>CM053030.1:471103359-471495859 GCA_028564925.1 Lithobates sylvaticus
CGCTTATGTAGAAGAATACGTATCGGCCTAAACTGAGGAAAAAAATGTATTTTTATACATTTTTGGGGGATATTTATTATAGCAAAAAGTTAAAAAAAATGTTATTTTTTTTAAATTGTCGCTCTTTTTTTGTTTATAGCGCAAAAAATAAAAACCGCAGGGGTGATCAAATACCACCAAAAGAAAGTTCTATTTGTGGGAAAAAAAGGACGTCAATTTTGTTTGGGAGCCACGTCGCACAACCGCGCAATTAGTAAAAACTACGCAGTGTCGAATTACAAAAAGTGGTCTGGTCTTTGGTCAGCAAAATGGTCCGGTCTGAAAGTGGTTAATACAACTTTACATATGTATCCAGGTGGATTATACTTTGCTTTTTCAGGACAAATTGGGCTTTCTTTTGGTGGTAAATAATAACAGATATATCCAGATTTTTTTATTATTATCAAAGGAAAACTGGCCCAAAATAGCAAAAAAAATAAAAAAATGTAGCAGTATATTTCTTGCTATTACCATAACTTACCACCAAATAACAATTCAAAATAAATTCTCCTGCTCCTGACAATCACAGCGATAGCACATATGTGTATGCTTGTTGCTTGTACTTGTAGTAGAGCCCAGAAACAATACTGAACATTTTGCTTTTTTATCCTACCTAATAGGGATGAGCCGAACACCCCCGGGTTCGGTTCGCACCAGAACCTTCGAACCGACCGAAAGTTCGCGCAAATTTTCGAACCCTATACGTTATAATGGACGCGAACGTTCGAAATCAAAAGTGCTAATTACAACGGCCAATATGCATGTTAATGTCATAAAACAGGTTTGGGGACCCGGGTCCTGCCCCAGGGGACATATATCAATGCAAAAAGAACTTTTAAAAACTAACGTTTTTTCGGGAGCAGTCATTTTAATGATGCATAAAGTGAAAAAAAAAAAGTGAAATTTTCCTTTAAATATGGTACCTGGGGGTGTCTAAAGTATGCCTGTGAAGTGGCATGTGTTTCCCGTGTTTAGAACTGTCCTTGCACAAAATGACATTTGTAAAGGAAAAAAAGAAGCCATTTAAAAACACTTGCGGCTTTAGGTTTGTTCTTAAGTAGAATCTGAACAGGTACATTATGAAGTGTAGCTCCATCCCAAAAAAATCTATTTTTTAAGCTTTTTGGAGAACATAGGGAGGGGTTATCACCCCTGTAACATTTGCTGTCTTTGCACATCTGTTCAGAACATGTCACCTAACTTTCCGTCCCAATGACAAATGTTTTTGGAAAAAGTGGGGTTTTAATTGAAACAAGGATTGGTGATAAAGTATCAGTAGAGAGGAGATACCTTTTTCCCAAATTAAATCTAACAGGATAGAATTTCCCTTCCTAGGGGTAGATTTCCTCTCACTTCCTGTTTTCTCTTTCCATTTGCAAGTAGGAGTCGTTTGTAAGTTGGATGTTTGAAAGTAGGGGCCTGGCGTATATACTCTGCAGAAATTTGCCCTATTAGATGTTGGTGTAGCCACAAGACTGGTGGGCACAGGAATGGGCCCTGCTGTGAGTTAATAGATCAAGATTTGTAATTGCATGCACCTGTTGAACAGGGCAGAAAAATTGGGGGTGGTGGTGGTGGTGGTGGTGGACGGTGTTGCCACAAGACTGTAAGCTCTCACAGTTACTCTTGGTGGGCGCAGGAATGGGCCCTGCTGTGAGTTATTAGATCAAGATTTGTAATTGCAAGCACCTGATGAACAGGGCAGAAAAATTGGGCCTTTGGCGGTGGAGGTGGACGGTGTTGCCACAAGACTGTAGGCCCTCATAGTTACTCTTGGTGGGTGCAGGAATGGGCCCTGCTGTGAGTTATTAGATCAAGATTTGTAATTGCAAGCACCTGATGAACAGGGCAGAAAAATTGGGCCTTTGGCGGTGGTGGTGGACGGTGTTGCCACAAGACTGTAGGCCCTCATAGTTACTCTTGGTGGGCGCAGGAATGGGCCCTGCTGTGAGTTATTAGATCAAGATTTGTAATTGCAAGCACCTGATGAACAGGGCAGAAAAATTGGGCCTTTGGCGGTGGTGGTGGACGGTGTTGCCACAAGACTGTAGGCCCTCATAGTTACTCTTGGTGGGCGCAGGAATGGGCCCTGCTGTGAGTTATTAGATCAAGATTTGTAATTGCAAGCACCTGATGAACAGGGCAGAAAAATTGGGCCTTTGGCGGTGGTGGTGGACGGTGTTGCCACAAGACTGTAGGCCCTCATAGTTACTCTTGGTGGGCGCAGGAATGGGCCCTGCTGTGAACTATTAGATCAAGATTTGTAATTACCCGCCCCTGTTAAACAGGGGCTGAAAAATTGTGCCTTAGGCACTGGTGCTGGTGCCACAACACTGCAACCCCTCACAGATACTGTACTTGGAGCACACCAGTCACACGTGTTGCGAAGCATTTTTTTAAAAAATTGTAATTACCCGCCCCTGTTAAACAGGGGCTGAAAAATTGTGCCTTAGGCACTGGTGCTGGTGCCACAACACTGCAACCCCTCACAGATACTGTACTTGGAGCACACCAGTCACACGTGTTGCAAAGCATTTTTTTAAAAAATTGTAATTACCCGCCCCTGTTAAACAGGGGCTGAAAAATTGTGCCTTAGGCACTGGTGCTGGTGCCACAACACTGCAACCCCTCACAGATACTGTACTTGGAGCACAGCAGTCACACGTGTTGCGAAGCATTTTTTTAAAAAATTGTAATTACCCGCCCCTGTTAAACAGGGGCTGAAAAATTGTGCCTTAGGCACTGGTGCTGGTGCCACAACACTGCAACCCCTCACAGATACTGTACTTGGAGCACAGCAGTCACACGTGTTGCGAAGCATTTTTTTAAAAAATTGTAAGTACACGCCCCTGTTAAACATCACACGTGTTGCGAAGCATTTTTTTTTAAAATTGTAATTACCCGCCCCTGTTAAACAGGGGCTGAAAAATTGTGCCTTAGGCACTGGTGCTGGTGCCACAACACTGCAACCCCTCACAGATACTGTACTTGGAGCACAGCAGTCACACGTGTTGCGAAGCATTTTTTAAAAAATTGTAAGTACACGCCCCTGTTAAACAGGGGCTGAAAAATTTGCCTTAGGCACTGGTGCTGGTGCCACAACACTGCAACCCCTCACAGATACTGTACTTGGAGCACAGCAGTCACACGTGTTGCGAAGCATTTTTTTATAAAAATTGTATGTACACGCCCCTGTTAAACAGGGGCTGAAAAATTGTGCCTTAGGCACTGGTGTGGTGGCATGGATCATTGAGGAGGAGGAAGAGGATAGTCAGTGAACATAAGAGGACAGTCACTCAGCATCAGCATAGGCAGTCTTGAAGGGATGTGATATTAAAAATTATTCGGTTATATCCGCCTCAGGTGCCTGGTAGCTGGTGGTGATCCAAGACTGATTCATTTTGATGAAGGTCAGTCGATCAACCGAGGCGGTGGACAGGCGCACCCTATGATCGGTGACAAATCCTCCAGCAGCACTGAATGTGCGTTCGGAAAGAACGCTGGAGGCAGGACAGGCCAGTAGCTCAATTGCATACTGTGCAAGCTCTGGCCAGTGATCCATCCTCAGGACCCAGTAAGCCAGAGGATTTTCGGTGGGAAAGGTGTCCAAGTCTGACCTTGCCCCAAGGTATTCCTGCACCATGTATATCAGACGCTGGCGATGGTTGCTGGAACCGATCATACCTTGGGGCTGCGGACTAAAAAATTGTCTGAACGCATCGGTCAGACGTCCACCTTCCCCACCGCTCCTTCTGCTACTGACCGAAGCCTCAGCAACTCGTCGCCCAGGACCAGGAGTTTGTAGCCTCCCAGTTTCTGGGAACGCGTTGCACAGACCTTTCTGCAAGGCCTCCCTGAGATGTCTCATCCTCTGCTCCCTCTGCGACGGCAAGATAAGGTCCGCAACCTTACCCTTGTACCGCGGATCAAGGAGAGTGGCCAGCCAGTAATGGTCCCTCTCCTTGATCCGAAGAACACGAGGATCCTTCCGCAGGCTTTGCAGGATCAGGGAGGCCATGCAGCGTAGGTTAGCTGAGGCATTCGGTCCGGAGTCTTCTGGGTCACTGAGGATGACATGATCGCCAGCCACCTCCTCCCAGCCACGTACAAGTCCACTGGTTTGTTGGGACTGTACATCATCCCTAAAGACTGCTGCTGCTGATGCTGAGTGCCAGGCTCCACCTCCATGCTCACACAATCCTCCTCCTCCTCCTCCTCCTCCTCCTCATCCTCTTCCTGTGTGATGGGTGGGACAGAAGGAACACTGTCCGGATAAAGGGGGCCTTGAGAGGCAAGGAAGTCCTCCTCTTCCTGCCTCTGTTCTGCCTCAAGTGCCCTGTCCATTATCCCACGCAGCGTATGCTCCAACAGGTGGACAAGAGGGACAGTGTCACTGATGCATGCACTGTCACTGCTCACCATCCTCGTGGCCTCCTCAAATGGTGAGAGGACAGTGCATGCATCCCTGATCATGCTCCACTGACGTGGGGAAAAAAAACCAAGCTCCCCTGACCCTGTCCTGGTGCCATAGTCGCAAAGGTACTCATTGATGGCCCTCTGCTGCGTGTGCAGTCGCTGCAGCATGGCCAACGTTGAGTTCCACCTGGTGGGCATGTCACATATTAGGCGGTTCTTGGGCAGGTTCAGCTCCTTTTGCAGCTCAGTCAGCCGAGCACTGGCATTATAAGATCGGCGGAAATGCACACAGACTTTCCTGGCCTGCCTCAGGACATCCTGTAAGCCTGGGAACCTGCCCAAGAACCGCTGCACCACCAGGTTGAGGACGTGAGCCATGCAGGGCACATGGGTGAGCTGCCCCTGTCGCAGGGCGGAGAGGAGGTTGGTGCCATTGTCAGAAACGACCATTCCTGGCTTAAGCTGACGTGGCGTCAACCACCTCTCGGCCTGCCCCTGCAGAGCTGCCAGAACCTCTGGCCCAGTGTGGCTCCTGTCCCCCAAACACACCAGCGCAAGCACGGCATGGCATCTTTTTGCCTGCGTGCTTGCGTAGCCCCTTGTACGCCTACGGAGCACCGCTGGTTCCAAGGACAGAGCACTGGAGGAAGAAGAAGAGGAGGGGGTGGAGGAGAGAGGTGTGTCACAACCAGTAGCAGTAGTAGCGTTTTGGAGGCGTGGTGGCGGAACAACCTCCAACACTACTGCACCTTGTCCTGCATCCCTCCCAGCTGCCAATAGAGTGACCCAATGGGCCGTGAAAGAAAGGTACCGTCCCTGTCCATGCCTGCTGGACCATGAGTCAGCGGTAATATGCACCTTACCGCTGACCGCCCTGTCCAGCGAGGCATGGACATTGCCCTCCACATGCCGGTAGAGAGACGGAATCGCCTTCCATGAGAAAAAAGTGGCGTTTGGGAACCTGCCACTGAGGAACCGCACATTGAACAAACTCACGGAAGGGGCCGAGTCTACCAACTGAAAAGGCAGCAGTTGAAGTGCTAGCAATTTAGCCAGGCTAGCATTCAACCGCTGGGCATGTGGATGGCTGGGAGTGTACTTCTTTCTACGGTCCAGCAGCTGGGGCAGGGAAATTTGCCTGCTGCAATCGGACGTCGGTGTACTGCAAGTACTTGGTTGTGACACACCTAATTCTACACCTTCAGTCCTCTCAGAGCAGCTTTCAGAGAGGACTGAAGGTGTAGTGGGGATGGAGATCCCAGCTGAGGAGGAGCAAGGAGAGGTCCGCTTAGTTCTTTGGTGTGGGTCTTTTATGTGTGCCTGCCAACGAGCTGCATGGCAGGTCGCCATATGTCTGGTCATGCTTGTGGTGCCCAAGCGGCTGATGTTTTGGCCACGCGAGATACGCTTGAGACAAATATTGCAAATAGCAGTGGTGCGATCTGATGCACTCGTCTCAAAAAAGGCCCACACCAAAGAACTTTTCTGATAACGTGCAGAGGCAGCGCCCTGCACAGGCGGAGCTCTGCGGTGTTGTACAGTTGCTGTGCTGGCCTCTACCTGGCCTCCAGGGGGCATCCTGCCTCGTTGGACATGTGACGCCGCATCCTCCTCCTCCTCGTCCTCCTCCTCATCCTCTCTCCCTTCAGGCACCCACGTGGAGTCAGTGACCTCATCATCCCCTCCCTCTTCACCACTAGAGCAAACCTGGCAGTAAGCTGCAGCTGGTGGAACAGTACTGCCAGATTCCTCAAGCTGGGTATCATCATCCGAGCCTTCGAATCGTTGGGCATCCTCCTGGAGCATGTACCCAACACTGTGCTCAAAGAGTTCGGGGGACTCCTCAGGAGGACATGGTGGGTCTAGGGAAGGGGTGGCTGATGATGCTCTGCCAGTACCCTGAGCCTGGGTGAGAGAGGATGAGGAGGATGAGGAGGGCTTGGTCATCCATTCTACCAAGCCTTCAGCATGATGCGGCTCCACATGTCCAGCTGCCGAAAACAAAGACGCGCGTGTCCCATGGCCACGTGCTGATGACGATGCACGACCACGGCCACGGCCACGTCCACTAGAAACAGAGCCTGCCTGCCCTGTGTTCTTGGCTCTGCACGCTCTGCCTCCCCTTGGCGGTCTTCCAGCCATTGTAGTCGGTAGTCCTGTGGGTGCTGCTGAGAAGAATATATAGGAGCTCTGTGTGATGCCACTAACACACTAGAAGTCCTGTGGGTGCTGCTGAGAAGAAAATATAGGAGCTCTGTGTGATGCCACTAACACACTAGAAGTCCTATGGGTGCTTCTGCAAAGAAAATAGAGGAGCTCTGTGTGATGCCACTAACACACTAGAAGTCCTGTGGGTGCTGCTGAGAAGAAAATATAGGAGCTCTGTGTGATGCCACTAACACACTAGAAGTCCTATGGGTGCTTCTGCAAAGAAAATAGAGGAGCTCTGTGTGATGCCACTAACACACTAGAAGTCCTGTGGGTGCTGCTGAGAAGAAAATATAGGAGCTCTGTGTGATGCCACTAACACACTAGAAGTCCTATGGGTGCTTCTGCAAAGAAAATAGAGGAGCTCTGTGTGATGCCACTAACACACTAGAAGTCCTATGGGTGCTTCTGCAAAGAAAATAGAGGAGCTCTGTGTGATGCCACTAACACACTAGAAGTCCTGTGGGTGCTGCTGAGAAGAAAATATAGGAGCTCTGTGTGATGCCACTAACACACTAGAAGTCCTATGGGTGCTTCTGCAAAGAAAATAGAGGAGCTCTGTGTGATGCCACTAACACACTAGAAGTCCTGTGGGTGCTTCTGCAAAGAAAATAGAGGAGCTCTGTGTGATGCCACTAACACACTAGAAGTCCTGTGGGTGCTGCTGAGAAGAAAATATAGGAGCTCTGTGTGATGCCACTAACACACTAGAAGTCCTATGGGTGCTTCTGCAAAGAAAATAGAGGAGCTCTGTGTGATGCCACTAACACACTAGAAGTCCTATGGGTGCTTCTGCAAAGAAAATAGAGGAGCTCTGTGTGATGCCACTAACACACTAGAAGTCCTGTGGGTGCTTCTGCAAAGAAAATAGAGGAGCTCTGTGTGATGCCACTAACACACTAGAAGTCCTGTGGGTGCTGCTGAGAAGAAAATATAGAGGAGCTCTGTGTGATGCCTGACTAACACACTAGAAGTCCTGTGGGTGCTTCTGCAAAGAAAATAGAGGAGCTCTGTGTGATGCCACTAACACACTAGAAGTCCTGTGGGTGCTGCTGAAAGAAAAATAGAGGAGCTCTGTGTGATGCCACTAACACACTAGAAGTCCTGTGGGTGCTGCTGAGAAGAAAATATAGGAGCTCTGTGTGATGCCACTAACACACTAGAAGTCCTATGGGTGCTTCTGCAAAGAAAATAGAGGAGCTCTGTGTGATGCCACTAACACACTAGAAGTCCTGTGGGTGCTTCTGCAAAGAAAATAGAGGAGCTCTGTGTGATGCCACTAACACACTAGAAGTCCTGTGGGTGCTGCTGAGAAGAAAATATAGGAGCTCTGTGTGATGCCACTAACACACTAGAAGTCCTATGGGTGCTTCTGCAAAGAAAATAGAGGAGCTCTGTGTGATGCCACTAACACACTAGAAGTCCTGTGGGTGCTTCTGCAAAGAAAATAGAGGAGCTCTGTGTGATGCCACTAACACACTAGAAGTCCTGTGGGTGCTGCTGAGAAGAAAATAGAGGAGCTCTGTGTGATGCCACTAACACACTAGAAGTCCTATGGGTGCTTCTGCAAAGAAAATAGAGGAGCTCTGTGTGATGCCACTAACACACTAGAAGTCCTATGGGTGCTTCTGCAAAGAAAATAGAGGAGCTCTGTGTGATGCCACTAACACACTAGAAGTCCTGTGGGTGCTTCTGCAAAGAAAATAGAGGAGCTCTGTGTGATGCCACTAACACACTAGAAGTCCTGTGTGTGCTGCTGAGAAGAAAATATAGGAGCTCTGTGTGATGCCACTAACACACTAGAAGTCCTATGGGTGCTTCTGCAAAGAAAATAGAGGAGCTCTGTGTGATGCCACTAACACACTAGAAGTCCTGTGGGTGCTTCTGCAAAGAAAATAGAGGAGCTCTGTGTGATGCCACTAACACACTAGAAGTCCTGTGGGTGCTGCTGAGAAGAAAATATAGGAGCTCTGTGTGATGCCACTAACACACTAGAAGTCCTATGGGTGCTTCTGCAAAGAAAATAGAGGAGCTCTGTGTGATGCCACTAACACACTAGAAGTCCTGTGGGTGCTTCTGCAAAAGAAAATAGAGGAGCTCTGTGTGATGCCACTAACACACTAGAAGTCCTGTGGGTGCTGCTGAGAAGAAAATAGAGGAGCTCTGTGTGATGCCACTAATACACTAGAAGTCCTATAGGTGCTTCTGGGAAGAAAATATAGGTCTGTGTGATGGGACTAACACACTTCAAGTCCTATAGGTGCTTCTGGGAACAAAATATAGGATCTCTGTGTGATGGGACTAACACACTTCAAGTCCTATGGGTGCTTCTGGGAAGAAAATATAGTCTGTCTGTGTGATGGGACTAACACACTTCAAGTCCTATAGGTGCTTCTGGGAACAAAATATAGGATCTCTGTGTGATGGGACTAACACACTTCAAGTCCTATGGGTGCTTCTGGGAAGAAAATATAGGATCTCTGTGTGATGGGACTAACACACTTCAAGTCCTATAGGTGCTTCTGGGAACAAAATATATGATCTCTGTGTGATGGGACTAACACACTTCAAGTCCTATAGGTGCTTCTGGGAACAAAATATATGATCTCTGTGTGATGGGACTAACACACTTCAAGTCCTATAGGTGCTTCTGGGAACAAAATATAGATCTCTGTGTGATGGGACTAACACACTTCAAGTCCTATAGGTGCTTCTGGGATATAGGATCTCTGTGTGATGGGACTAACACACTTCAAGTCCTATAGGTGCTTCTGGGAACAAAATATAGTATCTCTGTGTGATGGGACTAACACACTTCAAGTCCTATGGGTGCTTCTGGGAACAAAATATAGGATCTCTGTGTGATGGGACTAACACACTTCAAGTCCTATAGGTGCTTCTGGGAACAAAATATAGGATCTCTGTGTGATGGGACTAACACACTTCAAGTCCTATGGGTGCTTCTGGGAACAAAATATATGATCTCTGTGTGATGGGACTAACACACTTCAAGTCCTATAGGTGCTTCTGGGAACAAAATATATGATCTCTGTGTGATGGGACTAACACACTTCAAGTCCTATAGGTGCTTCTGGGAACAAATATATGATCTCTGTGTGATGGGACTAACACACTTCAAGTCCTATAGGTGCTTCTGGGAACAAAATATATGATCTCTGTGTGATGGGACTAACACACTTCAAGTCCTATAGGTGCTTCTGGGAAGAAAATATAGGTCTGTGTGATGGGACTAACACACTTCAAGTCCTATAGGTGCTTCTGGGAACAAAATATATGATCTCTGTGTGATGGGACTAACACACTTCAAGTCCTATAGGTGCTTCTGGGAACAAAATATATGATCTCTGTGTGATGGGACTAACACACTTCAAGTCCTATAGGTGCTTCTGGGAACAAAATATATGATCTCTGTGTGATGGGACTAACACACTTCAAGTCCTATAGGTGCTTCTGGGAAGAAAATATAGGATCTCTGTGTGATGGGACTAACACACTTCAAGTCCTATAGGTGCTTCTGGGAACAAAATATATGATCTCTGTGTGATGGGACTAACACACTTCAAGTCCTATAGGTGCTTCTGGGAAGAAAATATATGATCTCTGTGTGATGGGACTAACACACTTCAAGTCCTATAGGTGCTTCTGGGAACAAAATATATGATCTCTGTGTGATGGGACTAACACACTTCAAGTCCTATAGGTGCTTCTGGGAAGAAAATATAGGTCTCTGTGTGATGGGACTAACACACTTCAAGTCCTATAGGTGCTTCTGGGAAGAAAATATAGGAGCTCTGCCTGCCTGCCACGAACACACTACAAGTCCTATAGGTGCTTCTGGGAACAAAATATAGGAGCTCTGCCTGCCTGCCACGAACACACTACAAGTCCTATAGGTGCTTCTGGGAACAAAATATAGGAGCTCTGCCTGCCTGCCACGAACACACTACAAGCCCCTCTTTCTAAATCAATCTTTGTAAATGAATCTATCTAACTCAATCTCTCTAAGTAAATCTCTCTAACTAACTAAATCCAGCAGAGTGTCACAGATCTATCCTGCTCTATCTACGCCGGAACAGCATGTGACCGGCGCAGACGGCGTGGCAGCCTTTTATAGGGGGGGGCGTGTACTAAAGCCCCTGAGCTGTAATTGGCTACAGGCGTCCTGCCTGTAGCCAATTATGGCTCTTCGAGTTTCCGGGGCTGTGATTGGCCAAGCATGCGGGGTCACAGTGCATGCTTGGCCAATCATCAGCCAGCAATGCACTGCGCCGGCCGCGCCGGCCGCAATGCATTGCGGGGCCGCTCGCATCACACGAACGTGATGCGAGCGGCCAAAATAGTTCTGGGCTCGCCGAGCGAGCGAACGCCCGGTGCTCGATGCGAACGTGGGTTCGCATCGAGCACCGGGCCCATCCCTACTACCTAAATACACACTGACACTAATACTAGTTTAAACAATTATTTTTGGGGGAAAAAAATCCTACCTGGAATATACCGTACCTATCCTGACCACCACCTGACCATTGCCTTGACCCTAACACCAACTCTGGCACTGACCTAGATCAAACCTTGATCTAACAATTTTATTCTTAATTTTGTTTATTTACATCTACATCTTTACATGGGAAGGCTTCCCAGTGACTGATCACTGTGATAGCCAACCAGATGCTATCACAGCGATCAGTTGACCCAGGACTGGGAGTCCTAAGTCTCGATTGTTAGTACGAGACCCAGAGCTGCTGGTGAGATCCCAGTCTCTGTGCTGGGAACGTGCTGTGCGGTGCGCTCCCAGCACAAAGACAGATATGCAGCCTCACGGATAAAGACCCACTTCAGTGAATCCACATACCTGTGTACAGTCAGCTAGAAGGGGTTAAAGCATATCTAAACCCAAAAACAAAATTTGTATATATTGCAGCTTACCAGTCCTTAAATGTGGTGACTGCAATTTTTTTTTTTCTCCAGGCTTTTTTATTTATTTTTTTCCTATTTCGCCTGGTGATTCTACCAGTAACACACTTCCTGTCCTAATGTAACAACACTCATTCACTGTATCAGGTCAACAAAACAGGAATGGACTGCTGGAACCTTCCCTTGCCTCTTGCCCTATATGTTATGGACATGGATGGGCATGTACTTCTCAGGACAAATAATATGATACAGTGTCGACATAAAGCACAGAAGTTATCAGCTGGCAAGATTTCTGGCAAGAGCAACATGTTTTGCACTTATTGAACAGATATAACAAAATGCCTTAAAAGAGAAGTATGAAGGTTTTGACTGATTAAGCGGGAAGTTACAAGCCATCAATTGACTATACAAAGATCCCTCATCAGTAAACCTTTTATTTATCAAAGTTTATGTCTTTTATTGAGACATCAGAGAAAATTTATCACCAACCAACCAGGTTTCAGAACCCCGCAAGGTTACTTTCTTTTAACAAGGTCCATTAAGAAAGTCATCTTGCAAGGTCCTGAAATGTTTGGTGATAACTCGCCTCTTAAGGTGTGCTGGTAAGGATTCTTTATATTAATTCCCTTTTACAGAAAAAATTACATCCATGGGGGGTTGTGGCCTTGTAATGGTGGTGTGAAAAAGCACCCCTAGCAATCTCTGCACCACTTTACTGCTTCTTCTGACCTCAGAACTTCTACAGAGCCCTGCCACCATGCTTAACTATAGCAAACAATCCAGGATTGACCCAGTGCCTTGAGGATCAGTTCTGAACCAATACTTTGGATCCCAAACTGCCTTTCTCTCAGCGGCTACTTACTTCAAAGCCCAAAAATCATCGGCCAGCATGAGCCCTGGGACCTCTGCCCCAGAACCAGGAGGATAACTACTCATACAACACACATGGTTGCAACAAAAAGCCAGTGACCAACTGAAACATGGATTCCTAATCCTTCAGTCTCAGCCCTGCAAACCCAGTGAGCCCTCCATGCTCTCCCTCACAGCTATGGCCTGGAAGACACTCCTACTGTCGACTTCTCTCACTTACTATCAACAGTAAAGATATCTCAGATTCTGCACTGCACTTGTAAGAAATATATCTCATTCAGAGGTTTGCCTCATAACGAGAAAAAGGTACTGATGTAAATTTGGTCAGGGGACACACTGGGCATCTTTGCTGCCATTGTGCTATGTGCTGGGTTACCAATGTGCCCCTGTGCCTTTAAGGAGGGCTGGGCTACCTCCAGGCCCACTTGCCCCTTATCTATCCATTAGAATGCATGTGCTCCCACTGTGGAGCCTCTCATAAGTTCACAAGGGTTAGGACTGCAAGTAAAACAAGGTGCCATGAAGGGGCCTTGCAGCTTATGCATGCATTTTCAAAAGTGTGCAAACTAAACCCTTGTTTTTAACGCATACTGTTGGACAGGTTAATTCAGTTGGTAAGCTGACTGGTTGGTGAGTTGAGCTGGGAATTTTCTCTGGTTTTGTCTTTAATGAGATAAAGCCTGCCTTCAAGAATGATCTTTCACAGACCTGGGAGGACTTGAAGATATTACAAGAGACAAGTCATAAAACTCAGATATGTGGAGGGGGGGGGGGTGCTTTGAAGAAAGCACAGACAGAACAACATAAATGGGCATTTAGAAAAACAAATAAATAAGCCTATGAAAGCCTGCAACCTTCAGGCCAGTCCATTGACATCATGGGTCCTTTCTTTCCTCCCTCAGCAGCATGGGGGCGGGGGTCTGCCCAATCTGCATGAAGCTTTTCCAGGAGTTGCACCTAGTAGAGTGGCAGCATCTAGTGGTGAATGAGAAGTACTGCAGCGGACACTTCTAAATAAAAGGCGAGTATTAAAGCAATTTATTATTTTTTTTCCTTCTACGGGTGCAATGGAGAGTGAAAAACAAAAACAAACAGACTTCACCTTTAAAATGCCAGCTTTGCACAAACAAAGAGAGCCTCATAGGCTCACTGTACTGACTTCTACTCTCAGTCTAATTTCTGGTGTGTTTGTGGAGACACTAATATGATAGATTTCAAAGATTTGACCATTTGATGCTCAAAGAAGTCCCCCAAAACCCCAAAATGTCATTGTATCCACAGGTAACTCTTGCAACAGTTGATGTCAAGGTGCATGCATCTACATTTGGAAGGAGACTGCACCAATTTAACCTGTATGGGAGGGATGTTAAAGTGGCTGTAAACCTCTGAAATGAAAAATTAGAAAATCATATCCTTCTATAGCGTGTACTTACCTCTATTCAAAGCACCTAGTGTAATTTATGTGTGTTCTGTTATTATATCTTTTTTTTAATCTGTCACTTCTGACGGTCTATGCTGACACCAGAAAATGCCCATGCTCTCTCCAGCACACAGCAGATGATTGACAGCTTCAGCTGTTCATGCTTCCCTAGCAGACTGTGTAGATGGAGGTGTGTCCATTCCCTCCACTCAGGTCTCAGTGTGTGCAGTGTTTGACATCAGATCCTGTGTAAATTCTGTACTTTGATCCAATATAGAGAAGAGGTGGCTGCAGATAAATAGGTACAACTTATGTAGGAGGATTTGCTTCATTTCTGTGTATCACCTGAGGCCAGTCACTTCAGTTGGTATATGTACAGGTGCATCTTATAAAATTAGAATATAATCAAAAAGTTAATGTATTTCAGTAATTCAATTCAAAAAGTGAAACTCATATATTTTATATAGATGCGTTACACACAGAGTGATATATACAGCTAGTAAAAACCCCAAATTCTGTATCTCAGAAATTTAGAATATTACATAAGACCAATAAAAAAATGCCACTGCTGAGGTGTTATGGAAGCCCAGGTTGCTTTGATAGCAGCCTTCAGCTTGTCTGCATTGGTGGGTCTGGTGTCTTTCATCTTCCTCCTGACAATACCCAACAGATTATCTATGGGGTTTAGGTCAGACGAGTTTGCAGGCCAATCAAGCATAGTGATACCATGATCATTACACCAGGTATTGGTATTTTGGCAGTGTGGGCAGGTGCCACATCCTGCTGGAAAATGAAATCAGCATCTCCATAAAGCTGGTGAGCAGAGGGAAGCATGAAGTAATCTAGAATATCCTGGTAGAGGGCTGCGCTGACTTTGGACTTGATAAAACACAGTGGACCAGCAAGAGCAGATGACATGGCTCCCCAAATCATCACTGACTGTGGAAACTTCACACTGGGCCTCATGCAACTTGGAATCTGTGCCTCTCTACTCTTCCTCCAGACTCTGGGACCTTGATTTCCAAATCAAATGCAAAATTTTCCAGTCAGTGATGATATCATGTCACCTGCTTGTGGTGGTCCACTGTGTTTTATCAAGACCAAAGTCAGCGCAACCCTCTACCAGGAAATTCTAGAGCACTTCATGCTTCCCTCCGCTGACCAGCTTTATGGAGATGCTGATTTCATTTTCCAGCAGGACTTCGCACTTGCCCACACTGCCAAAAGTACCAATACCTGGTGTAATGATTATGGTATCACTGTGCTTGATTGGCCAGCAAACTCGCCTGACCTAAACCCCATAAAGAACATGTGGGGTATTGTCAAGAGGAAGATGAGAGACACCAGACCCAACAATGCAGATGAGCTGAAAGCCACTATCAAAGCAACAACCTGGGCTTCCATAACACCTCCACATTGCCACAGGCTGATCAGGCGCCTACATGCCACGCTACATTGATAACAGTAATTTATGCAAAAGGACCCCCCGACCAAGTATTGAGTGCATACTATACTGTACATGGACATACTTTTCCGTAAGCCAACATTTCTGTATTAAAAATCCTTCTTTTTTTTGTTTTGTTTATTGGTCTTATGTAATATTTAAATTTTCTGATATAATGAATTTTGGGTTTTCACTAGCTGTAAGCAATAATTATCAAAATTAAAAGAAAAAATGCTTGAAATGTATTACTCTATGTGTAATGAATCTATATAATATATGAGTTTCACTTTTTGAATTGAATTACTGAAATAAATGAACTTTTTGATGATATTCTAATCTTATGAGATGCACCTGTAAGTGTTTACAACCACTTTAAGAAAAAGCTATTTCTGACCAAGATTACAGTTTCCCAATTAACATATAGGCAAAGACCAGGCATTGTGGAACATTTTGCTGTGGCCTGATGAACTGAGGAAGACTTGTTTGGCCACAATAACAGTAGACATGTTTGGAGAAAATGGAGGCAGCATTTCAGTAGAAGAACCTTTCACAAATAGTATAGCATGGTGCTACAAATGTGAATGGTTTGGGGCTACTTTTTAGCTTCCTGGCATGGCAGCTCACTGACATTGAATTCATCTATGAATTCTTCCTGATACCATAGTCTCCACCATGGGAATGTGAGGCCATCTGTCTAAAAGTTGAAGCTGAACCAGAAATGGATATTTCTACACAATGAAGATGTGAGGCACACTACAAATCCACCAAGGAATGGCTCAAAAAGAAGAAATGAGGTCTATAGACTGACGAAGCTAAAGCCCCGATTAGAATCCCATTGAAATGTTATATATTGCAACTGAAGGATTTTTACAAGGAGGATTGGTCACATTTTTTGACTAGTTTATGGGAAAATTACTTATTTCATATTTCCTTATTGACCATTTCAGCTCCAGAAGGTTTACCCCCCTTCATGACCAGGCCTTTTTTTTGCAATACGGCACTGCATTACTTTAACGCGCAGTACTGTGATGCTGTACTTAAATAATTTTTTCTCACAAATAGAGCTTTCTTTTGGTGGTATTTGATCACCTATGCGTTTTTCATTTTTTGTGTTATAAATAAAAAGACCAACAACTTTGAAAAAAAAAACACAATATTTTTTTACTTTCTGCTATAAAGCATATCCAATAAAAAAATATGTAAAAAATCGATCAGGTAAGTGATCTGGCACAGAGCAGCTACTCTGCCACAGTATATGTGAAAACCTCCAATATCCTGGTTACATTAGCAAGTAAAAGGTCATATTACTTGCAAGGGGAGTTGACCGGGAGTTTACCATTTCCTTTCATACAATTCCTATATACACAGCTAAAAACTTGGAACATTCAGTCTCTATTAGAGTGCCTGGGTCCGATCATCTGTGCCAGGCCGTGCAAGTGGGCAGGACTCCATGGCGAAAAGGCATCTTTAGTTAAGTATTCTTGTTATATGTTCTAATATATTACTTATCTGTATTTGTCATTACTTAATTAAATGTTATACCTACAAGTGTTTGTGTGATCTCTCTTTGCACTCCTCGAACATAACCCCAAAAAAATTAAATTAACACATAACCGTTATAAAGCATTAGTTGATGTTACAACTGGAGTGGTGGAAAGTTATCTAAAAAGACCTAAACGTCATCATTTCTGCTACAGGGGTTATTGCCAGCTTTGGGGCCAAGGGTGTACTTTTTTTTTTAAACAGTACACCATTACATCTATTGATATTTTTGTTGAAGAAATGATTAAAATGGCACTTTTTTATGTGTTTTATTTCAGTATGTCTCCTTTATCTGAAGTCATTATTTGAATAAAGATCTAACGTTTGCCTGTTCCAATATGCTGAAAAAGTCACATTCCATGAGATGTTCTTACTTTTTCTTAAGATTTTAAGAACATCTATTAATGTATTGTCTAACATTTTATAAATGCAAGAGGGATCTGTACACATGCTGCACATTTATCAGTTTATTTTTAATATATTAGATGAGGAAAATTAGACCTCAATATACTTAGTTTTGGCAATCATATTTTTCATCCAGATAAAAACAGCTGTAAAACCAAACCTGCCTTTTATGTGGAAAGGTAAATAGGTCACTGCAGATTTATGTACTTACAATGACACACAGACGTGTTATATGAAACGTGAATAAAGAGAATGAAAACAAAGAGATAAAATCATATTCGATAAATTTGAGCCTTGGCAATTAAGATCATTTTCTAAAATGATTTATACACTATTAAAAAGGTTCATTAATTATATTCTAGGCAAGGGATGCCATTTTTATATTTGTGG
Organism: Lithobates sylvaticus; assembly: GCA_028564925.1. Lineage (NCBI taxonomy): Eukaryota > Metazoa > Chordata > Amphibia > Anura > Ranidae > Lithobates > Lithobates sylvaticus. Next base: position 471,121,026 of record CM053030.1, read on the forward strand.
TTTTGGCTGTCATTTGTGTATCTGGAAGGGTTCACATGTACAAACAGGAAGGTTTACCACCTAGTGCATTCCCATCAAACCAGCTTCAGTTTACAGCTGTCAGATGAGCAAAAGATGAATATTGGCAGCTATGGGTTCTCTTCACATTAGAGCAGAAATCTGGGTGAAGAGGGAAAAAAAGATGGAGCGCCAGATGATCAGCTCAAAAGTCCATACTTTTTTATTCTTGACAAATTCTTGATAAATAGAATGATGACCAACGCATTTGGGGGGCAAAAAATCTCCCTTCATCAGGGCTTGGACCTCATACTTAGCGTGCCTGTATGGTTTTCTAGTACAATCTCTGAAAAAGATTCCTAATCCAAAAATAAGAAAATGCAATGGCTCAATGTGGCTCCATTGGCCACTTTTGGATTAAAGCACTATTAACCCCAAAAATGAATGTACTATATATAGCAGTTTACAAATCATTAGATGTGGTGGCTTTATTAGTGTTCTTCCCTGTTTTCAGTTGGTGATCTGGCCAGTAACACAACTCCTGTATAGAGTGCTCCCATTCTGGATGAATGAGCACATGGGGCACAGCAGATAGCAGCATTGTCATTCTGGGGAGGGGAGGTAGTGTTAGCAGATTCAAATACACAAACAAATTGAAGCCAAACTCAAGCTAATACTTTATAATCAGTTACAGCAACAGTTTTTTTTTCTTTTGGGATAAAGGTTTTACAGTACATAAATACAAGTTGATCCTTTTAAGCACTCCTGCCAGTGTTGGATAATTTGTCTCATCCCTGTAACTGCAAGAGAGCTAGTTTTGTTGAAAATACTTTTGGCTGGATCACCAAATAGTAAAGAAAAATAAATAATGGAAAGAAAGCCTAAAAAAGGAAACTGAGCTATCATATCTATGAATTGATAAGCCGCAATACAATACATTTTCTTTTGGTTTAATACTGCTCCAAACAGGAATTCCAGTTACCAAGTCCAAACCCAAATGGTTTTGTAAAGATACTTTAATAAAACACAATTTAAGGCTGCTGAACTGAGGGGCCTAACCAACCTGAGAACACACTAGTTGCTGAGCTCCGGCTCTTCAACTCCATCTGAGAAGTCATCCTGAGGTGATTCTGCCCACCAACTCTGTAGTTTGCGGTAGCCGGTCTGGTGTGTGACTATCTCCTGGGCATCTACCATGGTAAAAATTGGTCAGACCAGACCAGTTACTGCAGCAAAAAGGCTTTCAAAATACCACTGGCAACAAGGTGACAAGTCCCACTCTTTTTCTCCTTCTACCTCACTTCCACCACCAGATGATGATGTTCAAACTCTACAGGAAAGGACTGAGGCAATGGAGGAACCTACCAGCTTTCTGGAGGATACACTCACACCACTCTTTGCCCCTGTGCAGGAGGCCTCCCGTAAAATTGTGGCTTCCCAATCTAAAGTAGATGATCTAGATAAAGCAGCAACAATTTGTTCTTCATGGGCCTTCCCTAGAGGTCTAAGGGCTCCCTTCCTGAGCAATTTCTCACCTCATGGCTTAAGGACTGGGGAAAGACCCTCTGGCCATGTCTTTCTCCATTAACAGTGGTCATAACACTTCACCTTGCCCCCCTAACTCAGGAGCCCCTCAGCAGCTGCTAGCTGCCCATATTCTCAACTTCCAAGATAAAGTTGCTGTTCTCAAGGCCACCCAAGCTGTGGAACAACTCCGTTACAGTGGTACTGATTTGCAAATACTTTCACTTCTTCACTTCTCAGATGTCCCAAGGCAGTGGGCCTCCTTCATGGAAGTTAAAAGCACACATCTGAGCTACAGACCTCCAGTGCACCATGTTGTATCTTGCATGTGATATCCACCACCGGCAAGGTGATTTTTTTTTTCCTCTCCCAAGGAAGCTGTGGCTTGGTTGAAGGAGCCTGTCAGTCCCTCTCCACTTGCCAACAGATCTTGAGCCTTCAAGTACTGTTCTATTATTTGACCTCTTACTTACTAGGTGATGTGCTCTACCCTGCTTATAATAAAACTGTTAACATCTACTGACTGCCTGGTTCAGTCTCTTTATGGTTTCCGATTCCTTCTCCATTAGTGATATTGTTCAAGGATATCTGTACCTGGCACTATGGGATTGCCCTGTTGATTGTGGAACTTTATTTGCACCAAAAATCAGTCTGGTATTCTCTGCCTTTTGACTATATATTGCATTTATACCACATGGTGATATAACTGCTGACAGCCTGTGATACCTATATTTTTATTGTGATGGTCTGGACAATCCTGGAGCCTATGATACCTGTCCTCACTGCTGATTTGCCTCTGCCATACAGTATGTGGTAGAAATCTACTTACCTTTTCCTATGGAAGCTTTGGATCGTCCTTGGTCCCCCCACCTCTTCATCATTACACCATCTAAAGAGACACCTTGAAGACCAGGACTTCCCAGTCGGCTGTCATAACCACCTACGTACATTCCCCCGCCCCCTATTATTTTTCATTCTGGGTTTTTAGGCTATGTTTGGGGTGGAAGAGTGGGGTAGGAAAGGGTGGAATGTCATTGTTGTATCTTTGTTTAAAAAGGCTATTAGGTGTTTTCTAATGCTTTCTGCATAAATATATTTTAAAAAAATATATATTTTTTAGAACAGAATAGGATTCTGATTGGATCTCTGAGGAGTATGAAAAAAACAAAAAAAAATGATTAATAAAAACCTGTTTACTTTTGTATAAAACTAAAAGACAAAGCTTAAAATACATTACAGTCTTTAGTGATTCAAATTTTGAAATCAGGGATGTGCTGGTTCCCAACAGGTTTATACAAAGAGTGGCCTACGCCTTTCACGGGTGAAGCCGCTTCGTCAGGGCCTTGAGAATAGCACAGATGAAAACGTCATATAAATTCCCTCAGCTTACCGGAAAGGACTGGTAATGGAAAAACGTCTGCTCAGTGGGACAAGTGAGGCCTGGGTGCCTGTGGGAATCTCTCCCCACCTAAACGAACAAAGATGGAGGAGCCCCAGGTAAATGTACTGAAATCGAAACAGACTTATTTAAAGAGTTAAAGCTCCATTGCGAGCAGGGGGATGATTAATTCCCAAACTTCAATCGTTGGTTTCAGTTATAGTGAGAGATGGTGTATGAAATAGACTTGAAAGCACGTCTCAAAAACAAGAGGTTGACAAATGATGAAAGCCTGTAATCTTATACCACGAGTCTCCTCACAGCGTTCCTCACATGGAGAGATGAACCCTTAGCGTAAAGAACCCTCTAGGTAGTTTAAGGTTAAACCTCTTTTCTTCTAATTTTAATAAGTGGCCCCGTGTCTTGTTAAACTCCCTTCCACAAAAAAGTTTTATCCCTATTGTGGGGTCACCACCAGTACGGTATTTATAAATTGAAATCATATCCCCTCTCAAGCGTCTCTTCTCCAGAGAGAATAAGTTCAGTGCTTCCAACCTTTCCTCATAACTAGTTATAATGGATAATATGCATGTTAAGGTCATAAAAAGTGTTTGGGGACCTGGGTCCTGCCCCCAGGGGACAGGAATCAATGCAAATTTTTTTTTAAATACGGACGTTTTTTCAGGAGCAGTGATTTTAATAATGCTTAAATTGAAACAATAAAAGTGTAATATTCCTTTAAATTTCGTACCTGGGGGGTGTCTATAGTATGCCTGTGAAGGGGCGCATGTTTCCCGTGTTTAGAACTGTCTCTGCGCAAAGTGTCATTTTTGAAAGTAAAAAAGTTATTTAAAATCACTCGCGGCTAATGTGTATTGTCGGCTCCCGTAATACAGAGAACAGTCATTCATTGAAACTCATTCATAAAAAAAAGTCATTGATAAAAAATAAAAAAAAAAAAAAAAAAAAAAGCGTAGGGGTCCCCCCAAATTCAATAGCCAGGCCCTTGAGGTCTGGTGTGGATTTTAAGGGGAACCCTATCCAAAAAAAATGGCGTGGGGTCCCCCTCAAAATCCATACCAGACCCTTATCCGAGCACGCAACATGGCAGGCCGCAGGAAAAGAGGGGGGGACGAGAGCGGCCCCCCCTCCCGCCTGAACCGTACCAGGCCACATGCCCTCAACATTTGGAGGATGCTTTGGGGGTCTAAGACCCCCAAAGCACCTTGTCCCCATGTTGATGAGGACAAGGGCCTCTTCCCCACAACCCTGGCCGGTGGTTGTGGGGGTCTGCGGGCGGGGGGCTTATCGGAATCTGGAAGCCCCCTTTAACAAGGGGACCCCCAGATCCCGCCCCCCCCCCCCGTGTGAAATGGTAACCATTTCACCAAAAAAGTGGCAAAAATGGTAAAAATGACAGGAGACAGTCTTTGACAATTCCTTTATTAAAATCTTTCTTCATCCTTCGGTTTCTTCATCTTCTCCTTCCGTCATCTTCTTCCATCTTCTTCTTCCATTTTCTTCTTCCTCCGATCCGCTTCTTCTTGCGCTGGTCTTCTCGTCCGGCATCTTCTTCCATCGGCGTCGGTGTCTCTGTCTCTTCTTGGGCCGCTCCCGCTATGTGAGGCTTCGCTCCGTCTGACAGGTCTTTTAAAACGGAGGGCACCTGGTGACCCCCGCCCCCCTCTGACGTCATGGGGAAAGCCATCATGGAATTCCCCATGACGTCCCTGTGCATCAGAGGGGGCGGGGTCACCAGGTGCCCTCCATTATAAAAGACCTGTCAGACGGAGCGGAGCCTCACACAGCGGGAGCCTCCCATTGCGCGGAGCGGCCCAAGAAGAGACACCGACGCCGACGGAAGAAGATGCCGGACGAGAAGACCAGCGCAAGAAAGAAGCGGATCGGAGGAAGAAGAAAATGGAAGAAGAAGATGGCGGAAGGAGAAGATGAAGAAACCGAAGGATGAAGAAAGAAGAAAGAAGAAAGAAGATTTTAATAAAGGAATTGTCAAAGTCATTTTTACCATTGTTGCCACTTTTTTGGTGAAATGGTAGGGGTACTTTTGTACCCCCTTACCATTTCACACAGGGGGGGGGCGGGATCTGGGGGTCCCCTTGTTAAAGGGGGCTTCCAGATTCTGATAAGCCCCCCGCCCGCAGACCCCCAAAACCGATGGCCAGGGTTGTGGGGAAGAGGCCCTTGTCCTCATCAAACATGGGGACAAGGTGCTTTGGGGGTCTTAGACCCCCAAAGCATCCTCCCAATGTTGAGGGCATGTGGCCTGGTACGGTTCAGGCGGGAGGGGGGGCCGCTCTCTGGTCCCCCCTCGTCCCCCCCTCTTTTCCTGCGGCCTGCCAGGTTGCGTGCTCGGATAAGGGTCTGGTATGGATTTTGAGGGGGACCCCACGCCATTTTTTTTGGCTAGGGTTCCCCTTAAAATCCATACCAGACCTCAAGGGTCTGGTATGGATTTTGAGGGGGACCCTACGCCATTTTTTTTTTTTGTCTGGGGATCCCCTTAATATCCATCCCAGACCTGAAGGGCCTGGTTATTGAATTTGGGGGGACCCCCACGCATTTTTTTTTTTTGTTTTTTTATTAATGAATGACAGTTCTCTGTGTTACAGGAGCCATCAATTCATTAGCCGCGAGTGCTTTTAAATAGCTTTTTTCCTGCAAAAATTACACTTTTTTGCAGGGAAAGTTCTAAGCACAGGAAACCTGCCCCCTTCACAGGCCACCTATAGACACCCCCCAGATGTGATACTGCAATGCTGTTCTAACAGCATGCACACACATATCCCCAGAAATAGAGCACATATTGTCAGCAGCGCGCTGACACGCTGACACTGACTGAAACAGAATATGCGAGGCCGCCGGCGCGGCGGCCTCTTATACCGTGGGGCGATTTATAGCCCCTGAGCTATAATTGGCTACAGGCATCCTGCCTGTAGCCAATTATGGCTCTCCTCGCTGCCGGCGCTGTGATTGGCCAAGCATGCGGGGTCACAGTGCATGCTTGGCCAATCATCAGTCAGCATTGCACTGCGCGGGCCGCAATGCATTGCGGGGCCGCTCGCATCACACGAATTTGATGCGAGCGGCCCCAATAGTTCTGGGCTCGCCGAGCGAGCGAACGCCCGGTGCTCGATTCTCCAGACCCTTTATTAGCTTAGTTGCCCTTCTTTGTACTCGCTCCATTTCCAGTACATCCTTCCTGAGGACTGGTGCCCTGAACTGGACAGCATACTCTAGGTGCGGCCGGACCAGAGTCTTGTAGAGCGGGAGAATTGTTTTATCTTTGGATTTTTAATGCATGCCAATATTCTGTTTGCTTTGTTAGCAGCAGCTTGGCATTGCATGCCATTGCTGAGCCGATCATCTACTAGGACCCCCAGATCCTTTTCCATCCTAGATTCCCCCAGAGGTTCTCCCCCCAGTGTATAGATTGCATTCCATCTATACACTGGGGGGAGAACTATATCAATTTGCCACCCAAATGCATTATTTGACATTTTTCTACATTAAACATTTGCCATGTAGTTGCCCACCCCAATTTGTTCAGATCTTTTTGCAAGGTTTCCACATCCTGCAGAGAAGTTATTGCCCTGCTTAGCTCAGTATAGTTCGTAAATACAGAGTTTGAACTGTTTACCCCATCCTCTGGGTCGTTTATGAACAGAATAAATAGGATTAGTCCCAGCACAGAACCCTAGGGGACCCCACTACCCTCTGACCATTCCGAGTACTCCCCATTTATCACCGCCCTCTGAACTCGCCTTTGTAGCCAGTTTTCAATCCATGTACTCACCCTATGGTCCATGCCAACGGATCTTTTTTTGTACAGTAAATGTTTATGGGGAACTGTGTCAAATGCTTTTGCAAAATCCAGATACACTACGTCTACAGGCCTTCCTTTATCTAAATGGCAACTCACCTCCTCATAGAAGGTTAATAGATTGGTTGGGCAAAAACGATTCTTCATGAATACGTGCTAATTACTGCTGATACCGTTCTCGTTACTAAAATCTTGTATATAGTCCCTTATCCCCTCCAATAGCTTGCATACTATTGATGTTAGGTTAACTGGTCTGTAATTCCCAGGGATGCATTTTGGGCCCTTTCTAAATATTGGTGCTAAATTGGCTTTTCTCCAATCACCTAGTACCATTCCAGTCAGTAGACTGTCAGTAAAAATTAGGAACAATGGTCTGGCAATTACTTGACTGAGTTCCCTATGTACCATTCGGATGCAGCCACCTGGTCCCAGTGATATATTAATTTTAAGTTTCCCAAGTCTAATTTGAATTCTGTCCTCTGTTAACCATAGAGGTGCTTCCTGTGACGTGTCATAAGGATAAACACTGCAGTTTTGGTTACTGAAGTACCCCGATTACCTTGTGAAGACAGAGAAGAATAAATTCAATACCTTCACCATCTCCCCATCCTTTGTAACCAGATGTCCTTCCTCATACTTTATGGGGCCAATATGGTCCATCCTCCCTTTTTTTACTGTTTACATACTTAAAGAATTTCTTGGGATTTTTTTTGCTCTCCTCCGCTATGTGTCTTTCGTGTTCTATCTTAGTCGCCCTAATTGCAGCCTTACATTTCTTGTTGCATTCTTTATAAAGTCTGAATACTGATGATGATCCCTCAACCTTGTATTTTTTGAAGGCCTTCTCCTTTGCTTTTATATGCATTTTTACATTGGAGTTAAGCCATCCAGGACTTTTGTTCACTCCTAAATTTAGTACCCAATGTAATGCATTGGCTAATGCCCTTATTTAATATGCTCTTAAAGCAAACAATCTCTCCTATGTGTTCTTTGTTCCTAAAATGTTATCCCAATTCATGCCTTCTAGCAAGGTTTGTAGCTTAGGGAAGTTGGCTCTTTTGAATTCCTTTGATAAAGTCACGTGGATGTGACGCAACGCATCAGAAGATGAGTCAGGTGACGCCGTGTATGCAATCTCGGCAGGAATCGCATACTAACAATACCGCTGTTTTATTTCAACCTAACTGTAAGTTTTCTGTTTTACAAATAAATTGCTTTTAAATACTGCACCATGGAGTCCTTCCCTCTTTCTGCCTCCATGTAATTGGTTGCTTGGGGGACTGGGTGAGACGCTGGTGGAGACGGTGCCAGAGAGGAGCAGCGCTGAGAGGAGATCCGTGATCAAGTTTTATTTCAGTGTAAGGCTATCTATTCCTTACCTAGAGGTAAGAGGCTGGGGGAAACACCTGGGATTGTCACACTGGAGAATGCATGGATGGGATCACCTTTAACCGTTAATGGACTTTACTGCTTTACCAGAAGAATTTTGTACACAGAGAAATATATCCACATAGTGATTGCACAGTGTATAGGAGCTGGTTGTCGGCACTAGAATATTTTCAACTGCATTAGGACATTTTTTTGAGCACTTGTGTTCTGGACTGACACATTATTCATTTTTTTGTGCTGCTCTTAGCACAGTATTTAGCCTATTTGCACAAGCATATTATTTGCACTCAGCATTTGCTGCACAAGCAATTTTGCACATTATTTTTTGCTCACAACTTTTGCTTGGCTGTATTTTATTTTGCACAGAATAATATTTGTTGCACTTTATTTTTCACACATATATGGAATTTTGACACCGATTTTATCATTGTTTGCTATTTATGCACATTTTGATCTATTTTATGGCCTTTTAGGATTATGCACGCATTATGGATTTTATTTAAGTGATTTACCTTATGGGTATAGCATCGATTGCTTATCTGTTGCTATACGTTGTTAGTTTAGATATTAACATATAGACGCTGCTTGGAGCCATCCTTGTGGAGTCGCCCCAAGGAGTGGTATCCTTATTTTACGAACTAGCAAGCGCCACATTTTTACATCTTGATTGGTGTGGGAACACTTTAATGGTGGCTGCGGCATTTGTTGGATTTATTATTATTATTATTTATGAGCTTATTTATTTCATTACCCCCCCCCCCCCCCCCCCCCGAGTGGTTCGCACATTTGGTCACCCCCCTGTACGCATCACTAGGTGCAGGCCCGCCCATGCCAACAGCCCACAAGCCTTGTCTCCTCCCTACACATCTCCCTCCTCCAGCTCTGACTCCCGGCCACACAGAGCAGTGGATCCAAGCTCTCCCTGGCTGGATGCTGAGGCAGAGAACAGGGGGGGGGGGGGGGGGTGTCTGTATGAAGAAAAGTAGTATGTACAGACAGTATTCTGTTGTACTGAGCAGCGGGGCTCTCTCCCTGTACCATGCCTGCAGTCCCCGGTTGTCTTCTGTACCATGCCTGCAGTCCCCGGCTGCCTCCTGTACCATGCCTGCAGTCCCCGGCTGCCTCCTGTACCATGCCTGCAGTCCCCGGCTGCCTCCTGTACCATGCCTGCAGTCCCCGGCTGCCTCCTGTACCATGCCTGCAGTCCCCGGCTGCCTCCTGTACCATGCCTGCAGTCCCCGGCTGCCTCCTGTACCATGCCTGCAGTCCCCGGGTGACTGTTGCCTCCTCCTTCCCTCTACCAGCTGTCACCTCTGCTCCCATGTATCTCTTAACCGCTTCCCGACCGCCTCCTGCACATTTACGTCAGCAGAATGGCACGGATAGGCAAAAGCATGTACAGGTACGTCCCCTTTAATTGCCTAGCCGTGGAGTGGCCCTGTCGTGGCCCTGTCGGGAGGACCTGATCGCCGCTGGTGTCCCGCGATCGGGTCACAGAGCTGAAGAACAGGGAGAGGTCTGTGTAAACAAAGCTCTCTCCGCGCTTCCTACACTGCCTGTCACTAATCGGCCGTTCCCTGTCATCGGGAAAGCCGATCAGTGACGTCAGCCACGCCCCCTAATGTAAAAAAAAAAAACACACACACGTCAAACCATAACCCCTCCCCACCCCCTAGTGGTTAACTCTTTCACTGCCAGTGTCATTTATACAGGAATCAATGCATTTAAATAGCATTGATTGCTGTATAAATGACAATGGTCCCAAAAATGTGTAAAAAATGTCCGATGTGTCCGCCATAATGTCGCAGACACAATAAAAATCGCTGATCGCCACCATTACTAGTAAAAATATTAATGAAAATGCTATAAAACTATCCCCTATTTTGTAAACGCTATAACTTTATCGCAAACCAATCAATAAATCGCTAACTGCGTTTTTTTTTTTTACCAAAAATATGTAGAAAAATACGTATCGACCTAAACTGAGGAAAAAAAATTTTTTTTATATATTTTTTGAGGATATTTATTATAGCAAAAAGTAAAAAATATTGAATTTTTTTCAAAATTGTCGCTCTATTTTTGTTTATAGCGCAAAAAATAAAACCGCAGGGGCTAACAAATACCACCAAAAGAAAGCTCTATTTGTGGGGAAAAAAAAGGACGCCAATTTTGTTTGGGAGCCACGTCGCACGACCGCGCAATTGTCAGTTAAAGCGACACAGTGCCGAATCGCAAAAAGGGGCCTGGTCCTTTGGCTGCAAATTGGTCCGGGGCTCAAGTGGTTAATAACCATCCTATCCCCATACTCTTTCACCCCAGCTATCACAGCCTTTTCCATTTATACTCTCCCACCCCACAATCCCCATTTCACCTCACCCTCAACTACCTTACCATCACCCAACTCCCGAACAATAACCCCCCGCCACCTCCCAAACCACCCCTCTGCCTAGGTGATGGGTATTGGTAATTGGCCTCGGCGAGTACCTGCAAAAAAGTATTGGTATAGATTATATATATATATATATATATATATATATATATATATATATATATATATATATATATATATATATATGTCTATATATCTAGTCTAGGCTGGCAACAAAAGTGAGTACACTCCTAAGTGAAAATTTCCAAATTGGGCCCAATTAGCCATTTTCCTTCCCCAGTGTCATGTGACTTGTTAGTGTTACAGGGTCTCAGGTGTGAATGGGGAGCAGGGGTGTTAAATTTGGCGTTATCGCTCTCACTCTCTCATACTGGTCACTGGAAGTTCAACATGACACCTCATGGCAAAGAACTCATGGCAAAAAAAAAGTATCTAAAAAATATAAAAATAAAATAATAATTGTTGCTCTACATAAATGATGGCCTAGGCCAGTGAAGGCGAACCTTGGCACCCCAGATGTTTTGAAACTACATTTCCCATGATGCTCATGCACGCTGCAGTGTAGTTGAGCATCATGGGAAATGTAGTTCCAAAACATCTGGGGTGCCAAGGTTCGCCATCACTGGCCTAGGCTATAAGATTGCCAAGACCCTGAAACGAAGCTTCAGTAAGATGGCCAAGACAATACAGTGGTTTAACAGAACAGGCCTCGCCATGGTCGACCAAAGAAGTTGAGTGCACATGCTCAGAATCATATCCAAAGGTTGTCTTTGGGGAAATAGACGTATGAGTGCTGCCAGAATTGCTGTAGGAGGTTGAAGGGGTGGAGGGTAAGCCTGTCAGTGCTCAGACCATACGCCACACACTGCATCAAATTGGTCTGCATGGCTGTCATCCCAGAAGGAAGCCTCTTCTAAAGATGATGCACAAGAAAGCCTGCAAACAGTTTGCCGAAGACAAGCAGACTAAGGACATGGATTACTGGAACCATGTCCTGTGGTCTGATGAGACCAAGATGAACTTATTTGGTTTAGATGGTGTCAAGCGTGTGTGGCGGCAACCAGGTGGAGTACAAAGACAAGTGTGTCTTGCCTACAGTCAAGCATGGTGGTGGGAGTTTTATGGCCAACATGTACTGTGACATACTGAAGCAGAGCATGATCCGCTCCCTTCGGAGACTGGGCCATAGGGCAGTATTCCAGCATAACGACCCCAAACAAACCTCCAAGACAACCACTGCCTTGCTAAAGAAGCTGAGGGTAAAGGCGATGGACTGGCCAAGCATGTCTCCAGACCTAAACCCCATTGGAGCATCTGTGGGGTATCCTCAAATGAAAGGTGGAAGAGTGCAAGGTCTCTAAACATTCACCAGATTTGTGATGTTGTCATGGTGGAGTGGAAGAGGACTCCAGTGGCAACCTGTGAAGCTCTGGTGAACTCCATGCCCAAGAGGGTAAGGCAGTGCTGGAAAATAATGGTGGCCACATAAAATATTAACATTTTGGGTCCCAATTTGGACATTTTCACTTAGGGAAGTACTCACTTTTGTTGCCAGTGGTTTAGACATGAATGGCTGTGTGTTGAGTTGCGTTATTTTGAGGGGGGACATCAAATTTACACTGTTATACAAGCTGTACACTCACTACTTTACATTATAGCAAAGTGTAATTTCTTCAGTGTTGTCACATGAAAGATCATAAAATATTTTCTAAAATGTGAGGGGTGTACTCATTTTGTGAGATACTGTATATTCCCCCACCCTTTCCCCTGATCTTTTACATACATTTTTTTTTTGGCTTTGGGTGTAGTGAATGGTACGCTGCTTTTTTTGTGGGTGAATTCAATGCAGTACCTGACCCGGCCAAGGATCGATTATGTGGAGTTGGTAGATTGCAGTCTGCATTTGTCGATTGGATAGAAAACTAAGATCGTCCTGCCATATGGAGGTGGAGGCATCCAGATAACTGACAATTCTCTTGTCACTGACACCTATAATAACAGGCCCAGAATCAATTTGGCCCTTACTCCATTCTTGACACTTCTGTTGCTAGCCGATGTCACACTCCTGCCCAAAAGGCATATCCGATCATTCTCCGCTTGCCCTAGATCTCCTACTCCTTCCCACTACAGGCATGGGTCCATGGCCTCTGAACGTTCACTGGCTAGAGAACCGCATTGATATAGTGTAGTGTGCCAAAAGGTATAGCTGAATTTAAGTATTAATACAGATAGTCCCTCCCTACTTTTGGAATGGGATGACTTTAAAGGCATCCTTGCGAGGAATCCATGTTCTTTACAGGCATACTGTGAAAAAAAAAAAAAAAAAATGTTGAAATGCTCACTAAAGCTTAGAATCAACTATGCTTCAGGCAGAAGACCATTATGCTATGGCCCCTCCCCTGACCGCCATACTGATTGGCTCCATATGTGAAAAATCTATGGACTCCACCTTTTGGATCTTACCAAGAGAATATTGTATACTGTACTACTCAAAAACGATTTCAGCACGGTAACAAGGCGGTTCGTCTACTAGCATGTCTGGCAAGGCCGGATTACTTCCCTACTTCCATCTCTTAAGTATATCCCCCTCACTGGATTCCTTTGTGTGTTTACTGCTCATTGTATGCCTTTTACTGTGCATTATGCTGATACTCTGCTAACCACAGGCCTAGCGGGTATCGCTTCCCACTTTAGGGATTTCAAATGAGGAAGGAGCTGGATAAATAGACAGGTTTCTGCCTCTTTTCACATCCCATCATCGCTAAAGAGATTGAATTGGCTATGTAGCAGCCTCCCTCTCATAAAACATCAGACCTGGGCAGCTGTCTAGCAGAATGGCATGTTAAATTTAAACAACTGCCAAGCCCTCATCTCCTTCAAACTTATCAGACAGCCTGGGTTTTTTTTTCCCCTCTATGAGAGGTGTACTTATTCTGAAACTCCTATCAGATGTGAATTGCATCAGCCAATCTACTTGATCAATGTAAATGTTAAGATTTTGGCCAATCATATAAACTAGGTGATCTCTAGGTGGAATTTATCCTTGACAGGTCTACTAGAATTAATATTCGTAGACTTTCATCATCTCCAGTATCCCAATGCCCATTCCCACACGGGTGATTGTGTCGGACTATATTTGTAGAGCTTTTGATGTGTAGAGGGTCCATATCTATTCCAAATACTACTTACTTTATGGCCCACAAACGATATACTAGATCAGAATCCAGGCTAATGACCCCTTATAACAATATGCGGATAAATATACAGGTTTCTGCCTCTTTTCATATATACCATGGAACGAGGCAGGGCTGGGCACTGGCCCTTTTGTTTGATTTTGCCATTGGGCCTCTTGCCTGCACGTCACACAGTGTGTTGGTTCTCCTAATAGCAACTTTAGAAAAGCACATATTATATGAGGACAATACCTTGGTATACCTGGCGGATCCTAATGAGTCCTGGCATTGTCCATCTGTAGATAAATAGTATGAAGACTCCTCGGGATACGAGTTAATTGGGAGAAATCCAGTTTTCTTTCCTATTGATTGACCTGACGGCTCTAATTCACCAAAGCTCTAGTTTTCAGATTGTCCACTCCTTCAAATACCGTGGGTTTGTGGTGCAATTACCTTTGCAAACCTATACCCCATTAATCTGCCAATTACAGCTAAAAATATTATGTGGTTAAGACACTACTTTGGTACTTGTACCTTTTTTTGTATAATGTTTTTTTATTGTACACCCAATAAACATAGAAAATAAAGAGACAGCTGAACATGGGGGGGGGGGGGGGGGGGGGGGGGGGGGGGGGGAAGAAGAGGGAAAGGCAAAAAAAAAAATAATAATTTGCTATAAGATTCGAAATTTATTTACATGTTTAAATATGTTCATACACCTCAATTTACACAGGTAGGAATATGTGTTACATTCCAGATCTGAAAGGACAATAAGCAGTTTTTTCAGAGATTGCACTGTACAAAAGGCTCACAGGTGGTTTTCACATCTGAACACTGCTTGCCATAAAACAAATGAAATTCAAAATAGACCTAAAATTCAACCTTTATGCTTACAGTAATAAAAATGATCTGAAACACAGTCAGTTCTTTACATGGTCTTTGTGAAACAGATGGCTAAATTATGCTCATGTCTTAAGCTGGCAATACACGGATCGAAATTTGGCTTCAGCAAGGCCCATCAAATGTTGATCCATGTACGGGCTAGCTGGTTGTACACAAAATCGATCTACTGAACCACTTGCGTACAACCAGCCTTTTGGGTTTTTGCGAAAACAATCAGTGCTGAGGTCTACAGCCAGAAACATTGAACATTGTATTCTGCCAACGGGGAAGGCTCCCAGCCAGCAGAATACTATAGCTCAGTGGAGGCGATTGCCCCATCCACACATATGATTTACCTTTTTATTTGCTGGTTGAACGGAACGGAAAAATTTATGTGGCCTTAAGTATGCTTAGCCTAACTTTAAAAAAAAGTAATAATCTGGACATATTCTAAGCAAAATTGCATATTTTTTTTACTCCAGGCCTTGCCGAAATAAAATCAATGAAGTTAATCTGACCTGTGCCTAAGGTAACAATGATAAAAGTGCAGCAAATGGTCTGCATCAGTAAAATCAATCCTTATGAAGCCTGTTGAACTTTAGGCGATTGCTCCAGGTGGTCTAAACTTCACTCTAAACTGAGATTTGATCCCACTCCCTGGCACTAAGTTCTGCCTTACTTCAAGTGTCAAATGCTGGCACCTCCACTGCCCACTGAAGCTCTGGAATCAGTTAAGAAGGCTTAATTTGACAGACTTCCTTGGTGCAGCTAACACCTAGGATCCATAAAACACTGATGGGATGGATTTAAAATCGATCATGCAACTGTTGTTACCTTGGAACTATTAAGTCAGGTTCAAATTTGAATGAAACTATAAGTTTAAACATGATTAGGCAACTCAAGTCAAATACTACAAACAAGCCAAGGCTGTTTTTTGCTTGCGTGTCGCCATATATTTTAGAATGTGGAGCCAATGCCGCACACATGTACACGCCAACACCATGAGTGTGCATGTGCTGTAAGCTCTGCTAATATACGTTTAGTACAATGAGGAAGGGTTACAATGCTTTTATTGTCTTTGCTTTTCTCTACTGGTGACAAATCACTCAAACTATATTATACACACACAAACACACACAAACACACACACACACACACACACACACTCTGAAGCAGGTGGAATGATCATGTGTGTGTATATGTGAATGACAGTGCTCATCAGAAAGTTTTAGGGTACATAAAAAGGAGCTCCTGAGTTGGCCTTCTGTTCTGTTGGATTTAGGATCCCAGCACTCACACTAAATGACCATGTGCACCGATCGTACAATATGCGGCTCGGAGTTGACTGTGTAAAAAAAAAAAAAAAAAAAAAAAAGCCAAATTATATGCATACAGTGCAGGCAACCAGAAGTGCCTGCATATATCTGCAATAGCTCAGTCTCCCTTTGCTGCCCATTTCTTACAGTTCAAAGCTTCTAACTTTATTGGTAGAGCCATTGCTTGCAGAACCCCTCCACATTCACATATTTTTACAGGGCAGAGAGCCAACCCATCCTAGTAATGAGCCAAGATGAAAGTATAAGGGGGTGGAGGGAGGGGCAAGTTTCAACACTATCCAGAAATGAAGCAGGTATGTGTGGGCTTGTCTAGGTGCCTGAACCTATATATGCCCACAGCACTTGCACCCCACCACCACCACAAGTAACTAAATTTCCAAGCCTAAATCCTTACCAGAAATTGGGCTGGTAAGGATCAGGCTTTATGAATCCCTTGGCCTAGAAGTTAGCTCTTGTCTGAAGACAGAAATTAGATCAAATTAACCAAAGGCTTAAAGTAACCAATATCGCTAATATAAACCTATTTAGATGTCAAATGAAGTCTGTTGTCTCTTTATAGTTTTGCAGAAGAGCAGCAAGTTCCTCCTCTCGACATGGTGATCTTGATTGCTGGTACTCACAAGGTGGCAAGCATTCAAGTACGATAGCTCCATGTTGTGCAGTTGCTTTACACATGCACACATACTGGCAGTAGATGACTGGAGCACCAAGAGGCCACATACTGAGCGTAAACGGTAGCAGTGACAGACTAAGCCTCTTAATCAAACACTGGCAACACCATGCCTGGGAGATGCATTGTGGGATATTTCTGCTGCCTGTCACAAATCATTCTGCCCTGAGATTTCTCCCACCCCCCCCCCCCCCCACCCCCACACACACGCATACATCTGCACTGCCTCTTTACAGACCTCTGTCAACATACTGCCCAATAGAACTTCTGAGAAGCCACATATTGCAATAGATGACATCTGAATATTTAGATTGAGGAATCAGAAAGCATACCTTAAGTAAAAATAAGTGAAATAACGAATAAGCTATGCTGCAGTGACAATAAAACAAAAGTCCACAGTTTATTATACTGTCCCGACTATCATCTTTTTTCCAGCTTCTTTCCTTCTACTACCATCTGAATCTCTTTGGCATCCAATGTCTCGTTGGATAATAAAGCCTCTGCCAGGTTCTTGTGCTCCTTGGCACGAGTTTTTAGAATAAGTTTTGCCCGTTCATACGAATCCTTAAAAAGGAAAAAAAAAAAAAAAAAGAAAAATCAGCATGATTAAAGAAGGTTTGCAGCTCACTCCACTATGCAGTGTAGGTCAGCATCTCTGTAAAGGGAGTACCTTTAAGTCATACATTTGGCTAATGTCCAGGGATTGTGTAACCCAAAAACCCAGAATTGAGGATAATATGCCATGGGATATCAAAGCATAATCTCATTAATTTCCACACTTATTTCAATTATTTCTAGCCTACTTCTATTAAACTGAAATATCTTGAAGCGTGTAAACATACTTTCAGAAGGTCCCCACACATTTACGTCCTTGAATTCTATGAGACATATTCCCTGTGAACGTACATTGCTGTGTCACACACTTCAAAGCCCGCTTTTTGAGCTACAGAGGTGCTGAGTGGAGGCGTTTTAGGAGAGAGTGAGTGCAAGAGTCGTTAAGAGTAAGTAAGATAGTAAAGAGTAGAAGAAGAGTTTAGTAAAAGTAGCGTAGTAGTTAGAGTAGAGAGAAGAGTAAGAGAAGTAAGAAAGAGTGTAGTAATTATAGAGAGAGTAGGTAAGTCAGTAGAAAGTACAGAGGAGTAGTAGAGTAAGAGTAGTAGAGAGAGTAGAGTAGAGTAGTTAGGTTGAGGAGAGAGAAAGAAGAAGAGGAAGTTGTAAAAGTGAGAAGTTAGTAAAGAAAGTACAGAAGTAGAGAAGAAGTTACAGTAAAGTATGGAGTAGGAGAAGAGAGTAAAGATAAACGAGTTAGAGAGTTAGAAGAAGAGTAAGAGTTGTAGTAGTTGAAAGAGGTAGAAGATGTACCTTTATGTCATACATTTGGGCTAATTCCAGGGATTGTGTAACCAAATCCAGAATTGAGGATAATATTGCTGTGTCACACACTTCAAAGCCCGCTTTTTGAGCTACAGAGGTGCTGAGTGGAGGCGTTTTAGGAGATGGCGTCAGTACAGGAATCACTGCCTTCCACGCAGCAAGGTACCATGGAATATGTAGAAACTGAATGTAAACAGCAGCGGAAAAACTGCAAAGCATGCAGGGAATCCAGAAATTTTTGGAGAAAGATGGCCAGGAGACCGGCAGCACTCAACAGAAAGGGAGACTTTTCAAGTAAGCTTATATTAGATTGTCAAATAGAACAATTTTGTATTGTCATCACAATGCTGATGTTCTAAAAGGAAAGTGTGCTGTGACCATAGAGTTCCTACCACCTGACTTCCGGAAGTTTTACCCCCCTTCATGACCAGACCATTTTTTGTGATACGGCACAGCGTTATTTTAACCGGCAACTGCACGGTCCTGCAATGCTATATCCAAATAAAATGTATGTAATTTTGCCCACAAATAGAGCTTTCTTTTGGTGGCATTTGATCATCACTTCATTTTTTTATGCTATAAACAAAAAAGTGACGACAATTTAAAAAAATATAAATACATTTTTTTACTTACTATAAAGGGCTGGTTCACACCACAAAAACACATTCCAGATCTGTTCAGGATACATTTCTGCATGCACATTTTTAACGTGTTTGTGCGTTTTTAAAGGGTTTTACTACGTTCCAGTACAGTCCAGGAAAAATGCAGCATGTTGTACTTTTTTTTTTTTCTGGAACTGGCCGCACTGGTGTGAACTTTGCCATTGGAAACCATATAATCTACTTTCCATGCAGAAAAAAAAAAAAAGGAACAGGACTAAATGTCTGTGAACTGGCCTTAAAACATATCCAATACCAAAAAAAAAAATCGAATTTCTTCATAAAATTTAGGTCAATATGTATTCTGCTACATATTCTTGGCCAAAAAAATCCCAATAAGCGTATTGATTTGCGCAAACGTTATAGCATCTCTAAGCTATGAGCTATATACTGCAGTGCTCAACAAACCCCGGGTCGCCAGGTCGCATTGGCGACTAGAATTAGTGACCTGGCACCCGGGCCAGCACAGCTGGGGGTGATCGCTCAGTTCTCAGTCTATACTGAGCAGAGCGCCGGTGACTGTCAGTGGTTCCCTGCTCAGCCTCTCCAGTGCTCATTGTAGTGCTGGGCTGTGAAGAGGCTGCTTAGAGGCCAAGCCAGATGCCAGTCCAAGCATCTGAGTGGATCCCCACTGTAAAGTCGGGATCTTTCCCAAGACTGGACCGGCTCAATGACTGCAGCCTTTAGCTGAAACCAGGTCACAGGAGTTCAAAACGTAATGCACTCCTCATCTTACAGAGTCATTATTCTCAACCAATAAGATCAAGTAAAAACGTATTGCCACTAGAAAAAATTCTTTGCTCATAGGTTACGCCGAGGCACAGTACCGCCCAGATTTACAAAATCATCAATAAAATGGCGGAGCCTGTAACTCCGCCTTTTTAGGGAAGATGGGAGGCGGACCCCGCCGTAAAATGGAACGACCTAGAAAAAAAAATTGTGAAATTAGCGGACAGGACACTGATAGATACAAATATGAGAGAGATGAACTATAAGTGCTTATCAAGGTGGTATTTAACTCCCACTGAAATACATCCATTTAAACCAGAAAATCACTTATGTTGGAGGGGATGTGGTTAAGAGGAACAATGATACACATGTGGTGGGAATGCCCAAAATACAGGAATTCTGTCAGGAAATTATTCAACTGATTCAGGATATCTGAAACCTATTTACTTCACAACACCGAACTTACAATCAAACATAAAAAAATAAAAAAAGTGATAACCCATTTAACCACTTAAGGACTGGAAGGACTTGCCCCCCCCCCCCCCCCCTAATGACCAGGCCAGTTTTTGCTATAAGGCACTGTGTTGCATTAACTCACAATCGCGCGACGTTGTCCCCAAACAAAAATTTATGTGTCCCCCCCCCCCCCCACAAACTTTGTTGGCGGTATTTGATCACTTCTGCATTTATTTTTTGCGCTATAAAACAAAAAGAGTGACAATTTTGGGGGGGAAAAAAAAGTATAAGCTTAGGGTGGGAAATGCAGCAGCGACTGGGTAAACAATGCCCATCTGCAGCTGTACAGGACACCGATTTGGTTTCCTAGCATTGCATCAGTATTCCATCTATAACGAACAAGGAGGCTTTGTTACAGTGGAGGGCCAAACAGACTGCATGACACAGCAGGAGACAGCCGCTGTTTTGATTATCAAAAGTACAGCTGCAGATAGGCACAGTGATGCTGCACCCTCACTCGTGTATAAGCCGAGGGGGGCTTTTTCCAGCATAAAAAAAAAAGAAAGTGCTGAAAAGGTCGGCTTATACTAGAGTATATATGGTATCCCAAAAAAAAAAAAAAGTCATCAGTTTAGGCCGATATGTATTCTTCTACATGTTTTTTTTGGAAAAAAAAATGCAATAAGCATATATTGATTGGTTTGTGCAAAAGTTATAGCATCTACAAAAAAGGGGATAGATTTATGGCATTTTTATTATTTATTTTTACTAGTAATGTCGGCGATCTGCAATTTTTAGAAGGACTGCAACATTGCAGCGGACAGATCAGACACTTTTGACACTTTTTTGGGACCAGTGACATTTATACAGCGATCAGAGCTATAAATAGCCATTGATTACTGTATAAATCTCACTGGCAAGGGAGGGGTTTACACTAGGGTGTGATCAAGGGGTTAAGTGTTCCCTAGGGAGGCGTTTCTAACTGGAGGAGAATAGAGATTGCTGTTCCTAATCACTAGGAACAGCGGATCGCTCTACTCCCGTCAGAACGAGGATCTGTTCTGGCTCTCTTTGCAGCGATCGCGGTGGCCAGTGGACATCGCGACCAGCGGCCATGCGCATCGGCGTCGCGGGCGACCCCCATCTCTCAAAGCGGCCGACGTTCACCTACTGCGATTTGCACAGCCATGCCAACCTGCCGCAGTATAATGACGGCTGGTTGGCAAACGGTTAATATACGCGGCAAAAAGTTTAATCCCAAGATATTGGTAAATACCAGAATGCCCAACGTTAGGAGAATGGATTAAAAAGATAGGCTTAATATATAATATGGAGTTGTATCATATGGGGGGGGGGGGGGGGGGGGGGAGACAATATAGAAAGCATATGAAAAAAACTGGATAGAATTCAACAGCACAAGAAAATATATCTTGACCTAATAAAGAAAAGTCAAAAAATAGGTTAAGCAGTTGGATAGAAGGGAAAGAAGAAAGCATTTATATAAAATTGGAGATAAGAGACTGGAGGTGGGGAGGGGAAAAGAGGGAATTTTATGCGTTGAGGAAAGAATTTTGTGGGGAACACACATACATACATACATACATACATACATACATACATACACACACACACACATATAATCCCCAGGAGAAGTACAGCCAAAACTAGCTTTGGCTATACTTGTCCTTTAAGAAGGCTGCAACTGCTGAACTCTTCTGGCTGTCACACTGATGCTTTGGTTTCAATGCAGTCCGACTAGCTGACCCAGAACAGGTGTAGAGATAAGAAACTGACACTTTTCTGACAATTGTTTACACCATGATTGCTCCAGGTCCCTGACACAAGTTAGACACAGCCAGGCAACTAGCCATTTCAAAAGGGAGGTCAGCACCAGAAGCCCCTGAGCTTCTCATAACAGAGTAACTTTACCGTACAGATGTCAGGAAGGGATGGGGTGTGTGTGTGTGTGTGGGGGGGGGGGGGGGGGGGGTCACCTCTATGGTTGGTAAATGGCACGTGACTTATTCACTCATCACAAGGTTAAAGTAGTACAACTTGTACTTTATCCTGGCAGGCAGTTCAGTGGTAAGGTTACACGTGAAAGTTTATCCCTCTTACCTTAAGCAGAGTTCGAATTTCTTGTTCAATAACAGCTTGCGTTTCTGGGCTCAGTTTCCCTGTATCAGAATAAGTCATGACTCCAAGCTGAAATATTTTTTTAAAACAATAATTATCTATAGTAATATTGAATATACATTGCACATTTAGCATTTCAAAATCAAAAAGGTTTTAAAAAGTAAAGTAAAGTAAAAGCACTTCTACAGCATTGTTAGACATCCCCAACCCTGACCGGAAGGCACACTAATTCAATAAAGCCATAAAGTGGTTTCTAGGAGTGAAATTGTCCATTACAGGGGGTCCCCGAGTTATGAACTCGTTAGGGACTGCCCGCCTGTACGGAAGTCGGAAATGTTCGTAAGTCTGCAGCGCATGCGCAGACCGACAAAAACTGACATTTCCGATGTTCCGTCTAATGCCGTTCTGCGCATGCACGGCAAATTACGGACATTTCCGTCATTTTCCGAGGCTCCGTATGGCCGCGCATGCGCAGAACGGCCGAAAGACGGCGAAAAACAGCGAAAAATGGCGGAGGGTCCCCGCAGCGCCCCGTTCGTAAGTAGAGGTTGTTCGTAGGTCGGGCGTTCGTAAGTGGGGGACCCCCTGTACTCATGGAGTCCAACTTCAAGCTAGTGACTAGATGGTATTACAGGTCTGCAAAATTAAGCTTTGTATATACCACTATATTACCAAATGTATTGGGACGCCTGCCTTTACACGCACATGAACTTTAATGACATCCCAGTCTTGGTCCATAGGGTTCAATATTGAGTTGGTCCACCTTTTGCAGCTATAACAAATTCAACTATTCTGAGAAGGCTGTCAAGGTTTAGGAGTGTGTCTATGGGAATGTTTGACCATTCTTCCAGAAAACGCATTTGTAAGGTAAGGCACTGATGTTGGAAGAGAAGGCCTGGCTCGCAGTCTCTGCTCCAATTCATCCCAAAGGTGCTCCATCAGGTTGAGGTCAGAACTCTGTGCAGGCCAGTCAAGTTCCTCCACCCCAAGCTCGCTCATCCATGTCTTAATGGACCTTGCTTTGTGCAGTCAGGTTGAAACAGGAAGGGGCCATCCCCAAACTTTTCCTACAAAGTTGGGAGCACAAAGTTATCCAAAATGTCTTGGTATGCCGACACCTTAAGGCGTTCCCTTCACTGCAACTAAGGGGCCAGGCCCAACCCCCCGGGAAAAAAAAAAAATAATAATAAAAAACACAACACACACACCATAATCCCCCTTCCACTAAATGATTTGGACCATTGCACAAAAAAATAATAAAAAATAAAAAAAATAAATAAAAAAATAAAAAAATAAAAATCGCAATAAGCGTTGATTGGTTTGCACAAAAAGTTAAAGTGTCTTCAAAATAGTGGCTAGATTTATGGAATTGTAATTTTTTTTACTAGTAATAGTGGTGATCCCCGATTTTTAGCAGGACTGTGACACTGTGGCAGACAGATCAGACACTTTTTTAACACCATTGACATTCATACAGCGATCACTGCTATAAAAATGCAGAGATTACTGTAAAAATTTCACTGCCAAAAAAGGGGTTAAGTGTGTCCTAGGTAGGGTTTCTAACTGTGGGGGGAGTGGACCGGAGTACAGAGATCGCTGTTTCTGATCACTAGGAACAGATGCTGTCTTTCTACTCCCCTGACAGGACGGGGGATATGTTTGTTTACATTGACAGATCCCCGTTCTGGCTCTGTGGTGCGATCGCGCGGATTGCGGCCGCCGTGCACGCTATATCGATTACAAGGACCGCCAAGGCGATTTGAGCAATAGAGCCGTCATGCCGCCGGTCGGTGGTGGTATATCGGCGGTGGCTGGTCGGCAGGTGGTTAAATGCAGAAAGCGTATACAAAAGGTTGTGGCAGCACTAACCTTTTCACTCATCCCAAATCTGGTCACCATGAGCTTTGCAATTTTTGTAGCAGTGTCAAAGTCGCTAGAAGCCCCTAAAAATAGAAAAAGATGAAGAATTTGATCTATATGGTCAGGTGGTTACCATAAACAGAATGTGTACTTTTAGACGGATCAGGATACCTGTGGTGATATTTTCTGGCCCAAAAATGATTTCCTCTGCCACTCTTCCTCCCATGCTCACATCCATCTGAGCCAAGAGCTGAGACTTTGTCTCACTCCACCGATCATTCTCTGGCAGAAGAGACACCTATATAGCATGAGCAAGAATAAAAAGACAGATCAATTACTTGAATGACAGCACAACTGCAGAGCTATCTCAGTATAAAGCTAGAAGGAGCACATTTAAAAACACAAAAGATAGCTCTAGCAACATAATGTTAGTGTGTAAAAATACGACCAGGACTATATCCATTTAGCAACGTGTGCACAGCTAGTGGAGATTGACATTTGTGTCCAAACCTGGCACTGGTTTTTATGTACTGTAAGATCCCAATAGCAATCTATTGAAAAAAAAACAAAAAAAAACAAAAAAACAATAACAAACAAACATTCTGTTGCCCAGGCCGTCCCCATATTGCTTGTGGGCATGTGAAGCCCACAAGCATACTGTTCCGGGATACGGTGCAGCCGAGTACGCATGCGCAGTATGACAGGCTCGCAGCGCCGTAAAGTTCTCACGTTGCCATCACAACGGGTGGCGTCGTCGGAAGTGCCTGCCCCGTTGAGATTGCAAGGGAAGTCACGTCAGGAGCCACGGTGAGAAAGGGAAACATTTGAAGGGACCACATAGCAACAGGGATTAAAAAAAGAAGTAAAAAAAAAAAAATAATAATAATAATAATTCTCCAAATGTCATTTGTTGCACAGTAATGTAAAAATGTTTTATGGGTGGAACTCCGCTTTAAGAATTTGAATAGCAGAATGTTAGTTTACGAAATGGTGCTGATGAAAAATCGCAAACTCCGCACAGTTAAAGTTATTGTAAACCCTTACATACACCCACAGATATGACTGACCTCAAGGTGATACCCAGAGATGAAACAAGTTATCCTACATACGTTGTATCCATTTATCTGCAGCAAGCTATCCTCCACAGCCTTCTAAAACACATATTTTAGACAGCATTTTTCAGCTCTAGAAGGCAGGGGGCGAGGAACTAATGTCACACACCGCACAGTATAAAGCAGGGAGTCAAGTGTAATCTGAGACCTGATTGGAGGCCCACAGTCCCATAAGGAAACATGCACATCTGAGGTTGTCAATCACTTGCTTTGTGCAGAGGGGGTAGGGGTGCCATCTCCCAGGATTGTTTGGTGTAGTATAGACTGGCAGAAGTGATTTAGATAGCAGAGGGAAAACAGCAGACAGAAATAACAGTAGGAGCTTTGGTTCAAGGCAAGTACACAATATAGAAGGATATGCTTTGTTTACTTCCCATTTCAGACATTTGCAATCACTTAAACTACAGTAAAGTATATTTTAAATGACTGCAGTGTGTTAAAAGGTAATACCTGGGTTTGCAAAGGCATTAGGAGTACACCAAATAGAATTATATACTTTCTGGCTACTGAAGAATATATTTAAAAAGGAAAGTTTAGTTGCCTGAACTCAAGCTTTAAAATTTCTCTTGCATCATCCTAGGACAGGCATCACTAAATGGCAGACAAAGGTCCAAATCCAAACCCAGTAACAGTCCTATCCGGACCCCAGCCTCACCAAATATTTGCCTTAGTGGTCTCTCCCTGCTGCCATCATCCTTGATTCCATGAGACGTGGCAGGTTTGTCCCTTTCATCATCGCAGCACCCCCTTCCTCTCCTGCCCCCTCCCCACGCAAGCTGGGAAGCATGGCCAGCCCAGACAAAGGGCGGGACTTTTCAACTTACAAAGCAGGTGATTTGTTGCTAGGCAGCGGGAGGTCCCAGCAATCACCCACCTTTAAACATGAAGTCCTGCCCTTTGTCCGGACCTGTCGTGTACCCCGCTTGTGTGAATAAGGTAGGGCATTGTGGGGAGGGGAGTGCAGCGATGTTATGAGAGGGACAGTCTGACTAATATTGAGGGAGGACTTTGATGGGAGGCTGCGATTTGGGAGTCTGTGATAGGGGGGGGGGGGGGGGGGGGGGGGGGGGGGGATCTAATTGAGGGGTCTGTGATGGTATGGTCTGTAATGGGGGATAGGGGGTCTCTGATGGATTGGTCTGCGATGTAAAGGGGAGGGGGTCTCGGTGTGGCGGTGTGAAGGGGAGGGGGTCTGCGGTGTGAAGGGGAGGGGGTCTGCCGTGTGAAGGGGAGGGGGTCTGCGGTGTGAAGGGGAGGGGGTCTGCGGTGTGAAGGGGAGGGGGTCTGCGGTGTGAAGGGGAGGGGGTCTGCGGTGTGAAGGGGAGGGGTGGGACTGAGGACACTGATGTAAGGGCTTGTTCACATTTGTGTAGAGATCCATGTTTTTCTGCACTAGAAAGGGCAAAGGAAAAACAATTGCGACGTGCACGGGGAGGCTGTGATGCGAAGGATCTGAGTTATAGCACCAATATGACACTCAGACCTCCGCTGGAAGAAAATTTTACTGACTGGACCCCCGTGAATTTTTATTCAGTACCCCTGTCCTAGGAGATTAAACTACCTCCATATTGTCATAAACGTAAAGAAGAGTTCATGAAACTATGATTACCTTCAGGTCACACTATAACAAAGCAAACAGAGTGAAATGACATTAACATTTATAATCTGACTCACATGACCAAGAGTTGGCCCCCGTGGCATGATTGTCGCTTTGTTAATGGGCATTGCATCTTTGGTATAATATGCAATAATAGCATGGCCGGATTCATGGTAAGCAGTGATGGTTTTATTCTTGTCATCGATTTCTACACTTCTTCTCTCAGGTCCTGAATTAAAAAAAATAAAAATAAAATAAAGAATTGATGGAATTTGACACTACTGCAGCATGACTACCCATGCTGTAATACAACTAAGGCTTACCCATAAGAATCTTGTCTTTGGCGAACTCTAGGTCCCACATGGTAACCATCTCTTTCCCATCCAGAGCAGCTTTTAAGGCGGCCTGGTTAACCAAATTCTCCAGCTCTGCTCCAGAGAATCCCACAGTGCCACGGGCTATTTTTTCGGCTTCAATCGCTGTACAAATAAGAGAGGCTAAGTGGATTTTAGTAGAATTTAGACTTTTGCAATCCAATTTGAAAAACCCCACTATATGTTTGTTATGTTTTGCCATTCCAACAGCATACCTAAAACAGTATTTATTTTTAAAACACAGACTCCCCCTATGTTGGAGACCAGAGAACCCGCCGTCATAGTCCCTGTGGTTTTCTAAAGTAAACAAACTGAGGGACATGGAGGATTTCATAGCTACCTTGCACCACTGGGAGGAGATCTTTTGTGAGACCTGGAGACCCTTGCAACACTTTGTGTACACTAATGCCCATCTTCAGGGTGTTTCGCAGTCTGGCTAACCTCCTGAATTTAGTCCTATTCCCTGGGCGAGAGTCACTACCTGTCTGTCTATCCCCTTTCTTGATCTAGTTACATTCTTTGTACTAGGAACACCTGGTCCCTTACCCCTATTCCCTTCTGACAGCTCCCCCACTCCGTACCCCTGGCTCATATCTGGGCGTTGCACTTTTCAGATATTTTGAGTATACTTGCATACATTATTCCTGTCTCCCTTTTTAACAAATGAAACCACAAAGCTACTCATTCACTCCATTGTCATCTCTCGCCTTCACTATTGCAAATCCCTCCTCATAGGTCTACCTCTCCATAGGCTATCCCCTCTTCAGTCTATCATGAATGCTGCTGCCAGGCTTATCCCCCCTGACCAACCGCTGTGTCTGCCACCCCTGTCTGCCAATCCCTCCACTGGCTTTCGATTGCCCAGTGAACACAAATTACTAACCACAACATGCAAAGCCTTTCACAACTCTGCCCTGAGCTACATCAATCTTATCTCCAAATATCACCCAAACTGTCCTTTCAAGACCTCCTACTCTCAAGCTCCCTCGTCTCCTCCTCCCATGCTCATCTCCAGGACGTATCCAGAGCCTCTCCCATCCTTTGGAACACTCTACTTCAACCTGTCCAGCCATCTCCTACTCTAGTTGCCTTCAGGCAATCCTTGAAAACCCATCACATCTCCAGCTAATATTTTACCACTTCCATCAGCTCATCCCCCACAGTTACGACCTTTTTTACCACCTGCCCCACCCTATTAGACTGTAAGCTCTAATGACCAGGGCCCTCTTAACCCCATTATATTTTAGTGCAACTGTATTGTCTCCCTTTTATATTGTAAAAAACGCTGCCTAAATTGTTGGCGCTATATACATCCTGTAGAAGAATAAATAAATAATAATTTAAAGCTAAACTCCAGGCCATCCACTGGGACAAGGTGATCATTTACAACCACTTTAGCTACTTAAGGACCAGCTGGCGCAATGTGGCTGTTTCCCGCGAATCGCCGTCATTGTACGTTGGCTCATATACAGCGATTTGTGGGCACGTGCACCCACATGGCCAGCAGGGGAGACAATCCGCGGTTGGGGCGGACGCGATGTCCGCAAGCCACCCGCGATGTTCTGACAGGGGAGATCACACAGATTCTGTCTTTCTGCTATGCAGGAAGACAGATCTGTGCATTTCCCCAGTCACACAGTCCCTCATACAGTTAGTAAACAAGTTAGGGAACACATTTAACCCCTTGATCGCCCCTGAGGGTAACCCCTTCCCTGCCAGTGTCATTAGTATAACAGTGCATTTTTTAGCACCGATAACTGTATTAATGTCAGTTAGGCATCCAAACTGTCTGCCGCAATGTCGCAGTCCTGCTTAACAAAAAAATAAAAATAAAAAAATAAAAAAAAAAACAACATTTGCTGACATTACTAGTAAAAAATAAATAAAAATGCCATAAATATATCCCCCTATTTTGTAGACACTAACTATTGCACAAACCAATATACGCTTCTTGCTATTTTTTTTACCAAAAATATGTAGAAGGATACCTACTGGCCTAAACCGATGAAGAAATTGGTTATACTTTTTTGGGGGATATTATAACAAAAAGTTTAAAAAAAAAATTCAAAATTGTCGCTTTTTTTGTTTAAAGCACAAAATATAAAAGCTGCAGAGCCACCAAAAAAAAGCTTTACATTTGTGGGAAAGAAAAAAAAAATACATTTTGTTTGGGTACAGCGTTCTAGTCTTTTTTTTTTATTAAAAAAAGTATTTTAGTAAATAGACACTCACCTGTTCCACACTCCGTTCCTCTCCCTCTCCTCGGCGCATCCATAGGAACTGTGGGCACCCAGCCATGACAGCTTGTGGCTCCACGGCCGGGCGCGCACTGTGCATGCACGAGTTGCGCTGCGCTCTCCCAGTGGACAGGCAATCTTCTGGGACCTGTCACAGAAGATTGCCGAGAGGGAGGGACCGCCTAAGGGAAAGGAGGAGTCACCTAGGCGGTTCAGTGGGTGGAAGGAGGAAGTGAGACAGGAAGTCCCACTCTAATGTAGTCACCTACTCTCCCCCCCAAACAAATTACATGCCAAATGTGGCATGTAAGGTGGGGGGCGTGCTTAAAGCGGAAGTTCCACTTTCGGGTGGAACTCGGATTTAAAGCGATGCAGTGCCGTAGCGCAAAAAATGGCCTGGTCATTAAAGTGGAAGTAAACCCCCCTATCGTTTTCAGCCAAGGAAGCTGCCATCTTTGCCTCTGTTTAATCTTCAACTGCCACAGTGCTGCACATGTGATCCGTTATGACACCAGCCATTGGATAGTTTGACTGTTTGGTTGAGAGCACAGCCAATGTGCAGTTAGCATTCACGGCATTCCTTTTTTTTTAAGCTGTTAAATCGATGGGTTTACTTCCACTTTAAGGGGGAAAATCTTCCGGTCCTTTAGTGGTTAAGCTACTGTGACTACGTCTTACACCTAACTTTTTATACCTGCAATTGCTCATTTCCTGAAACTTCTAAATGTCTGGCAGCTATGCTGATCTGATAAATTTAGTGCAGCTTCAGGAGACCAGGAATTCTGACTTTACTTGCTGCATGCACATTGACCTATAAGAAAGCCACAGTCAACTAGCATTTTCAGGAGGTTAAAAACATTTTTCTTCATTAACCACTCAAGCCCCAGAAGGTTTTACTCCCTTAATGACCAGGTAGTTTTTTGCAATACGGCACTTTGTTACTTTAACCAACAATTGTACAGTCGTGCGACGCTGTACCAAAATAAAAATAAAAAATGTTTTCCCCCACATAGGCAGACCATTGTTCTGCCTCTCCCGGGAACGATCACGGGTGGCTGGCGGACAGTGTCCGATGGACCTGCTGATTGGACAGAGGGGGAGCCAAATCAGATAAAAATGTATTTCCTGCAACCTGCGCAGTCCGTGTTGATGGGGGAATCCCTCCCACTGAGCCATTATGTTCTCCCAGCAGGGGGGGGGGGGGGGGGGGGGGGGGGGCGTGGGGAGCCCATCCCTGTCGGGAGAACACCGATTATCGCTAGCAGCTATAGCCACTGCCAATAATTGCATGCCGAAAATCTGACATGGTGGTTGTACCCAAGTCAATCAATGGATTGACTTTAGTACAATCTTCCTGCCTATTCATGTTTTGAATCTCAGCCAGCACCTGCTGAACCCGCTGAGATTTGAAGTCTATGACCAGCTTAGTAACTTCCATAACACCACAAAATTAAAGTATGAAATAAGTAAAACTTACACTCATCATATTTGATTTTGCTGAGGTACCATTTGATAATCTCTGAGCGACCCTTCACATCAGGCAAGGGAACTGTGACTTGCATGTCAAAGCGGCCAGGTCTCACCAATGCACTAGAAAAATGAAACACAATAAAAGCCTTAAAACATGTTCTAAACAAATACAACTATTAGCGATACACTGATACCCCGATATACCGTACATGATTATTCACTGAGCGCAGGACACTGATGAGGCAACTCCAGTGCATTTTACAGATTTTGGGAGTCTACATTGCCCTATATACATTCAACAAGGCATTGTCTAGAAAGAATTTGTTTTTGAACTATAGACACGATAAGTACATTTTTTTTTTTCTAGATTTAGTCTGCTTTAAATCTACAGCCAACACGCCACAACATGTGAAAAACCATCAGAGAAAATGACAGTCTCCTGGCTGACGTAGATGTTGTCTACATATCAGATGTCTAGTACAAAAGTTATACTGCGGTTTTAGATTTCCGTGTTTAAAGCGGTATAAATTAGATCAATTTGTTAAAACATCTTCTTTATTACGTACCTATCCAAGGCTTCAGGGAAATTTGTTGCTCCAATGATTATAACGCCTTCATTTGGTTTAAAGCTATAACAAGAGGGAAAAATAAATTAATAAAAAAAAAAAAAAAAAAAAAGGGGGGAAAAAGCGGTGAGATGACACAGCAGCAAAATCACTAAGCACGGGCGTACAGAACAGAACAGATAGAAACTGCCAACTATACAGAGAAGGTCTTACAAATTCATTATGCCACCTAGAGGTGGGGGCTATGCCCAAGTGTACTTAAAGTGGTTGTATACCTTTATTTTTTTTATTTTTACCTACAGGTAAGCCTATAATAAGGCTTACCTGTAGGTAAAATGAATCTCCCCTAAACCTGTACAGTTTAGGAGATATTCACTTTGCATGCAGTCGCTGACTTCAGCGGCACATGCGCTGCGAAGGCCCAGCTGATGGAAGAAGACTTCTGCGCGCATGCGCGGGAGTAACTCAAATCGCTGCTCTGGGCACTGACAGTGCAGAAGCTGAAAGAAACGCAGAGGGAACAAGTCAGCTCCCTCGGCGTGGACCTGGATCAGATGCGAGGCCTTGTTCTAAGGTATTTCATAATGAGCTAGTATGCGCTGCATACCAGCTCATTTTGCATTTTTTTTGTTTTAAAAATATATTTACAACCGCTTTAATGTACCCCTGTGTATTCTGAGAAACACAAGTGGACAGCACTCTTGCCTTGGTGCTCTAGTTTTAGGGGTTCAGAAGGAATTCATGATGAGAATATAAAATATTTTTAAAAAAAATTGTCATCAAAAAAACCAACATATCTGAAACCTCTAAAATCAATCTTTTCTGAACAAAAAAAAAAAAAAGGAAGGAAGGAGGAGGAAGAATAACCTCTTGCCGACCAGCTGCCGCAGTTATACTGAGGCAAGTTGGTTCGGCTGCGTGAATTGCTGTAGGTGTACATTGATTCATGCATGAGGTTCTGTGGGCGCACACCGATGATTGGCCAGCGGGGGAGCCAATCAGCGGGTCCTGCGAACTGTGTCTGTCGGCTGCCCGCGATCGTTCCCCACAGAGACAGAACGGGGATCTGCTGAAGTAAACAAGACATATCTCTGTTCGGCCAGGGGATGACACATGATCTTGTCTTCCTTGAGGCGATTCAGTTCGCATTGTAGCGCTATACAAATCATTCATTCATTCCTGCTGTGCAGGAACACGGATCTGTGTGTTGTCCCAGGCAGCCCATCCCTCCACACAGTTTGAAACACACTGAGGGAACACATGCAACCCCTTCCTTGCCAGTGTCATTAGTACAATGTCAGTGCATATTTTTAGCACTGATCACTGTGTTAATGTCACTGGGTCCCAAAAATAAATAAAATTAAAAAAAGTCAAAAAATGTCAGCTAGGTGTCTGATCTGTCCACCACAATGTTGCAGTGCGGCAAAAAATAAAACAAAAAAAATTAATAAATCAATAACTGGATTGCCGCCATTACTAGTAAAAAATAAATCGATAATAAAAATCCCATAAATCTTTCCCCATTTTGTAGACGCTATAATTTTTATGCAAACAAATCAAAATAGGCTTATTGGGGGTTTGTTTACCAAAATACATATTGGCCTAAATTTATGAAGAAATTCGATTTATTTTTATTGGGTACGTTTTATAATCAGAAAGTAAAAATGTTATTTTTTTTCAAAAATTTACAGGTCTTTTTTTGTTTATATAGAGAAAAAAAAAAAAAAAAAAAAAAAAAGCAGGTGGTGATCAAATTGCACCAAGAGAAAAAGCTCCATTTGTGGAAAAAATATATAAAAAATGTTATTTGGGTATAGCGTCACATTACCGCACAATTGTCAGTTAAAGTAACGCAATGCCGTATGACAAAAAATGGAGAGAGGGGGAGAGAGAGAGAGAGAGAGAGAGAGAGAGAGAGAGAGAGAGAGAGAGAGAGAGAGAGAGAGAGAGGGAGAGAGAGAGAGAGAGAGAGAGAGAGCGCCAGAGAGAGAGAGAGAGAGAGAGAGAGAGAGAGAGAGAGAGAGAGAGAGAGAGAGAGAGAGAGAGATGACGTTTATTAAATATCATTTCACCAGTTTTTTTGTGTGTAGCCTGTAACCATGCATTGTACTATCACTATCGTTCTTATAAAGAATAAAAAAATAAAATAATCCCCCAAAAAAATTAAAATAAGTACTTCTTACATTCAGTTATGATCAGACAGCCATAAAAACATATGTACAAATCAATATTGGTAAGCTTACCCATCCATTTCTGCCAGCAGTTGGTTTATTGTCTGTCTGGAGTATGGGTGCATGGGAGACTCAATCCTTTTACCTCCAACTGAATCCAACTCATCAATAAATATAACACAGGGTGCATTACCCTTAGCTTCTCCTGTTAATAAAAATGTACTTAAAATTAGTATATTCCCTTCATTTGCAGATGTTGTGTAATTAGATATACTTTTTAACAAGAAAGTAATTAGATATACTTAATACGTTGTATAGAATGAACCACGACAGTGTTAAATAGTTACACCATTTTTGGCACACTCTGGGGTCCATGTACCAATGAAGTAAAGCATATTCACTATCAAAGTGAATGTTCTCCTTGCAAAAATCAGTTTTCACTTCGCTTAATGCATGCAGTAAAGTTGTGGTTACTTTAATTATCCAATAATCCTGTTTTTATATGATTGGGTACTATTTTCAAGTGAATTTTAATTTTATCTCATTCACCAAGAGAAGTTAAAATTCACCTTCAACATGCCCTCCAGTTGCAGTAAATCAGTGTCAGCGTTTGAAACCGAGCTTGCTTTTTTTGCCTTAAAAGAGAAGTATAGGAATCATATTTGCCTAGGTGGATGCAGCATCGCTCCGATGACGCATCTGTCCCCCGCCAGCTCTAAAGAGAAGAAACGAGTGAACACTGCTGATTTCTCGGGTTCTCTAGTAAATCACTGGCTCTATGCTCTGCCTCCGAGTTCACTGGAGCGATGGGCTGCGGAGGGGCAGAAGCGTAGGGATCAGACTCTTAGTGGCTGAGCTGGGTGCCGGTCTAGGCATGTGGGCGGATCCCGACCATATGGTTGCAGTCTTTCCCGGACTGGCTTTGTCATGTCAGCTGACAGCAGGCTTCAGTCCACTGTCTGCTAAAAACGGGTCACAGGAGTGCAGGACAAACTGCACTCCTGTGATCCACAGAAGTACAGTCAAAACAAGCTTTAGCTGTACTTATCCTTCAACAAAGCTTAGCTTATGGTCAAGTCAGTCTCATTAATTTAAAGAATGAAAAAAAAAAAAAAAAAAAACATTAAGAAAAATTATTTTGTAGTGTAGGATAGGTTTTGATCCCCTGCTTGGTCTTCAAAGCACCTGCCATTCTAAGTATTGCTCAACTAGAGACAAACCCGAAAAAGTACTTTATACAGGCACTAAAGCAGGGGTCTCCAGCTGCTGTGAAACTACAAGTCCCCTCATGCCTGTGAGAGTCATGCTTGTAACTGTCAGCCTTGCAATGCCTCGTGGGACTTCTTGTTTCCCAACAGCTGGGAGGGCCGCCAGTTGGAGACCCCTGCGCTAAAGGGTGTAAAGGAACACGCATACACACTAATCCTTCCAGCCGTCTGTCCTTGGTTCATAGAGAAGCAGAGAAAAGAAGGTAGCCCAGATTTAGCCAAGCTTAAGACCGGTCACAGCTGTTCCAAGGTGGAGGGGGGGAGGGGGGGAGGTGGGGAGGTGGCGATTTGAAGACCTGACAGGGAATCGAAGCTTACCTTCATTTTCTGCAAGAGAAGAGCGAAAAACCCTGCCCCACGCCATCCAAAATTGTTGGGTGGAGTATTTTTTTTTTTTTTTGTTAGTACAACATAAAAGCAGTTTATGTATGTTACCATGGTCGTAAATGCCAAAGTGTGATGGACAATGGGGGTGTTCTAAAAAGGTATTTGGAAGAGTGACATAGCTAAACCTTTTTTTTTCCTTATAAAGTTTTATTTTTTTTAGTGTTTGTAAGGAGAGTTAAAAAAAATAAAATAAAAAAAAAAAAAAAACACACAACTAGTCAAAGACAATAAAAAACAAACAAAAGCTAGAGAAGATTAAAAAATTGGAAGTAAAAGTTCACCTTTCTAAACATGTTACACCCATGCTCGGTTCACACTGCTGCAATAGCAAAGTTGTAGAACTTAGACCCCTTTCACACTGGGGCGTTTTGCAGGCACTACAGTGCCAAAAATAGCGCCTGCAAAGCGCCCTGAAAGAGCAGCTCCATTCACTCCAGTGGGAAAGCCCAGAGGGCTTTCACACTGGAGCGGTGCGCTGGCAGGACGGTAAAAAAAATAAGTGTTGATAGCCGCATCTTTGGAGCAGTGAAGGAGCGATGTGTATACCGCTCCTGCCCATTGAAATCAACAGGGCAGCATGGCTATACCGTTTTTAACCCTTTTTCCGGCCGCTAGCGGGGGTTAAAAGCGCCCCGCTATCGGCTGAATACCTCCACAAGAACAACGGTAAAGCACCGCTAAAAATAGCTGCGCTTTACCGCCGACTCTGCCCCCCATGTGAAAGGAGCCTATGCCTTTGCCTGGCGACTTCCTTCCGACTTGGATGCTATTTAGGAGCCTGTACAAGGGCTAAAATGTCTCAAAAGTTGGACCAAAGTAGTGCAGGAACATTTTCTAT
This sequence comes from Lithobates sylvaticus, assembly GCA_028564925.1. NCBI lineage: Eukaryota > Metazoa > Chordata > Amphibia > Anura > Ranidae > Lithobates > Lithobates sylvaticus. The sequence continues at coordinate 471,156,840 of CM053030.1, forward strand.
GTAAAGTTAAAAAAAAAGGCAATTTATTCTTAAATATCTCTATGCAGTGGTAAATATAACCAACTATATGGTTAGGGAGCAAAATATCAAATCCACTGAGAACAGACAGAAGAGATAATACTGTATATACTATTAAAAGAGACATACTGTTTTTTGACCCATTTGTTGTTGAGCAGATTAAAAAAAAACACAAATTGCTGCAAAAACGTATTACATGCTTTTCTGCAGCTTCTCCATTGAAGTTTATTGAACCGAAAAAGCACCAAAAAAAAAAAGTCCCTGACCCTTTCCAAAACGCAGCGGCTGAAAAAAGCGTAGATGTGAACGTGTCCTATAGGAAACCATGTTAAAGGAACTGTAGTGCGTTTCTGCAAAAAGCACCAAACAAATAGATATGAACCAGGTCTATGACATTTAGTAACATAATGGGGTTAACCACTTCAATACTGCGCAACGACATATGACGTCCACAAGGTGGCTCTGCCATCCTGGGTGGACGTCATATGACGTCCTCCTATTCCCGGCCGCCTAGGGGGCGCGCGCGGCACGCGCCCGTGGTGTCACTCGGGGCCCGATGCGTGTGCCCGGCGGCCGCGATGTCCGCCGGGCACCCGCGATTGCCCGGGAAAACAGCGGAACGTGGAGCTGTGTGTGTAAACACACAGCTCCACGTCCTGTCACTGGCGAGGAGATCGATGGTGTGTTCCAAGTACAGAGGAACACCGATCGGTCTCCTCCCCTTGTGAGTCCCCTCCCCCCACAGTTAGAATCACTCACTCAGGGAACATATTAACCCCTGCAGCGCCCCCTAGTGTTAACCCCTTCCCTGCCAGTCACATTTACACAGTAATCAGTGCAATTTTATAGCAACGATCGCTGTGTAAATGTGAATGGTCCCAAAAATGTGTCAAAAGTGTCTGCTGCAAAGTCGCAGTCAGGAAAAAAAATTGCAGATCGCCGCCATTACTAGTAAAAAAAAAAAAAATTTAAAAAAAAAAATTAAAAATGCAATAAATCTATCCCCTATTTTGTAAACGCTATAACATTTGTGCAAACCAAACGCTTATTGCGATTTTTTTTACCAAAAATATGTACAAGAATACGTATCGGCCTAAACTGAGGAAAAAAAAAAAAAATTTTTTTTTTAAAAATTGGATATTTATTATAGCAAAAAGTAAAAAATATTGTGTTTTTTTTCAAAATTGTCTCTCTTCTTTTGTTTATGGCTCAAAAAATAAAAACCGCAGAGGTGATCAAATACCACCAAAAGAAAGCTCTATTTGTGGGAAAAAAGGACGTCAATTTTGTTTGGGTGCAACTTCGCACGACCGCGCAATTGTCAGTTAAAGCGACGCAGTGCCGAATCGCAAAAAGTGCTCTGGTAAGGAAGGGGACAAAATTGCCCGGTGCTGAAGCGGTTTAAAAAAAAAAAAAAAAATTATCCCTTTATAGTACAAAAAGCAGATAATGACTACTGTAAGGGGTTAATTTTTTTTACTGTAGAACTGTGAAAGTATAATTTACAGTAGCGATTGTCTTTTTGTACTATAAAGGGCTCATTTTAGTTTTTTTAACGCCATTATGTTATTGGCTGATTAATCGATTATGAAAATAGTAATCGATTAATTTCATAATCGATTCGTTGTTTCAGCCCTGATTCATTCTTAAGGTATACCTGTCATGAGACATACAGGGCTGCCTTTGCAACGTAATTTCCTTTTTCGTAAATGCTTGTTACCTGGTTGGAACGCTGATCCACACAATTCAATATTTGGAAACATTTACCATGAACAAGAAGGTAAATCAGAAAAGTCAGAAGTCCTCATCTTTATATACTTGCCCAAGATCAGCGACCAGGCACAGAAGCAAAAGGCAACCACAGCCCTATAATTCTCTCAGGGCAGGCTTCCATTAAGAAGGGACAGGTAAAGTAAATAATTAGAAAAAAAATAAATAAAATCAACATACTAAATAAATTCCTAATGCGACTGGCTCCAACCCCAACAAACATCTCATCAAATTCAGAGCCGGATGCATAATAGAAAGGAACATCAGCTTCCCCAGCGACAGCTCGAGCTAGGAGGGTTTTCCCTGTGCCAGGTGGACCAACTAACAGAATACCTGAAAAAAGAACAAAAAAAACAAACAGCATATGAGGACAACTCAAGCAAAGGAGCAACAATTTATGGACTTGAGAAAAAGAATCCCATCCATGCTTCAGATTCAATAAATGTGTACTAAAATGCCAACGATGCACAAGCAGTTTACATTTTATGCATTAAAGCCTCAACTGAGCTGGGTAAATTTAGGCTTACAATAAAATGGGAATGGGGCTTCTAGATTAATACACTGGGTCAATATAAAAAAATCACACTCCTGCAGTCAAAAATGTGGCACACGAGGCGTATCAAAGCAAATCACCATGTGTAGTAGATCTTACCTTTTGGAAGCTTTCCCCCTAAAACAGTGAACTTCTGAGGATTTTTCAAGAAATCAACCACTTCCTGTAGTTCATTTTTTGCTTCTTCAACCTGTCGATAGTATTAAGCACAGTGAGCTTTGCCTAACTGCACAAATAACTTTCTAATCGTTTTGTTAAAGCTAACATCCATTATATTTAGAACCCATCACCCAAAATGAAAGATCTGGACAGAGATAAAGTTGAATTATTTATGATGATAGGTGTGCAGGCTCTCTCCCCCTGTCAGAGCAAGGAGGAGGAGGAGGAGGAGGAGGAGGAGGAGGAGGAGGAGGAGGAGGAGGAGGAGGGAGAAGGAGAAGGGAAGGAGAAGGAGAAGGAGAAGGAAAGGAGAAGGAGAAGGAGAAGGAGGAGAAGAAGAAGAAGTAAGAAGAAGAAGAAGAAGAAGAAGAAGAAGAAAGAAGAAGAAGAAGAAGAAGAAAGAAGAAGAAAGAAGAAGAAGAAGAAGAAGAAGAAGAAGAAGAAGAAGAAGAAGAAAGAAGAAGGAGAAGGAGGAGAAGAAGAACACACACCCCTTTGTACCAAGCTTTAGTCTAACGAGCACCAATAAGACTACAAGTCTTAAAACATATCTAAACCCAGGAATGTAAACATGTAGCAGCTTACCAGTCTTTAAAAGTGGCGGCTTCATTCGTTTTTTTATTTTAGGATTCCCCTCCCCCAATCAAAAAAATTCCTGCTCTAGGGTGACAACATTTACTGTACTGTGTCTATGGAGCAGCAACATTGTCTCCCTAGGACAGGAAGCATAATAAGAATACACCTGTGCCTGTCCTCGCTTCCATAACAGAAGAGAGGTGTTCTGTAGTTCACAGATATAGCTGGGAAGAATGCTAACTAAACGCCAACTGTGCAGCATGGGCATAAAGAACAAGCCATCAGCTCATTGGATCTCCAGCAGGGTCAATTTTTGCACAAACTAATCAATATACGCTTGGTAGGATTTTTTTTTTACCAAAAAGATGTAGCAGAATACATATTGGCCTAAAAACTTAAGAAATTTGATTTGTTCAACTCCTTTTATTGGGTATGTTTTACAGCAGAAAGTAAAAAATGATTTGCTCTCAAATTTGTTCGGTCTTTTTGTTTACAGCGCAAAAAATAACTGCAAAAGGCGATCAAATACCACCAAAAGAAGAGCCCCAGCCCAAACAAAGATCAAATCATACTTACCCCTTTTACATGCTCAAACGTTACATTTTTCATCTGAATTGGATCTACAGCTGCATCAAGGCCAGACGTTGCCCGGAAACGGACTGCAATATAATGAAATTGTTAATTTAAAAACTAAAATTGAAAGGGGGGGGGGGGGGGGATTAATGCAACAAAGGAGTAAATAGTCTAATCTTTATTGAAATATATAGAGCACCAGGTTAACGGTCATCAGCACTGTGAGGATTGCAGCAAACATTACACGTTTGCCTTTTTTTCAACATTTTTTAAGGAGAAGTTTAGAACCAGTATTGTTATGGCACAGATTCCGCAAAGGATGTGTTCATGAAGCATTAGTCGAGCAGACCACCTTATTATTATACAGTAACATGTTATTTATTAAGCTACAAACTTAACAAATTGCAGACCTTAAAGTGGTTCTAAAGGCATTTTTTTTTAATTAAAATTAACAAAAAGATGTCAACTTAACTCTTCTTTGGCTGCCCCGGCGCTGTCTGCTCCTTCTTTCTGCGGGTGCCCTCATAGCAAGGGTGCAAAACCATGGGGGGGGGGGCACATTCTCAAGCTGGACTGAAAGTGTCCATAAACAAACAGTGAGGCTCAGCCAAACTCCTCAGTGTCAGTGTAGCCAGAGAGCAGAGCTGGCAGTGGGGTCAGCGCTGTATTATGAGGTGTCAGGTTGTGTTTGGAGGAGGTAGGGAGGGGTGGTTTAGGAAGGTTTTATTTATTTTTTTTATTTTATTTTTTTTGTTTTGTTCCTTGATGCAGGGAATGTATTTAAAAAAAAAAAAAAAAAAAAAAAAAAAAAAAGTTAAAAACCACAAAAAAATAAAAATTAAAAAAAAAAAAAAAACCTACCTGACAAAAACGGTGTTTTGGATAAGCCGTAGAGTCCAATTATTATGACAGCTAGCAGAATGTACCGTGTCCTCTTCAGTGACTCTGAAAAAAGATTAAATGACCAGATGAGTAGGAGAAACAATAAGCAGATTATAAAGACCATGGAAGTTAACCAATGTTTTTTTCCATTATCAACTTTTTGCATCCAATTCTATTAACTATTTTACAAGATATTCAGTAAAAGGAGAAGTCTCGTTTGGCTGGGCTTCTCCTATGGGTCACAAGAGTGCAAATCCGCTCTCTGCTGATGTCACGGATTTCAGTCCAGGCACCGCAACAATAAGGCCTGGATCCGCCAGGTGCCTGAGCCAAGCCGCTCCGCCCCCCTCCACAGCTCAGCGCTCCAATGAGTGCTGAGGGAGAAAAGCAGAGAGCTGTGACTGACAATCTGCAGCTCTCTGCACACTGAGCTCTGAAAAGAGTGATAGGCAATGTTCGATCGCTCGGTTTTCAGTGCAGAGGCGCCGGGGGACAGATGCAGGATCAGACCCATGCTGCATCCACCCAAGTATAAATAGGGAAAAATAAAATAGTTCTCTTTTAAAGAATTTTCCCAATATGTAAAATTCATTACCTGGATCATTGTGAATCATGCTCTTTAAAAAAAATAAAAAAAAAAAATAAATTGTAAAAGCACAGAGTAGAACAAAAATAAAAATAAAAAAAAATAAAAAATAAATCACTAGGTGAAGAAAAATCCTGTTTGTTGAACAGGTCTATATGACTAATGGCCCACACTCACACTTGGGTAAGGGGCTGTTAGCGATTCCATGTGGGAGACCCAGCGATTAACAACAGGTGGAACTCTCATTGAAAGCAATGGGAGGCTGAAAGCGCATGCAGTTCTTTGCGGTTGTTTGCATTTAACTGCTCAACCAGACATTACGCAGACCACGCTCGCTCCATGAGCAATTACATGCGAGTGCCTGTGAACAGCTGTGGGAGCTGTTGGCCTCCCACCGATTTTAATGGGGCTCCTGTCTGCAGCAAATCACCAAGAGCCCCTGCATCTAATCCCCATTCACAAGTGTGCATGGGGCCATAAAGTATTCTGTATACTTAGATCGTGCTGCAGACATTTTTGCAGGGCTGGTGTGGCTTATAGACAATTTAAATAAAGAGGGTTCAGAGGCAGAGAATGTTTAGATGCAGGACCCAGTTACATCATACATAACAATACAAAAGCAAATATATCAACTCAGTTGACAATCGCCCAGGGGGGGGGTTGGGTGGTGGGCGGATATGTTCAGTTGAGCAAACAAATGGAATAAATCCAGAGTACAACACATGGCATCAGATACAGTCAGTTGTCCTAGATTACCTGTTGTCCTCTGAGTGAGAGCTTGTGCTTTCAGGAATCCTTCTGCAAAGCCAGTCTTAAAGGCTTCCTGCTGTCCTTCAGGGACATTCTTACTTTTCACAATCTTGTCCAAGTTTTCCACATCTGGAATCCTATCTCTCATCAAAAAACCCTAAAAAGGAACAAACAAAATAAAAAAAAATAACTAAAAAGCTTTTGCTGAACCATTCTTTTCTACATGCCGGAAAGTACTTTAATACTAATTTGGAAGCAACATATTAAAATTACAGTTAACATTCAGACATACCTTCATAAAGGAGGGTGCAGATCTTTCAGTGGCCGCAATACGCTCAGAGGTTGACTGAAGCCGTCTGTCTTTTGTGTGGACAGTCTTGAATCCGCGAGACTGTGTATATACTTAGATAAAAAACAAATAATTATCATATATGATAAAAAAAAGTCAGGAGATAAATATAGAGCTGCCATATTAGAGTGAGAATATATTTATATATAATAGATATATATATATATAGCTATATATATTATATATAATATATATATATATATATATATATATATATATATATACACACACACACACACACACACACACACACACACACATACACACACACACACACACACACACACAGATGGAAGGCTAGTTGTCTCTGGCATCAATGCTTTCTAAATTGTGAATCACATTTGCAAAAACCTTAAAGCGGGGTTCCACCCTAAAGTGGAACTTCCGCTTTTCGGAAACCCTCCCCCCCTCCGGTGTCACATTTGGCACCTTTCAGGGGGGAGGGGGGTGCAGATACCTGTCTAAGACAGGTATTTACACCCACTTCCGGGCATAAACTCCCACGGGAGTTTACGCCACTTTCTGTCCCGGCAGACATCGCCCACGATTCTCATTGCGCTGCGCGACTCGCGCATGCGCAGTAGGGAACCAGGAACTGAAGTCGCAAAAGGCGACACTTCCTGATTCCCTCACGGAGAATGGCGCCGGCAGCAGCAGAAAGCCGAGCGATTGATCGGCCTCTGCTGCCGACATCGCTGGAACCTGTGACAAGTAAGTGTCCATTTATTAAAAGTCAGCAGCTGCAGTATTTGTAGCTGCTGGCTTTTAAAAAAAACAATAAAAAAAATAAAAAAATTTCAGGTACAGTCCCGCTTTAAAGCGGAGCACCACCCAAAAGGGGAAGCGCCGCTTGTCTGCCTCCTCTCTCCCTCCGCTGTCACATTTGGCATCTTGTGATGGGGATCGGGTACCTGGTTTTGATAGGCAACCGCTCCCACTTCCTCCACAGCCGACCCAATGAGAGCGCACAGCGTGTGCAATAGGGAACTGGCAGCACCCAATAGCCGATTGAAAATTGGCTCAGGTGAAGACACTGCTGGATTCCTGGGCAAGTAAGTGTCCTAATATTAAAAGTCAGCAGCTACAGTATTTGTAGCTGCTGACGCTTAATTTTTTTTTTTTTCTGCAGGAGCACCTCTTTAAAATACCCTAACATTTTCTATCCCTGATGTGAATGTTGTACAATCTACTTGTGTTAAAAAGTATCTCGTTCGCTTTGTATTTCTCCCTGTGTGTGAAATAACTGGTTTTCCCACCAGTCCCCATACTTTCTTATTTCAAACTGACCACAGTAGCAAAAAAGCAGATCACTTCCAGTGTGGTCAATTTCTGACTGTGCTGGTAGCACAGCATGCCTGTCCTCCAATGGCTCAAGACTTGTGCTGACATGCCCCCTTGCACATCTCTTCCCTGTGACTCCGCCTTCTGCTGACACCACCATCCAGTCTAAAACCCCCACCTTTCTAAGCCCCTTACACAGTTGAAAAGAACTACATTTAAACTGAATGAGTTGTTTTATAAGGTGAGGGTTCACATTTACTTTAAATGCATGCTTGCTGCCATAGACTACTCCCTAAGGGGCCATCATCTGCAAAGGTCTCCATTATACTGAAGCCAGGACAAAGATCCACCCCAATGTAGTAGCTATCGGCCGATATCTTTGCCCAACATAGACCTTAAAATTGTTTGCAAAGGTATTCGCTAACCTTCTTCCAGGGGTGATTCATAAAGATCCGGTGGGATTTGTTCCCGGCAAGGGACAATACCACTAAAACAATTCACCTCATCTCCTCAGAACCATTTGACATTAGCAAACGTCACACGACAGGGCTGCCCCCTCTCCCCCCTCTTGTTTGTCATTGAACACCTGGCTTGGGCCATCCGTCTGAATACCCTGGATAGAGGGGTTCCAACACCCTCCTCCTATCCCAAGCTGTCTCTATATGCTGATGATCTCCTGGTCTACCTACAACACCCCCATACTTCCTTACCATCATTTTCCCTGGAATTCCGCCATTTTAGCTCCTTTAGTAATTTCAAACTAAAAATATCCAAAACGGAGGCTCTCATTATCTCCCTCTCAACCTCTACGTTGTTTTCATTGCGAACAAACTTCTCTTTCCAAAGGCAAACAAAAGGCATATCCTACCTAGGGGGGGGTCACTATACCCTCCAATCGCGCCAATTTATTTTCATTGAATTATATTCCCCTACTCTCCCTCATAAGGAAAGACTTAAATAAGTGGGGAGGTTCCCCTTTGCCAAGGCGAACACTCTTAAGATGGACACCCTGCCCAAACTACTGTATCTTTTTCAAAACAATCCCCATCATGGTACCAAAGTCCTTCTTTGTCTCCCTACTATCGCTCGCTATCCGGTTCATGTGGAACCGTGGGTTACCTAGGGTTAAGTACAAACTACTCAAACTTCTGAAGCTAGAGGGCGGGTCACCCTGACTGAGATTTACTATAAAGCCACCCACATGGCGTGCATTCTAGAGTGGTTTCCCCGTCTTTCCTGAAAGCTTCCGTCATGGTAGAGCAGGATTAAGCCCCCGTAGACCTCCGGGCTCTTCTATGGGGATACAGAAACGACCTTGCCCAGTTAACCACCTCCTCACCGCTGACACTTGCCACTCTTAGACTCTGGTATAACGGGGGATTGTGCTCCATTCTGTCTTCCAACCCTTCCCGATTGACCTCTCCGTTTGACAACCTCGCTTTCCCCCAGGGCACGGGAGCAATGACATTGGGATCATTCAAACACTCCGAGTGATCACAATCATATTCTTTTGTACACCCACTACAAGGGATGCCAGCTACTCTGGCGGGTTCTCGCGATTAGCTTACCACCTTTCACTTATCCACATTAACAAAACGCTTATATGCTTCCTCACAATAAACCACTCCTATACTGAATATGAAAGGCTGTGCCCCCTCTTTGAAATTCCCAGACATCTTCTCTCATCCCTATATGGTCTTCTACAAGCCCTTACACATGATGACATACCACCTTACACCAGGATGTGGTCTGCAGACCTGGGAAAGGACATCTCCAGAGTGGATTGGCAGATCTCATTTCATTTTACCCACAAGTCAACCATATCCTGCTATTCCCAAGAAAAGAATTACAAAATTCTGTCTCAATGGCACAGGGACCCTTCCACATTACACAATTTTTTTCCGTCAACTCCAGCCTGCTGTTGGCAATGTAACTCTGCTACAGGGACCTATCCACATGTCTTGTGGGAATGTGAGAGGATACGCCCCTTCTGGACTCAGGTATTTGACTGTTACAATAAAACATATGAAGAAACGTTATCGCCTACCCCAATGATTGCCCTCCTCTCGATACTCCCTGGGTCTAACATCGCAGAAACGGAATCTCCTCCATTTTTTATGTCTTCAGCAAGACAGCTCATTTCATCATTTTGGAAGACAGACAACCACCACTCCTCCCTTGTCACGATGGGTCTCGACCATGAACGATACTATGAGAATGGAGGAGATGTTGGCTTTAGACAACAACACCTTTGATAAGTACAAGGTATTGTGGTCCATTTGGCTCTGCTTCAGATACCCTCACGAGTATGCTCTCAACCCCAACAGGGTCAACCCAATATGCAGCCTAACCATAGGGAGGGTTGAGGTGTCTATCCATTGGTTTCCCCACCATCTGTCCATTATCCACCTCTCTCTACATGTGTTACCCCAGCAGCTTTCTCTCTCTCTCCCCCCCCCCCTTTTTATTTTCCAATTATTCCTCCATATAGTTTTATTATTAACAACAAGGCTCTCCAGCCAGAACTATTCCTCGCAACAGACAGTTGTCAACCCTTACAATGCATTGTTAGTGGGAGTCATTACCTATGTTTACTAGCGGTTGTCACCAAGTTTTCAACCACAAATGCATGCTTGCTCTGCGTTAAAGCCCAACGTCTCATTCTCTGGCCCTCTTCTTCAGTTTCAAGCACTGCTGTGCTAACATGATTTCTGAGTGCCACGCTTAGTATTGCAAGCCCAGACTGGCATTATGAGGGCCTGGGTGCTCAGGAGGCAGGATGCATAATGCTGGGAGTCATTCAACCCAGAAGATTGGTGACATCTAGTGCTGAGATGAAGTACTGTAGGGGACAGCCCAGATTTGAAGGCAAATGTGGTAGCTAGAGTCACCTTTATCATTTTAGACCTTCTGTGCATCACATTTGTTTAATGAATGTGGACTTTGCTGTTCCAATAAATTAGTAAAGCAAGGCAGCCAGGCAACCAGTAATTAAAAAAAAAAGGGGGGGGGGTGAGTTTGCTAGGAGGAAAGCCTCAATGTCTCCAATATCTCTCATGTCTCATTATCATCTACACAATAATAAAAGCATGCAAGATGAAGGTGGACAATGCAGGGCTCAATATTGGCCATTACCATGACAAGCTTTGACAGCAAAAGTCAAGAGATGACAGGTAATGGCCCCCAAAGAGATTGTTGTCTTTTCTCCATATGAATGGGGGTGTTGTCCTTTTGTTGCTCATTTAAAATGGCACTGGGCATCTTTTACACCAAACCGAGGGAGGAACTTCATTTTGTACTGACTTGGTGATCCAAAATGGTGTAAACAAATATATTGTAAAGAAGTCAGAAATGTTGCTAAAACAGATAATTCAGCACTTACCTGGCCAGTGCTGCAGGTCTGCACAAACTTGCTTCAGTGGGCTCATCCGCTGCCGGTGGTACGGACTCAAAGCATTTACAGTGCTGGGATAGCCTTCAATGAAAGATATGACATTGTACATTACCAAAAAAAAAACACAACACACATACACATCTTAAAGCGGACCTTCAGTCATTTTTTTCAACTTTCCATCTATTAAATCCTCTGCCCTTGTTTTAACTTTGGATAGTACAACTTTTTTTTTTTCCTGCCAGTAAATACCTTATACATCCCACTTCCTCTGTCTGGTAAAAAGACTAGGCTTATATGACATCATGCACAGCTTTCTGTCTCACTCTCGTGAGAGTTTGTCAGGAAAGGGAGGGAGGGGGGGGGGGGGCGAGTCATAAGTGGGCCAATGAGAGCTGCAGGGGTGTGTGTGTGTGTGTGTGTGTGTGTGTGTGTGTGTGTGTGTGTGTGTGTGTGTGTGTGTGTGTGTAAATCCAGGAAGTGAACAGACAGCAGCTTCATCTGCCCACAGTTAAAATGGATGCAGCCAGACTTGGTGGAGGGAGATTTTGGCAGCATATTTGGCAAGTACAGAATCACAGTATATATAAAATATGCAATGTGGTTAGAGGGAAGCGAGAACTTATGAAACCAACACTTTTTACTCCCACGCAGCTACACCAGAAACTATAAGTGCCAGATTTATACAACAGTACTTTACAAATCTTAGGCAGGTGTGAAAAAATAAAAAAATAAATTTAAAAAAAGCCGTAAATTAGGAATGCTTTCAGAAATAGAAGTGTTAATTTTGTTTATTTTAATCAATTGGAAATTAAATGAACCGAAAAAGAGATCAAAATTTGGTGTGACCACCCTTTGCCTTTACACCAGCATCCATTCTTCTAGGCACACTTGCACACAGTTTTTGAAGGAACTCAGTAGGTAGGTTGTTACAAACATCTTGGAGAACCAACTACAGGATTGTCTGTGGATGTAGACTGCATCAAATCCTTCTTTTTCTTCATGTAATCACAGACAGACTTCATGATATTGAGATCAGTCCAGAGTAACTGCTGCCATTTTTGCACCCCAGTTCCTATGTTTCTGTGCATAGTGGAGTCACTTAGCTTTGTTTCCATGTCCAATGCACAATATGGGGTGTGGAAAATGGCAGCAGGTGTCCTGGACTGACAAATCAAAATGTGAAATATTTGGCTGTAGCAGGGGGCAGTTTGTTTGCCGAAAGGCTGGAGAACAGTACAATAATGAGTATACTTGCAAGTTTGGGGCTGTAATTCTGCAAATGAAGTTGGAGATATGGTCAGGATCAATGGTAACATCAATGCTGAGAAAAAACAGGCAGATACTTATCCATTCATGCCATACCATCAGGGATTGGCCCCAAATCTATTCTGCAACAGGACAACAACCCCAAACATACAGCCAATGTCATCAAGAGCAGTCTTCAGCGTAAAGAAAAAGGAGTCCTGAAAGTGATGGTCTGACCCCCCACAGGAGCCCTGAGCTCAACATCAAGTCTGTCTGGGATTACATGAAGACACGGAAGGATTTGAGGCTGCCTACATCCACAGAAGACCTGTGATTAGTTCTCCAAGAGGTTTGGAACAACCTACCTGCCGAGTTCCTTCAAAAATTGTGTGCAAGCGTACATTAGAAGAATTGATGTGGTTTTGAAGGTAAAGGGTGGTCACATCAAATATTGATTTCATTTCTGTTTATTTACTTTCCATTTTGTGACGCAATACAAAATTACCTATTAAACGCTTCCATTCCTGAAAACCACTCTCAATTTACAGTATTTTTTTTTCCTGCAAAAAAGTGTGATCATACATACATACACACACACACACACATACACACACACACACACACACGAGTTGCTGCAATCACTCAGGATCACCGTAAGACCAATATACATGTGAAAAACAATTCCGCGCCACTCCTTATAAGTAATGCTTATACATATACACCCATGGTAAATAACACCATACAAAATTCAAATATAACTGCTGGTAACCCTGGGTGAATGTGTGAAATTTGGGTTTTGATAAAAGTTTTTAAAGCAATAGGGAGTTTTTGTTTCTCTTTACTCTAAGAACTGGATGAGAGAGCAGGCACCTTCTGAAGTTGGAGGCCAACAGATCCCAAGGGGAAATGAGCATGTTTTTGGACCTGTTGCAACATATAGGTAAAAAAATAAACACAGTGAGAGTACATCTGTTTTTGCACAAGTAGTAGTGGAGAGGGAATAAAGGAACACTTATGATGTTTGTCTGCACAGTGTGGAGTTAAACTAACAAAGACACACAGAGAGGCTGTTAAACGCACAGTATATAGTGGATTGATTATAAAAGACAGACATATTTTTAAATTTGATTTAGATTTTTTTTATGCTTTTTATTATCACTTTGGAATATTGTATTAACCACATGCCGACCGGGCCATAGCCGAAAGACGGCTACAGCGCAGTTGGCTTATCCTGAGTGGACATCATACGGACGTCCTCCCAGAAACTTGCTCCGCGCGCCCCCTGGGGCGCGCACTCGGGAACATCCGTGACCGCCGGGTCCCGAGGACCCGGCGCATCACGGTAAACGGCCGCTGATAGCGGCCGTTTACCACGTGATCGCTCTGTCAAATGACAGAGCAATCACATGTACACAAACCGGCATCACGTCATGACGCCGGTTCCTCCCTCCCCTCTCTGTACCGATCGGTAGTGAGAGGGGAGAAGCAGAAAGGGATGAGATAGGACCAGCGCTGTGGGCTGATGTGTAGTGCCCACAGCGCTGGTCAGTGACAGCAATACTCTGCCAATACTCTGCCATAAATTTTAATAGAAACAAATAACTTATTTTTTTACAGAATTTTCAGTATTTTTTTGATTTATAGCGCAAAAATTAAAAAAACCCAGCAGTGATTAAATACCACCAAAAGAAATCTCTATTTGTGTGAAAAAAAGGACACAAAATTCATTTGGGTACAGTTTTGCATGACTGAGTAATTGTCATTCAAAGTGTGAGAGCACCGAATGCTGAAAATTGGTCTGGTTAGGAAGGGGGTTTAAGTGCCCAGTGGGTAAGTGGTTAATCATAGGTATAGATGTACAAGCATCATTGGAAAGGAGTGATACAGCATTGTTTTTCACATATAGATCTAAGAACTCATGTCACTGTGGGTTAAAGTGCATCTATTGATCCGGATTCCACCTACCATTTTTATTTTCAAAGAAAGACTGTGCAGATACATGGGATGTGTGCCAGTGCAATGAGCTTTTCTTTTTATCAGCAAAGAAGCCAGGAAGAAGTCTTGAAAAGATCTCGTCAAGCTGTGCAATCCGCAGCTCAGATAAACCCAGGTCCCGCAGGTTGAACACAGGCTGAAAGAAAAGCACATGAACAGATGTTATATCTGTTATACCACATTGTATCGTAAAATCCTTTGGAGCGGAAAAAAATAAATAAAAGGCCGGTACTCAAGAATGGGCCCCGATTGCGCTGGGAAGATGTTGCGTGTGTTACAGCTTCCTGCACAGAACTGTATCCCTGCTCGCATTTAGCTGTGGGCAGGTAAATTCTGGGGTTAAAAGCCAAGTGTAAACAAAGGGGATATCATAACCCCAATATGGCAATGCCCATATTTAGGAAATGACATGTCACTGGGTGGGAGGAGCATAGAGAACTGAGAATCAAGATCCCATCAAGTGCGCTTTACTTTTGATTAATTGTGCACAGCAGTGGGCAGATTTGAAAGCCGCTATTGGACTGAAGAGCAGCTAAGGATCCGCCCACTGCCATGTGCTGTCACTCCCCCAGTACAAAACACCTTGGTCATGCACATGTCAATGTGAGGGGCACAGTGACATGGGAGGAAGTCCAGCGTTGTCACTCTGACTTCAGCGCAGACAATGCCTAAGGACACGGCAAACACAGAGCACGCTGCCCGCATAAGCGTGACTTTGGGGAGGATGTTATTCGGCTATAGCGCGGTCAAAAAAATAAATAATTTTTTTTTTTTTAAATCAGTACAAGGGACATTACACACCTTCAGTGAGATGTCTCCCTTGTACCGATGTGTCCTCCTTTCGAGAAAATCTCTCTTTCTCTGATGCCCTCACCCCTGCAATCTTCCAGTGCATTGGGGGTGAATAGAACTAAGGGGTTGCAATAGGCACTCACCAACAGTGCCCGACTATGCCCTCCTGGTCCATTCAAAGAAGCTGGTATGAAAGCTTTTATAAATGAAATAGGATATATGAATGGATGGGGCAGACCTATCATTCGCCTGTCCTCTATTCATAGATCCGGTTTCATTCATAGAAGCTGTAGTAACGGTTTGCATTAATTGAGCAGCTGGGTGTAAAGGTCAGGCATAGTCAAGCGCTCTCGAGTTCCTACCAAAGCCCAATAATTCTATTAACCCCTGCTGCAGCATTATTATGGTGGCAGGGGGGGGGGGGGGCATCGAAAGAGGAAGATTTTGGCAAAAGAAGGGCACAGCAGCACATTTCACTAAAGATAGGTAATGTTCTGTGTGTTTTTTTTTTTTTTTTTTTTTTTTATGTAAATTTGGGTTTGAAAACTGCAAGACAGGAGTGCCAATCACTTATCCACCATTTTGCCCAGTGCCCTAGTCAGAAGAATCAGATCCCTAAAAGACCAAAAAGTCACTTCCAATTCTATAACAGCATTTGGCATCCCATTAATAAATTATACACAGGATTTCAACATTTTAAGTACGACACAAACTAGTTCAAAGACAGTGGGGTACATTGACTCACTGGGAGTTTATTCCTTTTAGTGTGTTTATTGAAATAACACTGACAAACCTCAATGGAATAAAAGCCCAATGGGCTTGGTAATAACTGCACAAATCACTAATGCACACAACTATTATAATACAAACAACAATTATTTGTATAAACTTGTATTCGTAATATTATTCTGGAGGGAGAAGAAAAAAAAAAAGGAAGAAGATCTTGCTCAGAACACAGAAGCGCCATATAAAACAAGATACGATCAATCAGAGCATGCATCATTAGGCAACTGTATACAGTAGCAGATGTTTGTTAAATGGCATGTGAATAAATTCAGGGTAAAGTTCAGCTAATAAAGATCACCAAGTAAAGTTCAGGCCGCCACATTTAAAGAGGAGCTTCAGCCAAAAATTAGTAGTTAGCAGCTACAAAAAAACAAAAACAAACAAAAACCCTTTCGCTAGGTACCCACTCCATTAACAGCCCCCCCCCCACAAAAATAAAAAATTACTAATATGGCGGGGGGGAGGGGGGAGAGAATGCAACTTCCCCTTTTGTTCAGCTTTAACTTGGAAAGCACCCAACAAGCTCTGCATATAACTGTATCCCATTAACCACTTGCCAACCAGGCCATTTCTGACACTTCTATTATATGTAAATATCTGTTATTATGCTAGAAAAATACTTAAAAACCCCCAAACATGAGATAGATAGATTTTTATTTTTTTAGCAGAGACCCCAGAGCAGTGATGGCGAACACTAATACCCCAGATGTTTTGGAACTAAATTTCACATGATGCTCACCTACACTGCAGAGTGCATGAGCATCATGGGAAATGTAGTTCCAAAACATCTGGGGTGCCAAGGTTCGCCATCACTACCCTAGGAGAATAAAATGGCGTTCGCTGCAAATTTGTATGTCACACAGTATTTGCGCAGCGGTTTTTCAAATGCTATTTTATGGTCAAATAAAAAAAAATAAAAAATACGCAAGCCAATTTTTTTGTAAAATATGAAAGATGTTAAGCAGATTAAATAGAGATACCCAACATATCATGCTTTAAAATTGCACACGCTTGTGGCGGCAAACTATGGTACTTTAAAATCTCCATAGGTGATGCTATAAAAATAGCTACATTTTTTTTTTGTTATGTATTTTATAAGCAGTGACAGTTCTTCTTTATGGAGAGATCTGGGGTAGCCAAGACCCCACATTTATCCTCTACAATGTAAAGCATTAGATTTTAAAAAAAATTGCCTCGTTAACGGGCTGGAACCAGAAGCAACGTTCTGACGTTGCTCCGGTCCTCCTAGATCATAGAGATGAGCAGAGGCCATCTTTCCTCTGCTAATCTCTGTGCTCAGCCGCCGCAACTACTGTATGGTTTCCCCAGGGATACTAATCACCCAGGTAAGCGTCAATTGTGCCACTACGTCCACTTTTAATCGGTTAGAGAAAAATAAAATAAAAAAAATACCGGGGGTTATGGGATATGGGTCAGCCATAACCCTGGTATTCCACCTCCTACTGAGGACATTTTTTGACTATGGCCTGGTTGGCAAGTGGTTAAAGTGTACCGTTCCCCTTAAAAAACTGTTTTTGCTGATTAAAATAATTATACACAAGAATGTAATCTATCAATCCCCAGTAACTTTAATGCAGATGAGGGGGGGTCAGCAAACCATCTATCGTAATCTAATGGTCGACCACAGACAAGTGGATCGCAGGGTTGAGCTCAGGCAGCTTCGGACACTGAGCTATCTCACTGGGAAGCCGTTTGCTTTGAACAAAGCTGCCTGAGCTCATGCCCCGCTTTGTTGACCCTCCTTCTGCAAGGCAGGGACCTCCACCCTGCAGACCCCTGTACACTGGCCCTACCTGCTACTTTCACTGGCCATAACAGCTAAACCAGAATTGAGATCTGCCAGGCCTGAAACTAGTTGAGCAAGTCAGTCTGCAGTACAAGCTGTTCTGCCTTCACGGTGGAGTCCTGCATCAGCTTTGAGGTGACCAATTACCCTCTAGACATGAAAAAACAAATTGGGAAGGAAGGAAGGAAGGAAGGAAAGGAAGGAAGGAAGGAAGGAAGGAAAAGGAAGGAAGGAAGGAAGGAAGGAAGCTGCACCCTGGTGATCTTGGATCTCTTTCATGCTGTCCAGGTATATCTCCACCTCTGAAAGGTTGCCTACCCTTGATGTATATTGACACATTCTTGTGACCAGTATATAACAACCAGCCCACCCCATCAACCAAATATTGTGCCTTCCAATACCACTCCTACCAGCTATAATTTGCAGCATAAACATTTGCAATAAACCGCTCTTATCATTAAGCCCAGAAATCCATCAGAATGAACTCCCCTGTCATACCTCTGTAGTGCATGTCTCACTGTCATTGGTGACTTCACGCTGGACGACCTTCAGGGAGGCAGAGCTTGGGAAGTACGCTGTGGTTTTGGGAGAGTGAAATGCTGTGATCAGGTAACTCAGCGGTACTGTAAACTGTAACAACAAAGTCATGGTACAAGTTTTTTTTAAGCAAATCTTAACAGCATTTGAAAACGGACAATACACTACACAGACTGTGAAACCTCCTTTAGATCTACCAACAGTTATGAAAGGATGGTTTAGGTTTGTCCACATATTACACAGTTTTGGTGAAAAAAAAAGGGAAAACTTTTCGAATTACATAATACGTAAAAAATAAAACACATTCAACACATCAATATACATTACATGAACACACATTTTGACCTTAGTCCTTGAAAAAGGGGAACCTTTCTTCACCAAAATGATGGCCAGTCAGCCTAAGATTATTACAGATCCAATGCATTTTGGGCGCAGAACACCCCTCCTTCCCGCCACCTCAGGGCTTGAAGAAAAAAAGTCTGGTATTTATTTGGCTGCTTAACCACTTGCCTATAAGGGCCAATTCTGACATTTCTCTCCTACGTGTAAAAATCTTTTTTTGCTAGAAAAATTACACAGAACCCCCAAATTTGGAGAGGCCATAGGCCAGGGCTCCACTAGAAATTGTACCCTGGCGCCTGGATTTTTGTCAGTGACAGCTGCCTCTGCTACAGGGCGGGCTGTGGGGTCTTGGCCGGGAAAGTGGAGGACCTCCAGACACAGAGCACTGTCTGGTAGTGGGGATGGAGCAGGAAGAGAGAGGCGCAGCAGCCGCTGACATCCTCCTCCACCACACTCTGTTGAGAGAGAGAGAGAGAGAGAGAGAGAGAGAGAGAGAGAGATCAAAATTGAGGTTGGATGTCGGGGTGGGCGGGACCCAGCTAGCCAACACCAGCCAATGGGATCTGGGCAGGCTGCTACGTGTATGTGGCCCTGCCCCTTTCTTAATCAGCCCAACCATTGGCTGGATAGCTGCTGGGTCCTGCCCACCCCCGACATCATGCTGAATTTCTCTCTAGTTTCACACACCGCGGCGCTGCAGAGAGCATTCAGTTTCACTATTGGCTGTGAAACCTGCCAGTGCCACCTGCCAATGCCATCAGTTAGTGCCACCTGCCATCAGCCAGTGCCACCTCAGTGCTGCCCATCAGTTCCAACCTCAATGCCGCCCCATCAGTGCAGCCTATCAGAGCACATCAGTGAAGGAGCAAAAAAAAACGTATTTGTAAAATATAACAAAAGTTGATTGATTTTTTTTTTTTTTTTAAATATTGTTTTTTTTTTCGCTTGGCATCAGGCATGAGCAATTCCTTTTGCCCGATGCCCCAGACATGCAGTTCTGGGCGCTGGGCAGAGGATTTAAAAAAACTGTCTCCTTACTTTTTCAGCTGGCTCCTAGATTCTAAGCAAATTTGTCAAGCCCTGCCATAGGCAATGTTTTAAAAATTTTTACAGGTTACATGTTTTGAGTTACAGAGGAGGTCTTGGGCTAGAATTATTGCTCTCGCTCTAACATTTGCGGCAATACCTCACATGTGTGGTTTGAATGTCGTTTACATATGTGGACGCGACTTATGTATGCGTTCGCTTCTGCGAGCGAGCATGCGGGGACAGGCGCTTTAAATATTATTATTGATAATTTTACTTTTGTAACTTTGCCCCCGGCCTCTGAACGATCATAGAGACTCCGGGGGACAACTAATCGATTATGAAATTAACCGATTACTATTTTCATAATTGATTAATCGGCCAGTAACATAATGGGGTTAAAAAAATAAAAATGAGCCCTTTATAGTGCAAATAATTTCTACTCACTACTGTAAATATTACTTTCACAGTTCTACAGTAAAAAAAAAAATGAACCCCTACAGTAGGGATTATCTGCTTTTTTTTGTACTATAAAGGGCTCGTTTTAGTTTTTTTTAACCCCCATTATGTTACTAAACGTCTCTGGCCTGGTTCACATCTATGTGTTTTTTGGTGCTTTTTGCACAAACGCACTACAGTTTATTTACATGGTTTCCTATGGGACATGTTCACATATATGCTTTTTTCAGCCGCTGCTGTTTGGAAAGGGTCAGGGACTTTTTTTTAATGCAAAACAGTGCTTTTTTTGGTTCAATATACTTCAATGGAGAAGCTGCAAAAAAGCAACAAAAATGCGTTTTTGCAGCAATTGGTTTTTTAATCTGCCCAACAACTAATTGGCCAAGAAAAAGTATATCTCTTCTTTCTGTTATTCTCAGAGTGGATTAGATGATATTTTGCTCCCCAACCATATAGTTGGTTATTTATATTTATCACTGCATAGAGATATTAAAGAATAAATTGCCTTTTTTTTTTTTAAACTTTACATATTAACTAAATTATACACCACACTTTTTTTTTTTAAGGTTATTATCCGATTAATCAATTATTCGAACCAATAATCGGCCAACTAATCGATTATGAAAAAAATCGTTAGTTGCAGCCCTAGATGTGACGCAATGGGCCCCGGCGAGGCTGGGACAAAAGTACTTCATAAAAGGCAAGTAAGAAAAATAATAAAATAAAAAATCCAAAAATCTAAAAAGTTGTAAAAGTGGGTGGAAATCCACTTTAATTTCCTGAAAATGATAGGATATTCAAAGTGACGACAGGTTCACGTTAAATGATCTTTATGCTTCTAGTAAACAACTCATCTGTACTTTATGTATAAAATAATATTATGCAGAAAATACAGCCAAATGGTCACATACGGTAAATTACACATTTATTTTTATTTAATTTTTTAAAAACACAGCTTTTTTTTTTTTTTTTAAACTTAAATTTGCCACATAGAGACAGCTGGAAGTCCTGAAAGGTGTCAGTTACACAAGAGCCGGTGACAGAGAGCTGAACAGGAAGGAGTATATCTCCAGTATATGTAATACAGGAGGCAAATGAGGTCACTGCGCCACACCGCTATCAGCTGATCAGTGGTGACAGAACTCTAACAGGGCTGTGTACAAAGTACCAGATGACGGCTCCAGTTCCTACAGAGCAGTCTTTATTATTATCCATTTTTACTGCTAATTTCAATGTAACTGGTGACCCAGAGATGTGCGATTTCTACAATAAAAGGGACATTTAAACCATTCATGATGAAGGTGAAACAAATCTTAAAGCCTGAACACAGTTTTGCAACTTTGATACGTAAAATTGTACATATCATCGCAACTACTTCGTGTATATTGGGCTTTCATTTGATGGTAAATGGTAATGGATATCGCCTGTTTTTTTTTTTTTTTTTGCTTTTTTCAAAGGAAAACTGGCACAAAAATCAAAAATATTTTTCCCCCGTCTTTAGCTGTACATTTAGGCCTCATGAGCACTGGACATTTTCTCAGCTGCTGTTTTTGGCTTCAGATGTTTTTCTCTAGTCAAACTCTCCAGCATCTGCTCATGCACACATAGGCTGTTATCAACTGTTTTTTGGCTGGGGTGTTTTTTGGCTGGGAAAAAACAAAAAAAAAAAAAAAAAAAAAAAAAAAAAAACACTAGTGGGTTCTGAGAGTTTTTCAGCTGTAAAAAACCCTCCAACATCAAAAAAAGCTGATAACCGCTCAAAAACGCAGCTCACCAGTGTTTAGCTTTTTTTTCTTAATGGATCAAAAATGTTAACGCGGGAAAACGCTATCGCAAAAACATTGATAAAACGATGAAAAACTCACTGCAAAGCTACTGCCGTTTTTATAACTATTTTATTGTCCAGTGTGCATCAGGCCAATTTGCCATCACCATAACCTACCACCAAAGAACAAACCAAAATATATGTGGCTGGTATTTGCTGTGCACAGAAAGGAAGTTTTGTTGCCGAAACCAAAAAAAAAAAAATAAATAAAATGCTATAATATATATATATATATATATATATATATATATATATATATATATATATATATATATATATATATATATATATATATATTTTTTTTTTTTTTTAATTGTATTATATTCGCCATAATTATTATGATCATGAATTTGTCGGCCATTATCGGTGCCTTTAGTGCATGAAAAGCTCATCCCTTTAAATTCTATGTCTGTCTTCACACTGGTCCGTTGCGCTTCCATTGTGGTGTTAAAAATCTTGCTTGCTGCATTTTTGGTCAGTTAAAAAAAAAATAAAAAAAATAAAACACACCTGCACCAAAAACGCAACTCCCTGTTTTAATGCATTGAAAACGCAGCAAGAACGCATCAATAGCGCACCCGTGTTTCATTTTTTGAGTCACACGACCTATGAAAAACTCGGCATTTAAGCACAGTAAAATTGGTAAAACTCTGGCTGCGTGTAGAGTCACAAATAGCCGCGGCTGCCTTGTCATTGCACTGTACAGGCTCAGCAACCACAGCTATCCACACAAAGCTGTCAATCCCAGCCACAGGAATCAGTAGGAAAAATAAAAAATGTGCCCATAGTTCTACTTTATCTGCAGCCCCTAACAGCACCAAAAAGCTAAACAATGTATTACTACAGAACATGATTGAGACTGGACACACTAGACTGTCAGAGACTGCTGGCATACTATTGGAGCAGTACAAAACTATGGACAGGTTACAGGTGTGGTTGGAGACTGGGGGAATGCTGCAAGGGACTGTCTGAGAATAAATACATACTACAGATGTGTGTGAAGGCTAGGGACATGCTAAAGGAGACTGTCAGAGACTCCGGGGAGCGTCCCCCAATAGATTGCCGGAGCCCGGGGGCCTGCTGAAGAGCCCGGGGAGCGCCCCCCCCCAATAGATTGCCGGAGCCCGGGGGCCTGCTACCAGGGACTGTCAAAGACCACGGGCATGCTACAGTTATGGTTGGAGACACAAAAGACACGCTGCAGGAAAGTGTCAGATTATTGACATGCTACAAGTGTTTGTGGAGACTGGTGACATGTTATAGGAGAGTATCAGAGCCTAGGAGTCATGTTACTGGTGCTGTAGGAGAAAAAAAAGAACATACTACCGGAAACTGTGGACATGTTACACATGTGGTTGGAGACTAAAACACTGTCAGACTACATACATGTTACATATGTGGTTGGAGACTAAAACACTGTCAGACTACATACATGTTACATATGTGGTTGAAGGGGGGGGGTGACATGCTACAGGTGGGCTTGGAGACTTTCCTTCTACTTCCGGTCCCAGTGACACACAGGAAAGCAGAGGTGATTAGTCATCTCCCAGTCTGTCTCTCTCACACTCATGTCTGTAGATCCCGGGGTTGTCCCTGGTAACCAGTCCCAGTCATGCCAGGGCAAAGCATGCCGGGAGTTCCAGCTGACCAGTGTTCGGAGCACGTGATTGGCCGGAGCTGTGTATATACCGGGAGCGCCCAGCTGTCAGTGTCACCCGGCTTCCCCGCCCGCCGTCACATGACGACGGCCGCCCACCCCCCAACAACTTGTAGCTTCACCCACCTGCGGCTGCACCGTGCTGCTGAGCGAAAACATGGCGTCCGCACACCGGGGGAAGGTTCCGCCCGGATTACAGATCTCCGTTACCGGTTGTAGTACTACTTCCCGACGTGATGTAACAAAGGTGACCCGGATAACCCGACTCCCAGGAACTTCCGGGTTACTGACGTCACGTCCGCCTAATTAAACATGGATGCAGGGGCTTCAGGTTTGCCAGGGATTGGTCACATTGCCATTGTTTCGTCAGATTTGGCGACCCGTCAGAGTGTGTAACGGAAGTGACGTTCCGTTGCCGCCATCTTGCTACACCCCGCACTCCATAGTAAGGACACACTGAGAAGGGGGAAAGCGGACATCTTGTTACACCCACCGGAATTTTGCATTTTACACTTATGTATAGTAAAGTGAGTTTATATAGTGAAATACAGTGCTTAGAATTTTTAAAGCAGCAAACTTCTGTCAGATTAGCAAACCTATGAGATCTGCAGGCTCTCCGCTGCTTTTAAAATGTAACATCTAAACATTCATACAGAGTTCTAAGTACTGTATTTCACTATATAAACTCACTTTACCATACCTCCCAACTTTTTGAGATGGGAACGAGGGACACCTATTAGCAAAAGTATGTAGGCAACTAGGCATAAGACACACACCATGCCACGCCCCCTTAACCACTTAAGGACCAAGCCTATTTTTTAGATGTGTTGTTTACAAGTTAAAAAAAAAAAATTTTGCTAGAAAATTACTTAGAACCCCCAAACATTATACTTTTTTTTTTTCTAACACCATAGAAAATAAAATGGCGGTCCTTGCAAGCGCACTTTTTTTTGGAAAAAATACACTTTTTTTAATTAAAAAATAAAACAGAAAAATTAGCCCAATTTTTTTTATATTGTGAAAGATAACGTTATGCCGAGTAAATTGATACCCAACATGTCATGCTTCTTTTCTTTTCTTTCTTTTTTTTTTTTTCTGTTGGGGGGGGGGGGGGGGGGGGAGTTAAGAGGGAGGTTACATAGGAAATGAAGACGGGGGGAGGAGAGACCCAAGAAAGGAGAAGGAATGATGCCGAGGGAAACTATTGGAGGGTCTTTAAATAAGAACAGAAGGCCTGGGAAATAAAAGATACGGGCTTCAAAATAAGGAGGAGGATGAGAAAAGACAAATTATATTTGAATTTAAGTTGAAAAGACGACTGTCTAATAATATATGTTAATTGTACCCTATGGGCCTAGAATGGCCGGTTAATCTTATGTATGTGTTATGTATGTGTTATGTATGTGTTTTTTTTTCTTCTCTTTTTTGATGTCTCTCTTCCGCTCAACTGTATTTACTTTTAATGTTTGAATGGAAAAACGAATAAAAAAATCAAAATATTAAAAAAATAAAAATAAAAAAAAAAGAAAATAAAATGGCGGTCCTTGCAAGCGCACTTTTTTTTGGAAAAAATACACTTTTTTTAATTAAAAAATAAAACAGAAAAATTAGCCCAATTTTTTTTATATTGTGAAAGATAACGTTATGCCGAGTAAATTGATACCCAACATGTCACGCTTCAAGATTGCACCTGCTCGTGGAATGGCGACAAACTTTTACCCTTAAAAATCTCCATAGAAAATTCTACAGGTTGCATGTTTTGAGATACAGAGGAGGTCTAGGGCTATAATTATTGCTCTCGTTCTACTGATCGCATGTGTGGTTTGAACACCTTTTTCATATGCGGGCGCTACTCACGTATGCGTTCGCTTCTGCACGCGAGCTCAGCGGGATGGGGAGCATTTAAAAAAAAAAATTCTTATTTATTTTACCTTTTTATTTTTTATTTTTACACTTTAAAAAAAAAAAATACAATTTTGTCACTTTTATTCCTATTACAAGGAATGTAAACATCCCTTGTAATAGAAAAAAGCACGACAGGACCTCTTAAATAAGAGATCTGGGGGTCAAAAAGACCTCAGATCTCATATTTACACTAAAATGCAATAAAAAAAATAATTGTCATTTAAAAAAAATGATTTAAAAAAAAAATGTCCTTTTAAGAGCTATGGGCGGAAGTGACGTTTTGACATCGCTTCCGCCCTGCAATGTCATGGAGACGGGTGGGGGCCATCTTCCCTCACTCGTCTCCATGCCAAGCCACAGAGAGGACCGGATCACCTCCGCCGCTGCCGACGGCTCCGGTAAGTGGCGGAGGGAGGGGGATCTTGCGGTGAGACCACTTTTATCTTATAGTGGACCGCCGGCCGAACACGAGGATACCGGGGTTATGGCAGCTAGCTGCTGCCATAACAACGATACCTGTCCTTAAAGTAAGGACGTATATCGGCGTTCGGCGGTCCAGAAGTGGTTAAAGGAGAATTATGTATAAAAAAAAAAGGTTTAGCTAAACCCACAAGTGCTTTATTGCCACTTCTATTCCTTTATATTGGCTTTTGAAATGTACAAATGCAGCAATTTAGAAATCAGATGAAAGGTTTAGCACTGGGAAACACTTTTTGAAAGATAAAAAGTGCATTTTATATACAACTATATAGATCAGACCAAAATGAGGGACAAATGAGGAGGAAAGAGGGACAGAGGGACATTGCTCCAAATCAGGGACAGTCCCTCGAAATCAGGGACAGTTGGAAGCTATGCTTTAGGCCCTTTCACACTGGGGTGGTGGGGGCGTCGGCGGTAAAGCGGCGCTATAATTAGCACCGATTTACCGTCATTTTAGCGGTGCTATTCAGCCGAAAAAGGGTTAAAACCACTCGCAAAGTGCTGCTGCAGCGGCGCTTTGCCGGCGGTATAGCGGCGCTGCCCTATTGATTTCAATGGGTAGGAGCGGTATAGGAGCGGTGAATACACGGCTCCTTCACCGCTCCAAAGATGCTGCTGGCAGGACTTTTTTTACCGTTCTGCTAGCGCACCGCTCCAGTGTGAAAGCCCTCCGGCTTTCACACTGGAGTGAAAGGTGACACTTTTTTCAGGCGCTATACAGGCGCTATTTTTAGTGCTGTAGCGCCTGAAAAACGCCTCAGTGTGAAAGGGGCCTTACTGTTAAAAAATAAGTGTGTAGCGCTGACACTTTTTCAAAGTGTGCGCTATGTTTGCAAATTTAGTTTTTGCCCAGAACTGTAACTGAGTTTTGGGGTTAACTATTCTAGGTTATACTTTGGCATCAGTTTGGCTGAGCTGTATTAAGGTTCTGCCTGGTCATAGGCGAGGTGAGCACCTATGACAGGTCTTAGAACGCAGTCTGGTTGGACGCATTGGGTACCAATCTTCTCTCTCTCGCTGTGTATTCCGGGAGGGGGTACTTAAAGCGGAGCTCCACCCTAAAGTGGAACTTCCACTTATCGGATTCCTCCCCCCCTCCGGTGCCACAATTGGCACCTTTCAGGGGGGGTGCAGATACCTGTATAATACAGGTATCTGCACCCACTTCCGGGACTAGCTAGCCTAAGCTGGCCCGCCCATATCCGAAGATGCCCGTTGTGTCTTGGGAAACACAGTTCCCAGGACACAACGGGGACCAATAAAGAAGCACATCGCGACTCGTGCATGCGCAGTAGGGAACTGGGCAGTGAAGCCGCAAGCTTCACTTCCTGATTCCCTGACAGAGGATGGCGGCGGGGGCAGCCGAGAGACGAGGGATAGCTCGTCATCTTCTGCTGACACCGCTGGAACCTGGAACAGGTAAGTGTCTATTTATTAAAAGTCAGCAGCTGCAGTATTTGTAGCTGCTGACTTTTAAAAAAAAAAATTCAGGTGGACCTCCTCTTTAAGGTGCTGGGTCATGTGATCAGGATGGGTTCTGTTCCGGTTCAGGATTGTCTGCTGACTCCATGGTCCTGGTCCTCCTGACCAGCCCCAGGGGCCATCATGGCCTGGGGTGGGGATCCATCCGTTTCTGAGCCTCGGAATTGGCTAGTTCGAGGCGCAGTAACTGAAGGAGGATTCTGAAGTGTTCCGGTGCTGTCTCAGGATTGGAGAGGCCCAGCAACTCTACATGCGACCAGGGGAGGACTCTTCGGAGGAGGGCCACGCACAAGGCTGGCTGCTCGGTAAGAGCCTGGAAGCTGAGATGTATGGACACTAGTTGAATCCGCATTTCCTACGGTATCGCTGGATCGGCTGAAAGATACTGGTACCATAGGAAAAGTTCCTAACCTATCCTTCAGTTGCAACTAAGTCCAACTGAGAGACTTTGTGCTTATTTGAAGTTTCAACCAAGTCTGTGGCAGAGATTTTGCTATACTAAAAATCACTTGTTGGCTGCTAGATCTACAAACAGGGGTTTATCCAACAGTGAGCTATCCAGTTGCAAGTGGCTACTCCCTGGATCAACTAGAGAGAGACATTTATTCAAGTGTCAGCAAGTTCCAAGTGTCTGAGCTTCTATACCCTTGCCCTCTATTCCCAGAGAGACTGTGTTTTGTTCAATGTTTTATGCAAATAAAAATCCTCAAAAGGACTTTGAGTGTCAGTCTCCACAGTTACTGGGTACTAACCCTGGGAACCCCTAGACAAGAACGACGAGCTACAAGACGGAGGAGATATTCAGTAAGCCTAGAAAATCTTAGCCGCCCCCAGGGGTTATGGCGCTACAAGTGTAAAATGCAAGACTCCAGTGGGTGTAACAAGATGTCCGCTTTCCTCCTTCTCAGTGTATCCTTACTATGGAGTAGTGCGGGATGTAGCAAGATGGCAGCGACACAAAGTCACTTCCGTTATACATACTGATGGGTCGCCAAATCTGATGAAACTCCGTGCTGTAGGTGTTGCACAGTCCGGTGGGAGGTTTTATGAAATAAAAAGTGAAATAAAAGTGCGCAAGACTAATTTATCATACACCATGGAGGAGGGGAGGGATGATCTGTGAGAAATGGATTGCACACCTTCCAACACAACTTCTACTACAAGACTTGTGTAGAGGGCACACCCCAGCCACACTTCAGCTTACACCAAAAAAATGATTGGTTGAATAAGGGCCACCGCTAGAAATCATGGGGCCCCATACCTTGCAGGGCCAGAGCATAGTTGGCAACATTTCATAAAAGTTTTTAGGGACACCTTTTTTCTGTGTGTATAGAAAGCTGCTGTAGGAGAAGCAGGTACTTAAATTAGGGGCATTCAAGTAACATGGGCGTGGTTCTACAAGAACATACCTCCCAACTTTTTGAGATGGGAATGAGGGACACCTATCAGCAGGGCTGGTGCAAGGATTTTTGACACCCTAGGCGAAACCTCATTTTGCCACCCCCTTGGCTCCACCCCTGACTCCACCCCTTTGCCCTGCCCATGTATATCCCTCACCAGCACCCATCAATGCAGCCTCACCAGCTCCCATCACATGCAGCCTCATCAGCACCCATCAATGCAGCCTCACCAGCTCCCATCACATGCAGCCTCACCAGTGCCCATCTATGCAGCCTCACCAGTGCCCATCAATGCAGCCTCACCAGCGCCCATCAATGCAGCCTCACCAGCACCCATCAATGCAGCCTCACCAGCGCCCATAAATGCAGCCTCACCAGCTCCCATCACATGCAGCCTCACCAGCGCCCATCAATGCAGCCTTACCAGCGCCCATCAATGAATGTTTGCTTGCTTCCATTTGTTTGGGAGTCGGGACACAAATGCAATCCTCCTCCGCTGCTGCGCTTCTGACACCATGTGTGACGGAGCGGCGGCTGCTTGCTGATGCTGAGACATAGTTGCTTGCTGCAGAGAGAAGACAGTAGAAACACCAGTGGCCTGGCGCCCTAGGCAGCAGTGCGCCCTAGGCGGCTGCCTAGTTTGCCTAGTGGTAGCACCGGCCCTGCCTATCAGAAAAAGTATGCAGGCATAGGACACACACCCTTGCCACGCCCCCTTAAAGGAGAATTGTACAAAAAAAACAAGATTGGTTAAACCCACAAGTGCTTTTTTACCACTACTATTCCTTTATATTGGCTTTTGGAATTTACAAATGCAGCAATTTAGAAATCAGATGAAAGGTTTAGCGCTGGAAAACTCTTTTTGATAGATAAAAAGTGCATTTTATATACATCTATATAGATCAGCCCAAAATGAGGGACAAATGAGGGGTAATGAGGGACAGAGGGACATTGCTCCAAATCAGGGACAGTCCTTCGAAATCAGGGACAGCTGGGAGCTATGCAAGAATCATGTCCGGCCACCAGGGATCTGCTAGCAATTATCAGGAATCAAGTACTCACCGAGGCCAAGATGCCGAGAGCGGTTGCCCTTGCGACTCAGCGCCCACTGCCCCTGGAGATGATACAGGAGGCAGTTGGCACCAAGAGGCACAAGCCACCTGTTGGTGATGGCTAGGCGTGGGCTCAGGTGCTGTAGACAGGACAGGTGCTGGAAACTGGAATCCTGGCTGAGGCTCAAACACTGGTAAGCAGGCTGGGGGTGAAACACAGAAGATTAGTCAGGCACAAGCTAGGGGGTCAACACGGGTAGACAGTCCAGAATGAGGTAACCAGGCAGAGAGATAAATCAGGGTCAAAGGCAGGCAGAGGGTCAGGTACTGGCAGCAAGGAGCAGATATCCGAGGGTACAACACTGGAGACAAGTGGGAAGTCCGGTAGGCAAGCCAAGGGTCAAGGTTAGAGAGAGGCAGGATGGTCAAGGTGATCCGGGTCGGCAGCGGGTAATCAATCCAAGAATCAAAACAGCAGGTACAGGAACAAGGAACAAGGACAGCTGAGAGACGAACCAGCATTGTTTTGGTGTGAAGGCCTCTCTTTTATAGGCCAGCTGATTGGTCACATGGGACGCACGCTAGTGCGCATGCGCGCGCGCCGCTCAGTGGAGCCGCGAGCGCGCATGCGCCGCCGCAGCATTACCCCATCTCTTCCTGTGCGCCGGAGCGCCAGCCCTGTGCGCATGCGCCCTACAGCGCGCAGCGGACGAGGTCCCTGATAGTGCCCCCCCCTGAGGGGCGGACTCCGGACGCCCAAGCTATCCATCAACTCAGGATGTTCTTGATGGAAGATCCTGATCATCCTAGGGGCATGGAAATTTTTGGATGGTTCCCAGGAGTTGTCTTCTGGCGGGTACCCTTTCCATTTTACCAGGTATTGGAGCTGGCGGCCCACCTTCCTACAACCCAGTAGCGACTCCACTTCATACTCTTCGTTACCATCCACTGTGACAGGAGGTGGAGGAAGTTCTTCTCTATCCGGAAAAGGACTGGGAACCAGAGGTCTTAGCAACGAGGCATGAAATACCGGATGTATTCTGTACGTCTTGGGTAGAGAAAGCTCAAAGGCCACAGGGTTTATCATCTTCTTGATCTCGAATGGCCCGATGAATTTGGGGCCCAGTTTGCGTGAAGGACACGAGATTTTGAGATGGGCGGTCGACAACCATACCTTTTCCCCTGTTTTGAAAGAGGGATTAGCCCTTCTACCTTTGTCGTGAAATTTCTTGTAGTCCTCTTGTGCCTGCTGCATTGTTTTCCGGAGTTCCTGAAAATTGGACTGGATAGATTTTAGCCTTTCTTGTACCGCTGGAGCTGGTGATTCAGGGAAGGCGTTTGGAAGAAAAGATGGATGGAAGCCAAAATTTGCCCAGAAGGGAGTTTGATTAGTGGTTGAATGGACGGAGTCATTATACGCAAATTCTGCATAAGCCAGTAGGGAGGCCCAGTCGTCTTGTGCTGCGGAACAAAAACAGCGTAAATACTGTTCAAGCGTCTGGTTAGTACGCTCTGTTTGTCCATTGCTCTGTGGATGGTAGGCTGATGAAAGGCAGGCCTTGATTCCTAGAGACTTGCACAGTTCCTTCCAAAATTTTGAAGTAAATTGAGAGCCTCTGTCCGAGACAATGCTCTTGGGGACCCCATGGAGCCTGACAACCTCTTTAACAAAAATGTTGGCCGTTTCTAGAGCCGTGGGAGTGCCAACCATAGGCAGGAAGTGACTCATTTTGGACAGCCGGTCCACTACCACCAGGATGGTAGAAAACCCCTCTGAGGGTGGTAAGTCTACGATGAAGTCCATCGAGATGTCGGCCCAGGGGCGCTCCGGGATGGGTAGTGGTTTTAGTAACCCCCAAGGTCTAGTCTTGGCCCCCTTGTTCCGTTGGCAAGGTATGCAGGAGGAGATATAATTTTGACAATCCTGTCGCCAGCCTGGCCACCAGAAGGTGCGGGAGATGAGTTCCGCTGTTTTCCGGACTCCGAAGTGCCCTGCTAGCTTGTGGTCATGGAGGGTTTTTAGGACTAAGGGTCTCACCTCTTGAGGGACAAAGACCTTGTTCTGATGCCAAAGCAGGTTCTCACGCCTTTCCAAGGAAGCCACAATAGGATCTCTGCAAAGAGTTGATGCTGTATGGAGAGCAGAAGATAGGTCCGTCGGGGTAAGTAGTAAAAAATTCTGGGGAGCTAGGATGGTGCTGGGTTCTGTTATTTGGGCGGATTCTGAAGAGATGCGGGAGAGAGCATCTGCCTTGCCATTCTTGGACCCTGGCCGATAGGAGATGTGGAACGTGAATCTTGAGAAAAAGAGTGCCCATCGGGCTTGGCGAGGTCTTAACCTCTTGGCAGTCCGTAAGTATTCGAGGTTTTTATGATCGGTGAAGATGGTAATCGGATGGACCGCCCCTTCGAGAAGATACCTCCATTCTTCTAAAGCATTTTTAATAGCTAGTAATTCCCGATCACCCACGTCATAGTTCCTCTCGGGAGGACTTAGTCTCCGAGAGGCGAAAGCCACTGGATGGAGAAGGGCTTTTGGCCCATGCCGTTGAGAGAGAATGGCCCCAGTGGCCGAGTCTGAGGCATCTACCTCCAATACGAAAGGGAGCAGTGGGTCCGGATGCTGTAGAATGGGAGCAGTGGTAAAAAGTGTTTTCAACTTGATAAAGGCCTCCTGAGCCTCTGGTGTCCACTGGAAACGACTCTGCTGGCGGGTTAATTGGGTAATCGGGGCAACGATAGCAGAGAATCCCACGATGAACCGCCGATAGAAATTGGCGAAGCCAATGAATCGTTGTACCGACTTTTTATCTTTGGGAGGTGACCACTCTACCACTGCCTTGACTTTCTGGGGATCCATCGACGTACCATTGGTGGAGATGATGAAACCTAAGAATTGGACTGTAGATTTTTCAAATTCACATTTCTCTGCTTTGAGATATAGTTGATGGGCCCTGAGGACGGTAAGTACCCATCGGACATGTTCCCGATGGAGTTCCAAGGTTGCTGAAAAGATGAGGATGTCATCCAGATAAACGACTAGGAAGTCATCCAGGTGCTCTCTGAAAATGTCGTTCACCAGGTGTTGGAAAGTGGCCGGAGCGTTGCATAGGCCGAAAGGCATCACAAGATATTCGAAGTGGCCAAACCTGGACCTGAAAGCAGTCTTCCATTCATCCCCTGCGCGGATCCGGACGAGATTGTAGGCACCTCGCAGGTCGAGTTTGGAAAATACCTTGGCTGTTCGAAACCGCTGGAAGAGCTCTGGGATAAGCGGTAGTGGGTACCGATTCTTGACAGTAATTTTGTTTAACTCCCTATAATCGATGCAGGGTCGAAGAGAGCCATCCTTTTTGCCTACAAAGAAAATGCCAGCCCCGGCTGGAGAAGTAGATGGTCGAATAAAACCTTTCTCGAGGTTCTCATCAATATAAGCTTTAAGCGCTCTTAGCTCGGTCTCTGACAGGGGAAATATGCGCCCGAAAGGGATCTCAGACCCAGTGAGTAATTCAATAGGGCAGTCGTAGGCCCGGTGTGGAGGTAGATGATCGGCCTTTTTTTTATCGAACACATCTTTAAAGTCTTGGTATGCTGGTGGAATGTTTTGTAAGTTTTCAGGTGCCATGACAACAGCCAGATGAGCTTTTGGAGGTGGAGCCAGACAATGGGAATGGCAGTACGGAGAGGAGAAAGAGACCTCTTTCCGGTCCCAATGGATCTGAGGATCATGGGCTTGTAGCCAGGGAAGTCCTAGAATAATAGGGAACATGGGGGATGAGATGAGGTCGAAGCGTAGAAGCTCCTGATGTCCAGAATCTGTGGTGGTGAGGATAGGGTGTGTCTCCAGTGTGACTGGCCCTGAGTGTGGAAGAGACCCGTCAGCCAAATGAACCAATAGCGGTCTTCCTTTATTAACATATGGGATTTGCCATTCCTTGGCAACGGAGACATCTAAAAAGCAACTGCAAGCCCCGGAGTCAATTACGGCCGGTAATCGAATCCTCTTTTCCGCCAGCTGTAGGGAGACAGAGAGAGTCACATAAGCCTGAGTAAGGTTAGGTTTTTGACAGTTCATAGTGTGCTGAGATGGCAACTTACTGGGCCGGATGGGGCAATTCTGTAGGAAATGACCGGATCCTCCACAGTAGAGACATAGGTTGGATCTGCGTCTACGTTGGCGTTCCTCCTGAGACAGCCGGGGGCGGACTAGACCTAGCTGCATAGGTTCCCCGTCTGATGCCAAGGTGCCGGTAGGCAAGGGAGTGGTTGGGTACATGGAAGGACCTCTTGGGGACCCCCATACTGGCCGAGACCCTTGTAGGCGTTCGGAACGGCGCTCACGCATGCGCCGGTCCAGTTTGGTAGTCAACTGGATGAGTTCTTCTAAGGTCGTGGGGGTCTCAACACGAGCTAATTCATCCTTGAGGCTCTCGTTCAGTCCTAGCCGGAACTGGTAGCGGAGGGCTGCCTCATTCCATGTTGTATCGGCCGACCATTTACGGAACTCCGCAGTATAGTCCTCTACCGGTCTTCTCCCCTGGGAGAGGGTATGAAGAGTGGCTTCGGCCGTGGCAGTACGTTGGGGGTCATCATACAGTTGGCCCATAGCTTCAAAAAAAGAATCCACGGTGTTGAGCAAGGGGTTCCTTTGCTCCATGAGGCCGTGAGCCCAGGTCTGGGGTTCTTCTGAAAGCAGAGAAATGATGAATCCCACCTTTACAATTTCAGAGGCGAAAGTCCGGGGTTGTAGGGCGAGATACAAGGAGCAGGCGTTTTTGAATGATCTGAACTTTCTTCGGTCGCCTGAAAAACGCTCAGGGATAGGCACCCTGGGTTCTGGTACAGCCATCATCATGGCAGGTGGATTTTGCATTTGGGGTGCGGAGGCCCCACTGGCTGACCCGGAAGCTGGGTTGGCCGGAGGAGAAGCAGTTGCTAGTTGTTGGAGGCGGGTATCAACCTGGGCATAGCCTTCCTGCAATTTCTGCACCGCCTCCATGAGAGATGACACTTGTTGACATAACATCTCCAAAGGAGATCCCGCTCTGTTGGCCTCTGTCATGGCTGGTTCGTACTATCAGGAATCAAGTACTCACCGAGGCCAAGATGCCGAGAGCGGTTGCCCTTGCGACTCAGCGCCCACTGCCCCTGGAGATGATACAGGAGGCAGTTGGCACCAAGAGGCACAAGCCACCTGTTGGTGATGGCTAGGCGTGGGCTCAGGTGCTGTAGACAGGACAGGTGCTGGAAACTGGAATCCTGGCTGAGGCTCAAACACTGGTAAGCAGGCTGGGGGTGAAACACAGAAGATTAGTCAGGCACAAGCTAGGGGGTCAACACGGGTAGACAGTCCAGAATGAGGTAACCAGGCAGAGAGATAAATCAGGGTCAAAGGCAGGCAGAGGGTCAGGTACTGGCAGCAAGGAGCAGATATCCGAGGGTACAACACTGGAGACAAGTGGGAAGTCCGGTAGGCAAGCCAAGGGTCAAGGTTAGAGAGAGGCAGGATGGTCAAGGTGATCCGGGTCGGCAGCGGGTAATCAATCCAAGAATCAAAACAGCAGGTACAGGAACAAGG
Organism: Lithobates sylvaticus; assembly: GCA_028564925.1. NCBI lineage: Eukaryota > Metazoa > Chordata > Amphibia > Anura > Ranidae > Lithobates > Lithobates sylvaticus. The sequence goes on from CM053030.1 coordinate 471,192,099, forward strand.
AACAAGGACAGCTGAGAGACGAACCAGCATTGTTTTGGTGTGAAGGCCTCTCTTTTATAGGCCAGCTGATTGGTCACATGGGACGCACGCTAGTGCGCATGCGCGCGCGCCGCTCAGTGGAGCCGCGAGCGCGCATGCGCCGCCGCAGCATTACCCCATCTCTTCCTGTGCGCCGGAGCGCCAGCCCTGTGCGCATGCGCCCTACAGCGCGCAGCGGACGAGGTCCCTGATAGCAATAAAAGAGTTAACCATGTCTCTAGCCACCAGGCAGCTAAAGCCTCTTACACACTATAAGAAAACCAGGCGAACATGTTTGTGATCCAGTCTGTTCCAGGTTAGGGACACATACATGTGCTAACCCACGCTGTCACTGGATATAGCGAGATTTTGCCAATCACATCACAGAGTTTACAGACACACAGGGCTCTGTGTACACAGATCAGCAATCTGGCTGTTTCTTCTCCCTGCAAAGCATGGAGAAAAAAACAGCCAGATCTTTTAGTAAAAAGCAGCATACATTATACACATTACACTTGTTAAGCACACATTTCCCTTGATTGCCCCTTTATGTTAACCCTTTCCCAGCCAGTGTCATTAACCACTTGTGGGCCGCCCACCGTACATTTACTACCTACTATGGGAACTGACACTTCCGGGTCTCGGGCACGCGCGCCACCAGCATATGACGTCCTCAGCGGTATTGGGGGTGCGTGCCCCCACCGCGTCACTGAGGAGCCAATGACTTTTGGGCATACAAGTATTTATACTGAAGTAACTGCATTTTATCAGGAGGGAAATCTGAATCCTTCGGGTCCATCACATTGGATTCTCTCCTGTGTCTAGTTACCGATATGTTAGAAGGGGGGCTGCATATGGTTTTTAGGGTGCCCAAGTTCTCAGGGTGATGAATACAGTTAGTCCTTATGGGCAGAAATACTATCAGTGTCAGCATAAAGAGTAGGCACAAGGCTTTCCCAAAAGTCTGTGGTGAGAGAAGTGAGGTCATCTTTTTCAGAGTCTTTATCACCTATTTCACTCGCTCTTTGAGGATTTGCATCACCTGCTTGACCTCCTTTATCTGTGTCTTGCTTCTGGGTCCTTTGTGGTACTTTCTTTATCCCTGTCATCGTCGATCCAGGCTCCGGATTGTTCAGTGAGGACATCGGTTCTAGTCACTGCGACTATGCTAGTAGGCAGCCCGAAAGGGCAATCTTGCTTCTCGGTCCGGTTCAGCTGGCGAATTACGACCACATCTCAGGGGTTGGAACTCATGTGTTGGTTCCTGTGAGGATTATGGAAAAGAAGAGAATACTTTACCTTAGATGCCATTCAGCTTTATAATCAAGTTTCTACAATATTCTTCCTGTATCAAACTCAGATCTCCCTGCTCTATTACCATGGGTTTCTTAATCCAGGGCATGGGAAAAGGTTGACCCATCGGAATCTCAAAAGGGGACAAGTGATTGGTCTTGGAAGGGGTCCTTCTTATTTCTGCTAAAACTGCAGGCAGCAGTTTTCCATTTGGCAAATGTGCCACTCATAGCCCTCCTTATTTTGTCTTTACTCATTCGGTTCATTCTTTCCACTATACCTGAACTCTGTTGGTGATATGGAATGTGGAATTTCCACTCTATTTGCAAAGTCTTTACTAGTTACTGACATACCTTGGAGACAAAGGCTGGGCCGTTATCTGAATTTATTTGCTAGTTTACACTTGCTTCAAAACATGGCTTCGGACAGGCTTTGTTAAAGCTCTCTGAACGCCAGTCAAAGCTCCTGTCACTAAATAAAATGGTTAGCTTACAGTCCTGTTTACACCTGCTTTTGCTTGCGGCTTCAATGGGGGTTCGGTGGGACTTCGTTGAGGCTTTGGTGGGGCTTCAAACAAGCTTTGTCATAGACTTCTATGGAGGTTTTGAAGACGCTTTGAAGCACCACTGAAGCTACATGGGGTATAATTTTGGAAGCGAAGCCAAAGCAAAGCAAAAGCAGGTGTAAACAGGACTGTAATCTAACCATTTTATTTAGTGACAGGAGCTTTGACTAGTGTTCAGAGAACTTTAAGGGCTCATTTAGGGCTAGTTTACACTTGTTTCAAAACATGGCTTCGGACGCGCTTTGTTAAAACTCTGAACACCAGTCAAAGCCTGTCACTAAATAAAATAGTTAGCTAACAGTACTGTTTACACCTGCTTTTGCTTGGTGCTTCGATGAGGCTTCAATGAGGTTTTGTGGGGCTTCGATGAGGCTTCAGTAGGGGCTTTAAATGAGAAATGTACGCTCCAAGAACGCCTAATGGTGCTCCCTGCATATTGGGCCTCTCTATGTGGCCAGGCTGTGTAAAAGTCTCACACATGTGGTATCGCCATACTCAGGACGAGTAGCAAAAATGGAAAAATCCCTATCAAATACTTACCACAATTTTCCTTTCCTGATGGACTCTATGGCAGCCTATTTGTGGGTTAAGCCCCGCCTCCCCTCCTACCCTATAGGACCATAACTTGTTCCGTGTAACGTATAACGTGTTTCATAACTAGCCTACTCCAAAAACTGTGAGGGAACTCCTGCTGCCAACGAGTCCACCAGGAAAGGAAAATTACGGTAAATATTTGATAGGGAATTTTCAGTTTTCCTGGCAGACTCCATGGCAGCCTACGTATGGGAAATAACTCTCTGTACACACCGGTGTGGGCAAATTGCTGAATAAACAAAGATTTAATTTACACCTTCAACCGACTTGTAAGCCAAAATTAACAGAAGATAAAGCAGCTGGTTCCACATAGTAATGGGACATAAATGTGTTGATGGAAGACCAAGAGGCAGGGGCGGACTGACCATTTGGCCACTCGGGCACTTCCCGAGGGCCCTGGGCCACTAGGGGGCCCCATCAGGGTTGCCAGCCTCAGTAAAACCAGGGACAGTATGTAAAAATCGGTTTTTTTTTTTTACATCTGTCTCTGAAATGTCCCTTACCGACATCTGTTTGGTCTAACAAATAAAAGATTATAGCTGCACCACCTCTCCAGTAGCTTCTCAGCCAATAGAAACATGTCTGTGTATACTGTGTGTACATGTATGTGTATACTGTGTGATTGTATACTGTGTGTGTGTATACCATGTGGCCCCATAATCTCTGAATGCCCGGGGGCCCCATGAGTTGTCAGTCCACCCCTGCCAAGAGGCAGCTTTGCAGATCACTTCGGGAGCGACATGTCGCGAGGCCGCCCATGATGTTGAGGCACTTCTTGTTGAATGAGCCAAGCCCTTAGCTTTATAGGCCCATTGGATAGACTGGACAATCCAGGCAGCGATGGATCTGATCGAGGCACGCAGCCCCTTGTTCTTCCCATGAAAGAGGACCGTGGCCTTCAGGTATTGTCTTAATGTGTCCCCTACATAGAGGGGATGCACGTCTAAACTTCCGGCTGATTAAAAGGTGGGAAGTACAATTTCCTGATTCTCATGGAAGATTGAAATAACCTTGGGGTTCGCTCCTAGCATCGGAATTAGCACCACTCTATCCGGGAAAAAGGGTTGGAAAAGCTTGGAGCAAAGATTGATGGGAGTGGGGTCCTATAGGGTAGGAGTGGAGGTGGGGCTTAACCCACATGTAGGCTGACATGGAGTCTGTCAGGAAATGTATTTTGGGGCGTATTTTTGCTTTGTACATCCTATGTGTTAGAAAATTCTTATAAATTCACAACTTTGTGTAACAAAAAATAGGTTTTCATTTTCTTTCCACGTTTTCCAAAAACTTTTGGAAAAAAATGATATGTTTAAAAGATAAAAGACTCATAATGCCTCATAGAATATACGTTGGGGTGTTTTCTTTCATTTTGTGGGTAATTCCACTGTTCTGGTGCTCCAGGACCTTCAAAAATGTGATAGGTAGGAATGAAATTAGATGTGTAATGTATGTCCCTATAACGCCTGATGGTGCTCCCTGCATGTCGGACCTCTCTATGTGGCCAGGCTGTGTAAAAGTCATGTGGTATCGCCATACTCGGGACGAGTAGGAAAATGTATTTTGGGGTGTAACTTGAAGTATGCATATGCTGTATGTGAGAAATAACTTGTTATTATGACAATTTTGTGTAAAAATAAAAAATAATAATAATAATAAGTTCTTAATTTTCCCAAGAATTTTTGGAAAAAATTACAACTTCAAAAAACCTGCCATGCCTCTTACTAAATACCTTGGACTGTTTACTTTCCAAAAAGGGGTCATTGGGGGGGGGGGGGGGGTATTTGTACTTTCCTGACATTTCAGGGCCTGAAGAAAGGAGATAGGTTGTCAGTACATCAGGTGTAAACAATTATTCATGATTTGCACCATAGCTTGTAGACTCTATAGTCTATAACTTTCACACAGACCAAATAATATCCACTATTTTGGGTTATTTTTACCAAAGATATATAGCAGTATAAATGTTGGCCAAAATTGATGAACAAAAATACTTATTTGCTAATTTTATAATAGAAACTTTTAAATGTTCGCTCTTTTTTTACTTATATCGCAAAAAAAAAAAATAAAAAACCCAGAGGTGATTAAATACCACCAAAAGAAAGCTCCATTTGTGTGAAAAAAGGACAAAATTTCATATGGGTACAGTGTTGCATGACTGAGTAATTGTCATTCAAAGTGTGAGAGTGCTGAAAACTGGAAATTGGTCTGGGCAGGAAGGGGGTATAGGTGCCCGGTATTGAAGTGGTTAAAAAAGAAAACGATTGCAGCCACCACATCGATGTACTTTCATGTTGCAAAAAAAATAATAAAAATATATATACACACACAGTTATTCTTGAGTTTTTCTTGCAAGCTCAACATTTTAACCTATACTGTATAAAAAAAATACAGAGCTTTGGAAGTGTTACTTTGGACTCCTGCTCTCACAGACATGCACAAGCATGTTTTGCCCAGAATCAAGATGGCCGCAGTAGGAGCGCTGAGTGGGCGTGGCTTCAGATGCTTCCACGAATAATCTCTCTGCATCCTGCCGTCATGTGCTGTCCTGTGAAGCACACCCCATTGGTGGGAATAGTGAATGACGCCGCACAGAGGTGTGGCTCGAATTTAAACTGGAGTGGCGGAGTGCGGACAGACAGGGAGTCCGGGGCAGGATGGGGGTCGGGGAGACGGACATGGCGGAGAAGGGGGACGGGTCCCTGTGTGGGGACAAGAGGTTCCCTGTGCCGCAGCCGCCTTCTATCGAGGATTTCAACATAGTGAAGCCCATCAGCCGGGGCGCCTTTGGGAAGGTGTATCTGGGCCGCAGGAAGAACAACAGCAGGCTGTTCGCTGTCAAGGTGGGTCCGGAGGCTGCAGACCTGTACAGTGCATGTGATAGGCTGACTACACTATATACACTGCCTGTGATAGGCTGACCCAACATTATATACACTGCCTGTGATAGGCTGACCCAACGTTATATACACTGCCTGTGATAGGCTGACCCAACGTTATATACACTGCCTGTGATAGGCTGACCCAACATTATATACACTGCCTGTGATAGGCTGACCCAACATTATATACACTGCCTGTGATAGGCTGACCCAACGTTATATACACTGCCTGTGATAGGCTGACCCAACGTTATATACACCGCCTGTGATAGGCTGACCCAACGTTATATGCACCGCCTGTGATAGGCTGACCCAACGTTATATGCACCGCCTGTGATAGGCTGACCCAACGTTATATGCACCGCCTGTGATAGGCTGACCCAACGTTATATACACCGCCTGTGATAGGCTGACCCAACGTTATATACGCCGCCTGTGATAGGCTGACCCAACGTTATATGCACCGCCTGTGATAGGCTGACCCAACGTTATATACACCGCCTGTGATAGGCTGACCCAACGTTATATACGCCGCCTGTGATAGGCTGACTACACTATATACGCCGCCTGTGATAGGCTGACTACACTATATACGCCGCCTGTGATAGGCTGACTACGCTATATACGCCGCCTGTGATAGGCTGACTACGCTATATACGCCGCCTGTGATAGGCTGACTACACTATATACGCCGCCTGTGATAGGCTGACTACACTATATACGCCGCCTGTGATAGGCTGACTACACTATATACGCCGCCTGTGATAGGCTGACTACACTATATACGCCGCCTGTGATAGGCTGACTACACTATATACGCCGCCTGTGATAGGCTGACTACACTATATACGCCGCCTGTGATAGGCTGACTACACTATATACGCCGCCTGTGATAGGCTGACTACACTATATACGCCGCCTGTGGTTGGCTGACCCTAGGCTATATGCGCCGCCTGTGATTGGCTGACCCTAGGCTATATGCGCAGCCTGTGATTGGCTGACCCTAGGCTATATGCGCCGCCTGTGATTGGCTGACCCTAGGCTATATGCGCCGCCTGTGATTGGCTGACCCTAGGCTATATGCGTCGCCTGTGATTGGCTGACCCTAGGCTATATGCGTCGCCTGTGATTGGCTGACCCTAGGCTATATGTGCCGCCTGTGATTGGCTGACCCTAGGCTATATGCGTCGCCTGTGATGGGTTGACCCTAGGCTATATGCGCCGCCTGTGATGGGCTGACCCTAGGCTATATGCGCCGCCTGTGATGGGCTGACCCTAGGCTATATGCGCCGCCTGTGATGGGCTGACCCTAGGCTATATGCGCCGCCTGTGATGGGCTGACCCTAGGCTATATGCGCCGCCTGTGATGGGCTGACCCTAGGCTATATGCGCCGCCTGTGATGGGCTGACCCTAGGCTATATGCGCCGCCTGTGATGGGCTGACCCTAGGCTATATGCGCCGCCTGTGATGGGCTGACCCTAGGCTATATGCGCCGCCTGTGATGGGCTGACCCTAGGCTATATGCGCCGCCTGTGATGGGCTGACCCTAGGCTATATGCGCCGCCTGTGATGGGCTGACCCTAGGCTATATGCGCCGCCTGTGATGGGCTGACCCTAGGCTATATGCGCCGCCTGTGATGGGCTGACCCTAGGCTATATGCGCCGCCTGTGATGGGCTGACCCTAGGCTATATGCGCCGCCTGTGATGGGCTGACCCTAGGCTATATGCGCCGCCTGTGATGGGCTGACCCTAGGCTATATGCGCCGCCTGTGATGGGCTGACCCTAGGCTATATGCGCCGCCTGTGATGGGCTGACCCTAGGCCGCCTGTGATGGGCTGACCCTAGGCCGCCTGTGATGGGCTGACCCTAGGCCGCCTGTGATGGGCTGACCCTAGGCCGCCTGTGATGGGCTGACCCTAGGCCGCCTGTGATGGGCTGACCCTAGGCCGCCTGTGATGGGCTGACCCTAGGCTGCCTGTGATGGGCTGACCCTAGGCCTCCTGTGATGGGCTGACCCTAGGCTATATGCGCCGCCTGTGATGGGCTGACCCTAGGCTATATGCAATCTGATTGTACAGTCACTGAGCATGACATAGTTGTTGGTAGATCTAAAGGAGATTGTATAGTATATGGTCATCCATAAGGGAATCGGATCCCAGCATGCTTTGTGTTCAGAGATGGTGAAGGAGCAGGGATGGGGGGGTATTGCTGCAGCAGAGTCCATCTCCTTGGGGGCTCATTCACACCAGCCTGGCCTGCTGCACCACATTAATGCACACATTGCATGGTGACAGACCATTCATTTGAATCGGTTGCCTAATGCACCACAATCGACAAATAAATCATGTATGCAGCATTGTTATCAGCAAGGGCTGGTTCACTTGGGTGCATTTTCCGGCATTGCGCGGAATGCGCTGCCATCAGCAGACATACACGGGTCGCAATAATTCTTAATGGCACCCCCCCCCCCCCCCATGCATCTAGCAAACACGGGTGTGTTCGTGGTCACTAAAACAAATGGTACCGCAGGACCATGCAGTTTGGCACAGCGTGATTTTCAAAAAATCTTGTCTGTAGTACTTTTTGCGCATTTGTCAACCCATTGAAATTAATAGGCTGTGCAAAATGCGCTGAGTGGGTACGAGCAGAAACGTGCACTCTTTTAATAGTGTGGAGCAGCCCTGAGAAGTCACTACACAGAAGTGATGGGGTGTCGCTCTGAATGCATTGCAGCAAAGTGTGTTAGAAGGCATTCATTCAAAACTGAACCCCAATGCTCCTGGCTGATGGAGGTGCGCTGCAGCACAAGGCAAGGAACTACGTGGGGTGGGGTGCCAAAAACGGTGCAGTGTGGGGTTCTTTTTTTTTTTTGGGGGGGGGGGGGGGGGCGGAGGGGCTGGCTGTTAAAGTGCAATTAAAAGTGCATTCTTTTTGCTTCACATGTGAGATGGGCTTCAAATGTCAAGTGTTTTCCTAGACATAGGAAATGTGCTGTACCAGTGTGTTGTGCGCTGAACCCCCTGCGGTGGAATAGAGAGCCAGTGAGCAGGGTGGTGGGAGTTGAATCATGGGGATTAGAGGGGGGGGGGGGGGGGTTTGTAGGGGTTAATCACACCAGAGTATGCCTTATGATGTAACAGGCTGTCGTTCTTCATTGCATGCCACTGCACATTTAAAGTGTGTTGCAACACGCTTGTGTTTGGTGCACCTCGAGAGACGATCACAAACATGAGTGTTTGGGTCATCCAAGCAGAATGTTTGTGCAGAGATTCCTTGGCTGTCCAACGTGCGATCTCTGATATTGCTGAGCAGTCCTGTTTACTCGCCTGCTTATATGGAATATGCCATGTTATGTTGCCTAGAAGCGCTACGTGTTTTTATTTTTATTTTTTATTGTGTATTAAGTGAAATTGATAATGACGTGTGAGTGGAAGGTACCCTCCCTTCCTTCTGGAAAACAATATTTTGGGTTCGTTACTCTTTCGGATCCATTTTATAAAACATTGGTTACGATTGTCCAAAACATTCCTGCAAGCTGAATGAAATTTTACTGTATATTTTCTAATACACAAAAGCAAACCATTCTTCTTCTTCTATTGTAGCTTACTAATTCTTGGGCCCCTTTCACACGGGCTTTCCGATCAGGTCGGCCTGTCAGTTTTTCAGGCAGACCTGATCGGCCCTCCGGTCTCGCCTATGGATTGGCGGATGTAAGTGGTGACCATTGACACCAGCTGCTATCTGATCCCATCATGTCAGCCAAATCCAGACGGATGGTGGTCCTATTTTCCATCTGTCTGGCGGATCGGATGGAAAAAGGACAGGCAGATCCGTTTTCATCCGATCTGCCCAGGTCCGTCTCTGCAGGGATCAGCGGATTTATCCCCCGCTGAGAAAGCATGGTCCATCAAACGGACAAGCCTGTGTGAAAGGGGCCTTAGATGTGATGGTAACTATAGTTTCCTTTTTAATCCTTCCTTTAGGGCTGCACTGATACTAAGCATTTGCAAAAGTACTCGTACTCCTGCAAATGCTCCGATAGCTTTGCGGTGCGATTAGAGTCCATTCAAAATTAATTTGAAATGCAGCGCGATACCTGTCTGCATTACATGCAGTTTATCGCACTACTCCTGTGTGAACCCAGGCTAATGTCACTATGACAAGCCTGGGTTCACACATGAGTGGAGCGGAAAACTGCATGTGGATCGGACAGGAATTGCACCTCATTCCTGTTCAAATCGCATGAGATTCTTTGCAGTGCGTTTGAGCCCATTCATTTTGGTATGGGCTCAAATTACACTGCACTGTATTAGTAATTGGTATCAGCAAGTACTTGAGGACAAGTATCGCTACTCGCTCTTAAAAAAAAAAAATAAAAAAAAAAAAAAACACGCATCTTTTATTCTCACCTGGTGATCCTGCCAGTAAGTCTGTTTTGTTTCAACAAAACAAAAGCTCTACTGCAAATGTATCAGTTAACAGTGTTTTTCTTCTTTTAGCATGGTATAATCCTATATGTTGGTTTAAATCCTGTTGCTATATTTCCTTTAGGTGGTGAAGAAGGCGGACATGATTAATAAGAATATGGTTCATCAGATCCAAGCGGAAAGGGATGCTCTCGCTCTGAGCAAAAGTCCCTTTATTGTCCATTTGTACTACTCTCTTCAGTCAGCCAACAACATCTATCTGGTAAGTGCTGTCTGAGCTCCTACACATCAAACTTAATTCAGTCCACATGCTGACTGACATGTTAGGCCCCTTTCACACGAATGGACCATTCAGATCCGCCGGTCAGCTTTGACGGCGGACCTGAACGGGCGCTCCATGCTGGTCTATGGAGCGACGGATGTCAGCGGAGACATGTCCGCTGATGTCTGATCCACCAAAAGCAGACGGATGGCTCTACGTCCCGATCCGTCGCGATCAGGTGAGATCTGATGAAAACGGACATGCTGTCCGTTTTCATCTGATCTCTCCATAGAGACAAGCGGCGCTTGACAAGCCCCTCCCCACTCAGTGAGCAGAGAGGGACTTGTCATCCGCCGGCTCAACGGAGAGATATTCCACTGAGTCGGCGGACTCCGTGCAAGCGGAGTCTGCCTCGTGTGAAAGGGGCCTTATAGGGAAAGCTCTAACATTTTCCTGCACACAATTGCTGTCACACTGATCAGCTGCAAATGCTTTATTGTTGTCGGGTTGAGAGAATTTATTTCTCTGCTGTGAAAGGCCCAATCATTGAACTGATAGTGTAAAACAGTGTTGTGTTTTGAAGTGTTACCAAGTTTGCTTTGTGTTTTTTTTTTTTTTTTTTTCTTTTAAACCTTGTTTCTGCTTTGCATTGGACCGTTTAAAAAAAAAAAAAAGGAAGGTCTCCCAGTTTCTGCTTTAGCGGGGCTCCATGCCCTTGTAGGATGCCATGGAGTCACCTCTGTGTGCACATTCAAGTTTCCCGTCCATTCGCACATTCTGATTTGGCAGAAATCTACAGCGGCAAGCAATTCTCGTCCTCCCTCCTCCTCTTCTTCCATCAGCTTGAGCCTACACTGTCCAATAGACTGTGATGTTCTCAGCAGTGGTGAAGCTAAACATTCTTTCAGCTGGGGCAAGTTCAGGTGCCCAGGGCAAAAATGCCAAACTGCCTAAACGGACCCCTGATGTCTAATTTTTGGGACACCGAAAGGGACTCGGGCCAGATTCCCCAGTCCCTTTCTCTGCAGTCTCAGCTGCACTGGACAGTGAATGAATGGGAAGTGCTCTGTGCTGAGCGGCTTCCTGTTTATTTACAAACTAAAGCGTAGTAAACACAACTGTGTTCATTCCGAAAAGGAAGGGGGCCAGTAAATTGCATGTTTACTGGCCTCTTCACATGTGAAGTGTAGGGTTCAGGAGTGCGATGTGTACGTGGGATAAGAAGCAGCTCAATAAGGCAGGAAAGTCCCAGATTCCCAGGCAATAGCTGTGCAGTCTTTAAATGTGCAGAATCCGCTAATGCCAAAAACGTTTAACCAAAACAGTTGTGTAAAACCTCACCCTGAACAGTAACTGAACCATGTGATATAAACATAGTAGATACAATATTAAAACAAAATCAGAGCTGCGCTTATACCATATAGAACATTATTAAATGTAAATCGGTGACAGATATAAAGACCACGTGAAGAATAAGTAAAGCGAATGAAAAAACTCTTCATTAAAAGTTTGTTCCAAGCAATCCAACACCAACAGCAACCCACCTCCTAATGTAGAAAGCACTTACCGTATATTGTGGCCCTATCTAGAAAGGTCACCTAGGCAATGATCAAAGTCAGCAGAGGGGTCCTTCAGATGTTAGTATTGATCTGCTCCTAATTGGGAATGTACCACCAGTTCTCCTCCAATAAGGCTCAACATGAGCCATGGCCTGGAGTAAAGAAATAGAAAATGCTCCAATAGCATTAAAACTTTGGGTTGATTTATTTAAAGAATAAAATTACACTTGCATACGTATGTGGATAAAACTCCAAAATTGTGCACTGTTTTGCCGGCATTCAAATCAAACTCGCACTTCTGGGGACAGTAGGGATGATGTCAGCACGTAGCACTGTGCCCCAGAAGAGGTCATTTATGACGGACATGTTTTTATCTACATATGTATTTAAGTGTAATTTTATTCTTTAACTGGTGGTACAATGCCTATAGGCAATGATCAAATTTGATCTGCTCCTATGTGACATTTTTTAGAGATGGAAGGTCCACAATATCCAGCAAGTGCTCCCTACATTAGAGGTTTCATACTACAGAAGTGGATTGGTGTTGATGTTGGCTTGCTTGGAACAAACTTTTAATGAAGAGTGTGCTGTGTGGGTTTTTTTTTTTTCTTCATTCACTTTACTTATTCACCAATGGTGGCCCAATAGGCTTCAAAAAAGGGTCGGCTTGGGGCATAGAGCACTGTGCTCTGAGCCCACCCAGTTGTGTGACAATAGCGAATGAATATTTGTAATTCTCACACTGATTCTCCTCCCAGCCAATCGGGAAGCATGTTGTGAGAACCCATCACCCAATTGGCTGAAAGCACAGGCGATCCTATTGGATGCCTAGGAGGCGGGAGGAGATGCACGGCAGAAGCTGCTGTGATGCAGAGGAATAGATTCAATCTTGGACTAAACCATTATAACATAGGGGCCACACAATTCATGTTTTTACTTATGTTGCTTTACATTGGTGTGAATAGAAAGCAGAGATCATTGAGTTTTGAGTGACATTGATAAATAAGCCACATTATGTTTGGACTTGTCCCAGTTTTGTACATTCATAACAGTAGTGTCTTATTTTTTTTTTTTTTTTTTTTTTTCAGGTCATGGAATATCTAATCGGTGGAGATGTGAAGTCTCTTCTGCACATCTATGGTTACTTTGATGAGGACATGGCTGTGAAATACACCGCTGAGGTGGCCCTGGCTCTAGATTACCTGCACAGGCATGGTATAATCCACAGGTGAATAGCATTAATTAAAAGTGTGTGTGTGTGTGTGTGTGTTTGGTTTTGTTTAGTTTTTTTAACAAAAATGGACAAGAAATGTTCAAAATCTTTCTTGCACCTGAAATTTCTATATGCCTGGCTGTGTCTGACTTGCTTTAAATGAGTAATGGAAAAAGAGGGCACACCAGCCTAGTGCATTATCCCACATAAGTTTACATAAATAAAAACTACTCACAAGTAGATATGTGTGCACACTAAAATATTTTGTTTTCGTCAGAAAAATAAAATGTATTTAGTTACTCCCGAAATTCCTTTTTTAATTTATTTTGTTTTGTTAAATACATTCATCAGAAAATCCGAAATAATTAGGGTTGAATCTGTCATTGAAGGCTTATGGTGTCAGTCGAATGTTCTAAGAAGATTTGACGGCGCAGCTGAACTGTACGACGCCGCAATCGTACATTTCTGTCTGAATGTTCCGCCTACAAGCTATAGTAGAATTCTAATGCATGACACTAGTAATAATTATATTTATTAATTATTATTACTAGTCAACCAACATTAGAATTCTTCTTCTTCTATAGCCTATGGGCGGAGCATTTGACCATAATGAGACTGCTTTGTCGAATATTTTCACTCTGTCGAATAATTTTGAACTAATAGGGCTAAGTTTAGGCACATTCGACCACAGGTTCGATGGACACAGATCGCTATTGTCAGCGTCATGTCGAATCTCCTATCTATATCGAACTGTTGTCGCAACGAAAATTAAAATATAGCATTTGTTTATGTCAGATCTTTCGGTTTTCAGATCCTTTGTTAAAACGATAACGAAAATATCAGAAATTCAGACGAAAACAAATGCACATGTTTACACACAAGCATGAGATAAAAATGTGCATAAACTAGCCACTCTTCTGTAGCTTGATATTATGGGAATCAAGTCTCCAGACTTTAGGGGACCATGCAAGGTTTGTCCTTCCTTGGAGGCTCTGGAGGACAATCCTCTGAAATGTGTCAGCCAGCAGGGGTCCCTGTGTGGTCCCCGTACGGTCTGGAGACTTGATTCCAAGAATATCCAGCCACGGAAGAGTGGCTAGTCTAGACTAATTTTTATCTCATGCTTGTGAGTACCTTTTACCATTTTTTTATTTAGATAAACTTATGTGGGATAATGCACTAGGCTGGTGCACCCTCTTTCCATTTCTTATAGATGTCAAGGACACCCCCAGTCCTAGAGGGCAGCAAGGCCTGAAGCAATACCCCTGGTGAAGTGCTCCTACTTGAGAGAGACTATAATACTTGTGCAAGAGTTTTTTATTGCCGTTTTGTCTCTACTGTAAATGAGTGTTGGAAATACTTATTTCTGTGGTCATTCCAGGTCAGCAACTCAGACAGCAGCGATGTCAAAGCCTCAGATTGTAGGTCCCTTTTCACAAGGGCATACTCCTTGATCAGCAGGGGATCTGTCGGCTGATCCCCTGCTGAAAAGTGTCTGTTCAGTTTCTGCAGAGCCCATTCTACTCTATGGGTAGCCAGGAGTAAACAACTGACTACCTCTCATCTGCCTAGACTGATGAATGGTGATGGTGAACCTTGGCACCCCAGATGTTTTGGAACTACATTTCCCATGATGCTCAACTATGCTGCAGAGTGCATAAGCATCATGGGAAATGTAGTTCCAAGACATCTAGGGTGCCAAGGTTCGCCATCACTGTATTAGGGAGTGCTTTTTTAACTGTGTGTGGGAGGTGCTTGTACTGTGGGAAGGCAGAGATCCATGTTCCTGTTTAGCAGAGACACAGGATCTCTACCTTCCCTTCTCACAGAACGGCGATCTGCCTGTGTCCTGAGTGGTCGGTGGGTCCCGGCAGACATCGCATCTGCCGGACCCGCTGATTGGCTCCTGCTGCGTCCAATCACAGTGGGAGCTGGTCATCGGAGGCAAGTGTGTAGGCGTTTTTATTGCAATATTTTGCTTTTACTTGGCAAAGGATTTTTGTGTCTTTTATTTTTTTTTTTTTTTTTTTAAAGACAAAAAAAATAAATAATAGTTTACACACCTACAGTTCTTACTGTTCCTCCGCTCAAAGCCAGTCTCATTGAAGAATTGATGATGTTTTAGGTGTGTAGACTTAATCAGAACATTTTACAACTCCGCCATGTGTTTGTTTTCTCACACAGGGATCTGAAACCTGATAATATGCTGATTTCCAACAAAGGTCACATTAAACTAACAGACTTTGGCCTCTCCAAAGTCTCTCTGAAGCGAGGTAAGAATGGATTTATTGTTTGCCTGAAAAGACCTTTTTTATGTACACAACTAAATCCACTACATGGCCTGTTGACCTTCTCATGTTGGTTTGTCTGCTTTTCAAAAGGCTATTCCTGATCTCATCTGTCCATTTTTTTATTCTCCTTATTTCCGTGGGCCATAGAGCTGAGATTGTCGCCTAATCTGGGTATGCAGTTTTGGAGTTGTGGGTGTGGAGAAAAAGCATTTTATGTAGTCAGATTATGCTAACGTGTCTATCCACACTCTTGAATCTATTGCCACATTTAGGCTTTTTACAGACTGGCAGGTATTTCACTAGGAAGAACTTTACAGGCATTCTTGTTTATGGAAAGGGCTTTCTGACAGTTTGACCACTATCTTTTGCATGATCTGATGTGTGTAGCTAGTTTAAGCCATTATATATGTTGCTTTATCGTACATCCCAAGACACTGTGTGGTATCTTCTCTCTATTAGGAAATGCCGCAACCTTCAGGGCCAGTTCACACCAGACGCAGTTCCGTTCAGTTCCGTGTGCCTTTTTTCTGCACAAAAAATGCATACATAGTGTTTTCCATGTAATTTCAATGGCTCTAGTTCACACCATGCAGTCAGTTTCTGATGCAGAAACTGACCGTAACTGACTGTATTGGTGCAGAAAAAACGGAAACTGCACGGCACTGCGTCTGGTGTGAACTGGCCCTCAGGTGATTATACCCTGGCAAAAAAAAGTCAGATATTGTCTTCCCAGGTGTAACCCCTTCCTGTCATCCCGGGCTTTAATTGTGTTTTTTATTTTTTTCTAACTAGTGTCTCAGGTGATGGTTCTTTCTGTACAGTCTCTGAGCAAAAATGTAGCTAGCTTCTCAGCGGTTCCACTTGTGATTAGACTAGCTCTTTCAGGATCCAATTTCTTATGGCTTTTCTATGCTCTGAGAAATGGCACCTGGATACATTGGGACGAAGGATCTGTAACATTGCTGGTCTGCACAGGACCCTGCACATAAATTTTGCCTTGCGGATCAGTAGTGATCCCCAGCTGGGGAGTAGAGTCCATGAAGGCCTGTGTGGCATTGCCTTCCATGATGGGTGAAGCTTTTTTTTGACCCCTAGGGCACATGTGTTCAACACAAGGCCCGCCAAGCCATTTCATGTGGCCCTCGCACCCAAGACTTTTTTTCAGCTAGAATGCAACAGAACTCCATTCCTCTACCTTCGGCTCTCCCTCTTCTCTTCCTGCTTAGCACTCCCTTGTAAACACAGAAGCATTCTGTGAGGGCTGTGGAGGGAGATGTGTGCGATGGTGGGGAATCGAGGAGAGTAGTGCAGAGGTCAGAGTGAAGGAGGGATGTAGGTGAATTGTGGACATCCTGTGAAAGAGTCAAACCCTGCACAATGTGCATAGCGCACCCCTAGCACACTTTTTAAAAGAGATTGTAAAGAATCGTTATGTTTTTTTGATTTCCCCCTATAAAAATAACAGTTATACTTACCTCCTCTGTTGCAGTGCATGGATAGAATGCATTAAGATAAAATGCCTTCTGCCTTTACAACCACTTTAACCCTGCACTCTGTGCACAGCGCACCCCTGAGCTCTGAATTCTGTGCATAGGACACCCCTGAAACGTAGTGCACTTCACTCTGTACATAGTGCACCTCTGCACTCTGGGTATTTATTGCCCCTTTAAAATCCTCCCATGATCTAGTTGCCAGAAAAAAGCCTTTACTATGCCAATGCCACAAAAAAGCCTGACTACAATATTCCTGACTACATCTTGACATGCCTCACTGGCTTTTTTTTTTTTTTTTTTTTTTGGCATGGGCGCAGTAAAGGCTCCTTTCTACTAGAAAATGGGAGGAACTTAAAGGGGCAATAAATACCCAGAGTGTGTTATGTGCAGAGTGAAGTGCAGTGAGTGGCAACTAGACAATAGGCAAATTTTAAGGCTTTGAATATCTTTTTATATCCTTTTTCCATCTTTATGAAGTTCCATTGCCTTGTTATGCATGTCTTTTTGACAGTTCTTTTTGGCTCTCCATGGCTCGGTATCTAGTCTGCTCTGTGCATTCACATGAGAGCTAACAAACTCATTGACAACTTCTAGACAATTGCAATTTAGAAAGCCACAGATGTGGGAAAGGAACTTTTAATTGCTTGATTAGTCATATTTTCAAAATCCATGCCAAGCTTTCACCACTTCTGCCAGGATATGCTAACTTTTGAGCACAGCTGTACACTTTAAATGGAGTCGGGCTGAATGCTTCACTGCCTTTTAGGAGTCACATTGAACTCAGTGTGGGAAGCCTGCATCACATTAAAAATGCACTGCAGTCTGTGTTAACGACACCTCAAATGCAGGTCGGCAACGCAGTGCGTTTGTCTATATCGGATTACGGATCCGCTGGCAATGCATTTTTTTTACAGCTGTGCATGCACTATTTTTAGTGTGATTTAAAAATGAATGGGCTCAAATTGCCCAGGAATGCATATATCGTTCCTGGTGCGACCGGAAAAAACAAAATGCAACGACCACATTTTTCTGTAATAGAAAAAGTTCATTTTGGCAAGCTTGACCCAGACAAACAAGATAAACTTGCATACACGTAGGGGGGTGGTTTTTCTGTTAAGTGCAGCCAGCTCGAAATAAGAAAAGGAGGGGGGGGGGGGGGGGACAACGATGGTAGGAATAATTAAGTTCTTTGAAACCTCCAGTGAGTGCTATTATTGCCTCTGTTAAATCTTAATAGTTTTTGTTTTTTGACCATTAATTGGTGCTGTTACATTTCTATTTTAAGAGATCAACATGTTTGATATTTTAACAACACCTTCAATGGCGAAACCCAAGCAAGACTATTTCCGCACCCCGGGACAAGTTCTCTCTCTTATTAGTTCCTTGGGATTTGTAAGTATTTTTAAACAAATATAAAGAAAAATGTTTTTTGATGGTATAACAGCTTGTTGGATGTCTGTACAATTTTCATTATTCAAGCTGGTCATATAAAATGGAACTCCAGCCATTACGGGGGAGGGGTGCCCTGTTGGACCTCACAGCCAACCAAGTTTTGTTGTCGGAAAATTTGAGAACCTGCTCTCAAACCTTTTTTTTGGCAGAAATTCCGCCAACAAATGTTCTATGAAGCATACACATGGTCGGACTTTCCGACAAGCTCACATCCAACATTTGTTGGCGGAAAATCCTATTGGGTGTACAGGGCATTAGAGTGGTTAAAAAGTGAAGTCCTGCTGGTTTGCTCTTTCCATCCCGACCTGCTTCCCTGTAACTGTGTGTGTGTGTGTGTGTGTGTGTGTGTGTGTGTGTGTGTGTGTTTGTGGGGGGTGGGCTGACGTAATCCTTGCCTAGGAGAGGTTGAATTCCCTTGTCCCACCTCCTCCCATAACCTTCCACAGCATCCTGTGGCATGTCCCCAGTCCCAGAAGGCTGCAAAACCTTTCACAAAGCACTGTGCAAGCTTGTGCATGGGCAGTGGGGAGCCAGTTGTGGTTCTTCCGGAAGCCACAGCCTAATCCCGTAGTCAAGATGGCAGGGAACTGCAAGGGTAAGCAGAACCAGGAGTGGAAAGACAGCGCAGGGCTCCAGACACTTGTAATTTGTGTGTGTGTGTTTTATTTTTTTTTTATTTTTTTTTTATTTTTTTTGTCAGTTGCTATAGTAGGAAAGACTGAAAGCCTGGACTTCTTTTTTTTTTTTTTTTTTTTTTTTTTTTTATTTATTTTTTACTTAATGCATTCCCTGCAATAAGTTTAAAAAAAAAAAAATTCCCAGTGTTTGTATCCCCCCCCCCCCACCCCAACCCCAGTTATACTTACCTGAGCCGTATCTCGATCCAGCACTGTGCCCAACTGCAGCGACTCTCTCTCCTCTCTGCTCAGAGGCAACAGTGGGAGCTATTGGCTCCTGATATCCATTAAATCCTGTGAGCAGAGAGTGGGTGGAGGGGCTGGCCCATGCTGTGGATGTTAATAGAAGCATACAGCCTGGCTCGGGATCAAGTGTGCCCCCATAGTTAGTGGCCTGTTATGGGGGCACACACAGAAGAGGAGGAGCCAAGAGTGCTGGTGGGGGGGCCCCAGAAGAGGAAGTGCGCAAAACCATTGCTCAGCTATAATGTGTTTTGTTATTTTAATAATACAAAATATGTACCTATACAAACCTTCAAAGTCCGTCTTTTAAGCATTAATGTTTACAATGTATTTTGTTTGGTTATCAGAACTCTCCAGTTCAAAGTAAGATGCAGACATCTGTTTCTTCAATGACACCAGTATTTCATGAAATCTCACGGGTGAATTCCACACCAATTGTAATGAGCAGTAAGGAAAATTCAGCTAAAGCCAGCAAGCTTATTCTGTCACGTGAGTATCCTTCAGAGCTGAGGTTAGGTTTGCAGCTAAATCAGTACAGCTGTGTTTGGGGAGAGGGGGGGGGGGGGGCGGTGAGTTTTGCCTATAGTTCTACTTTAATAATATGTAAAACCTTTAATGCCCATAATCTGTGCGGAGATGCATTTTCTAACACATTTATTTAGACCTCATTCACACAGGTGTACAGTACTTGCGTACATCTGTAGGAAGGGCTGTATTTGCATGCATGAGGATGCACAGTTGGTCATGCATGTGCATGCAGGCATTCCAATTCATGTGTATTAGGAGGTGGCGGCTGCACAAACACAGCTGATGGTCCCATTCTGACAGCCATAAAGCTGCATCTCCCTGGACACCTGCATTTGGGGGGTACGCACCCACAATTGCATGGCTATAAAATTGAAAGCACAGACTGTGTCCCGACAGCCTTTGCATCCCTATAGACCTGAATGGGACTGCCTACATGCACAGAACACCTGTACATCCTGTACAAGCAAAGACGGCCCTTCCCACAGATGTGGGTGTAAGTATGCCTTTGTGAAGCACTTGTGCCCAGAATATGGCTATGAAAATTTTTACATATTCTGTACAAGCATGTACACCCAAAGCGGATCTTCACTGTATCTGAGCACCACAAACTAAAAACGCTATTTTGATGCATTTTTAATATTCAAAGCAAACCCCCCTCCATCCATCCCTCCATGGGTTGTTTTTGAGCAGCCACTTTGTAAAACAAGGGCAAATGATTTATGTAGCATTTATTTTCTGAAATCCATCTGCCATTAGCTCAGGCATGCATGCAGGAGGGTGTGCTTAGCTGAGAGAACCCCCCTCCTCTCCTGAATACTCCTGGGATGTATGATTTTTGCTTAGGCAAGAAACCTGGGGGTAACTGAAGAATTGTAGGAAGAAAAAAATGTTTAAAACCAGTAAATCTGATACTTTCCTATTTTATTATCCAAGCAGCATGAGGATTAAAAATGACCAATGTTGATTGGGAGCGTGAAGTTCCTTTTTAACCAATTGGCAGCCAAAGGACCAGGCCCCTTTTTGCGATTCGGCACTGCGTCGCTTTAACTGACAATTGCGCGGTTGTGCGACGTGGCTCCCAAACAAAATTGGCGTCCTTTTTTTCCCACAAATAGAGCTTTCTTTTGGTGGTATTTAATCGCCTATGCTGTTTTTATTTTTTGCGCTATAAACAAAAATAGAGCGAGAATTTTGAAAAAAATGCAATATTTTTTACTTTTTGCTATAACTATCCCCCAAAAATATATAAAAAAACATTTTTTTCCTCAGTTTCGGCCGATACGTATTCTTCTACATATTTTTGGTAAAAAAAAATCGCAATTAGCGATTATTGATTGGTTTGCGCAAAAGTTATAGCGTTTACAAAATATGGGATAGTTTTATAGCATTTTTATTATTTTTTTTTTTTTACTAGTAATGGCGGCGATCAGCGATTTTTATTGTGACTGCGACATTATGGCGGACACGGACATTTTTGACACATTTTTGGGACATTTGTCATTTATACAGAAATCAGTGCTATTTAAATAGCACTGATTCCTATGTAAATGACAGTTGCAGTGAAGGAGTTAACCACTAGGGGGCGGGGAGGAGTCAGTGTGACGTGTTGTGTTTTTTTTTTTTTTACAGTAGGGGGGCGTGGCTGTACGTCTGACATCATTGATCGGCTTTCCCGATGACCGGGAACAGCCGATCAATGACAGGCAGAGTAGGAAGCGCGGGGAGAGGTTTGTTTACACAAACCTCTCCCCGTTCTTCAGCTCCGTAACCCGATCGCGGGATACCAGCGGCCATCGGGTCCGCTGGTCCCGCGGCCGTGGTCACGGAGCTCGCGAGCAGGCAAATTAAAGGGGACGTACAGGTACGTGCTTTTGCCTGCCCGTGCCATTCTGTAGACGTATATCTACATGAGGTGGTCGGGAAGCAGTTAATGCAGAGTTCCAGCCTCTAAAATAAAAATGTAAAAGTCAGCAGCTACAAATGTAGCTATTGACTTTTAATATAAGGACACTTGCCTGTTTAGGGATCCTGTGATGTCGGCACCCCCACCGAAGCAGATTCATCTATCGTCTCGGGTGCAGCGCCAACATTACGACTAAGGGAAACCGGCAGGCTTCAGCTACTTTCTTGCTGTATATGCGTGAGTCGTGCTGTGCTTTCTGAATGGCCCCATCTTTTGGGACACATACACCGGTCCCAGAAGGCAGCAGGGGGCGGCTGATGCAGAAATGACGCACCTTACCACGGCGAGGTAGGGTGGTAGTCAAGCTGGAAAACCATCATAAAAAGTACAAAACGATAAAAAAAATCCAAAAAGGAGGGTTTTTTTTTTTTTTTTTTTTTTTTTTTTTTTTTATTGGACCATATTTCAGTGGATGAAATTGTCCATGCCTTGTGGCAGGAAAGGAAGAAAATCTTGCCATATCACTGTCTCAAGTGTTATGTCTGTGTGAAAGTAACAACACATTACAGTTTTTTTTTTTTTTTTTTTTGAAGTTTGCGTGTTTTATTTTTATTTATTTTTTTTACTTTTTTTTTTTTTTTTTGGCACAGATTCCGAAATCAGTATGTCCAGCCTTAATATGCCGGTGAAGTGCCTCACTCCAAACCTCCTGAAGTTTAAAACACGGCTGGGCACCAACAGTACCAGCAGCCAGTCCCATCTAGGCCTGTCCAGCATTGAGTCTGATTACTGCAGCAGTCCAAAATGGGAAAATCCCAACCAGGTCAGTACATTATAAGAAACTATGTTGTATGGGATATTATCCAGTATGGGCTTAAAGCTTCTCTAAACCAAAAAACTACCATTTTATTTTTTGCAGTTTACCAGCCCTTAGATGATGTGTCTATTCCTTCTTCTTCTTTTTTTTTTTTTTTTTTTCCCTTTTACATTTCCCTGGTAAATCTGCAAATGCAGTTTTTATTCCCAGGTGACAATACTTGCTCCACTGTACGAAGAGAGCCATAGCTGCTACCTTGCTACCCAGACTGGATTCAAACCCGTCTGCCTTTGTTCCAATCCACTACATGGGGCATGTAGAGATTAGTCATTTACAAAAGGAAGATGGTACTTTTAGTTCAGCTCACAGAAAGATTGATTGCAAGATCAACAAATATTTTCTGTACTTGGTGAAAAATGTTTTTAGCCATAAAGCAGATCTGTATCCATTGATTTGACAATTTCCCAAAATTGGTTGCATTCAAGGCGTGCTGTGAATAACTGTCAGTTGCTTGTGCTCTTGTCAAGCAATTTAAATGGCTGGTGTCATAACTGCTCATGTGTGCAGCACCATGACAACTGCATATAAAATGGGCAGCTTCCCTGGCTATAAACGGTAAGGTTTACAAGTAAGTTCCACTTTAAAGTGTATCTAAAGCCAAAAAGTTTTTTTGGTTTTGGACAGACTAGTGGAAGGTTAAAACTGCTGTCAGGTGTTTTTTTTTTTTTTTTTTTTTTATTTATTTTTTATATCTCAATGGGAAGATTTCGCTTCACTCCTGATAACGCAATAGGCAGTGAGAGGATTTCTTTCCTTGAACATTTGTTACTGGAAGAAGTGTCCCCACTGGAGATATTGCCTTCTAATCCTCTTCTGGTGGCAAAACAAAATTGATTTAATCCTCTCTCATTCCCCGTGATATGGTTGATGAGTAAAGTTGCACAGTGAAATTTCCCCATTGAGGGGGACCAGACCGTTTAAACCGCTGTCAGCTTTTACACTTACAGTAGCTGCGCATTTCTCACCTTAGGCTTATACGCGAGTCAAATAAGTTTTTCCATTTTTTTTTTTTTTTTGTGGTAAAATTGGATGCCTCCGCTTATATTCGGCTCGGCTTATAATCGAGTATATACGGTATATTTTTTTTTTTTCAAAGAAAAGTCGGCAATCACGCCAACATAATTCTCTCACTATAAGGTAGGCTTCCAGATAGCAGAGAGGACATACGTTATTATAATATGCATAAAGTCCTCTTGTCTATATGTATCTTTAGGGATATAAAGATTAACCATTTTGCTCTTGCAATATAAAGATTCAGGTGTTAGTGAAAGTAATTAATAAAAATTAATTAAACCGTGCTCTCTGTGAATAATTACAATCCCAATATGCTAAATTTTCGTGACTGCGAAGTATCTATGTATGTGTCCCAGGTGGTGCACAAATTGCACCAAATTATAAATGCAAAAAAACTGATGCGATAAAGTTCATTCAGTTTTCAGTGATCTGATGTATTCCGGGTCTTGGTTAAAATATTCCACCACCATCAACACCTGCCACACATCCTACTCAACAGAATCCCATGACACCCATTACAGGTATCATAATAGGCCCAAACAGCAATCCCAACCGAAATGCCCAATGGCCACAATGGTTGTTGGCAACAGGATTCAATCCGCATCGATCGCTGGATGTTTTCAATGGATATACTCCAGATGGATGTGATGTCCTCAGCAGGAAACCAGTGTTATTAGTGGAAAATAAAGAAAGATGGAACTTCCATGGTGAAGTACATTTTTATTTTTTATTTTTTTATTTTTTTTTTAGCAATTATTCCAAAAAGATTCCATTAAAAGCAGCACAAATGTTTTTTCTTCAGCAGCTGACACTTGCACGTGTTTGAAAAAATGCCATCAGTGTTCCAGGCTGCGTTACAAACGGAGGCGATGTGTCTCAATCAATACACCCTACATGTTTCATCAGCAAGTTCTGACGTCTTCAGGGGTCTTCAGCATGATGCCCTGTCTCTTAACCACCTTCTACATTCCATTTGTGAATCGGAGGCATGCAGCAGTCTGAAAAAACGAGATTTTTCTTCAAAAATGGACCAGAACTAGTGTTCCCCTTTTGGAAGATTTCCCCTCTATTTACTTTTCTGGGGACAACCCAAAATGTCATATTTTACTTTCATTTTCAGTGATGAACAGAACAAATGGAGAGGTTGAATCTCCTTAATGGGGGCACAGATGGCATTGAAAACTGACAAGGGTTCTAATCCCACACTACTCGACCCAAAACTAAAGAATTTTGCCTGTTAAGTATAAAGTAAAAGTGGTTGTAAAGGTAGAAGGTTTTTTTATATTAATGCTTTCTATGCATTAAGATGAAAAGCCTTCTTTGTGCAGCAGCCTCCCCAATACTTACCTGAGCCCCATCTAGTTCCAGCAATGTTGCACGAGAGACTCGGCTGCCTGGGACTCTCCCTCATTGACTGAGACAGCAGCAAAGCGCCACTGGCTCCCGCTGCTGTCAGTCAGTGAGCCAATGAGGAGAGAGGGGGTGGGGCCAGGCCACAGCTGTGTATGAATTGACACACAGAGCTGCAGCTTGGCTCATGTGCCCCCATAGCAAGCTGCTTGCTGTGGGGGCACTCGACAGGAAGGAGGGGCCAGGAGTTCTGAGGGACTCAAGAAGTGCAGGATCTGGGCTATTTTGTGCAAAACCACTACACAGAGCAGGTAAGTATGACATGTCTGTTATTTTTAACAAAAAAAAAAAAAAGAGACTTTAGTATAAATTAAAGGATTAATGATTTTGACCATTTATCAGCCTATAATAAAGATAAAAACGAGAAGGCTATTTATGTATTTGTCCTTTTACAAACCTAGAAAATTATTTAGATGGGGTAGTC
Organism: Lithobates sylvaticus; assembly: GCA_028564925.1. Lineage (NCBI taxonomy): Eukaryota > Metazoa > Chordata > Amphibia > Anura > Ranidae > Lithobates > Lithobates sylvaticus. The sequence continues at coordinate 471,217,221 of CM053030.1, forward strand.
ATACCAGCACCCCTACATTTGTCTGGGCATCTACTATAGCCCTTGCTGATGCCTGGCCATGAAATGATTACTATAGAGTTCATGGATCAGGCAGCTAGGACAGATGTGTTTTTAAATGCTACCTAGCGAACTACCTAGTTCGATAAATGTCCCCTTTCAGTTGGTAATTTACAGCAACCGTTATTAAAATGTCTCAAGTTTATTGGTGTGTTTTTTGTTTTGTTATATTCTTTAGGATCCATATAGGCCACCATACTTCAGTTCCAGCCGTTTGAAGAACAGTATGTCAGAGAAATCATTGAGTAAGATCCAAGTGGGAAAAGTTGCCAAGAGCATTAAAGATTTGGCATACGTTATTTCCCCCATCGTTCATCGCAGAACATACAAGAAATCTGACAATCCAGATGACACCAGTGAACTTGAGGAAACTCCTAACGGTGGTATAAATTCCAAGAGTCTTATCCGAAAATGCCTTTATGATCTTGGCACACAAGAAGAAAAGGAGAACTTAAGTGCAAATGAGCAAGGGCTCCACCATTTGCCAGTATCTCCAGAATTTCCTCCATGGCTTGCTAGTTCCTCACTGGATCCTTTGAAGGGCATTGAAGACAAAAATGTGGAAAGACCTGGAAACAAAAGAAGTTTTGCACAGGTTGAGACGAGCCCTGGTCAAGACGGAATGGAAAAGAAAAATAATTCCCAGTATAAACGTGCATATGAAATATCAGACCTTCAGGTTAACCCCAGCACAGGTTTAACCATGGAGATTGATGCTCTCTTTCTTGGTGACCTCCAAAAAGATGTTGCAAATGGCAAGAATCTGGAAAATGAGTTTGAGTTTGTACCTCCTCTGCAGACTCAGGAGAAGCTGTGCTCTGTGAACCCAGTAGCCAAGAATTTGCTGTGTGAGCTAGATGACAACTGCGAGGAGGTAGAGGAGAGTCCTGGTGATAAAGCTGAAAACATTGGGGCCTGGAGCTCAAGTCCAAAAAGGGGTTCTGATCGTTCTAGTGATTCATCTCTGGAAAAAGAGCTTTCCGATATGGATAAGAGCATGAAAGAACTATTTGTTGAATCCCAAAATGTTGGTGAGGGCTCATCTCCTGAAGATGTCAGCATAGCTGAAACCACGAAACTTGACCAAAAAGAGAAGGCATGCAGGGGGAGTGTTCTAGCCAACATCACCAATGAGTCCTGGGCATCTCCAGCCACCACCAGAGTGGTACAGATATCTAAAAAACGACCTGTGGTAGCTTTTAGAAGCTATAACAGCACCATTAATGCTTCACACATGTCGGAAGCTTCCAGGTTGAGTGTTTGCTCAATGGACAAAATACGGGGCTGTACAGGATCCTACCCAGTGGCAGTTACTCCTGTGCAAAAGGACAGGACACGCAGAAGTTTCCAGGTATAAAATGCATAACTGTGATTTAAAATATATTTATTGAAGTATTCAGTAAGGTAGTCTGCAGCTAAGTGTGACCCGTGTCAGCTCAAATGAACCAAGGGACAGAGCCTTCCATTTTGGTATTTGGATCTTGCCTTTTTTTTTTTTTTCCTTTTGTGCCTGGCAGCACTCCATAAAATATTTACTAGGTAAAAGCTCCATAACCTCTTAGCAGCTGTCTGTTCTCTTTGGAACAGTTAAGAGTCTGCAGTTAAACAGCTCATTGGATTTCAACTTTTGGCTATTGGGGGTGCACATGCCTTAAAGTGTTTTAACCTTTAAAAAAAAAAAATTATCCTGTTCCCTTAAAGCATATTATACAGCACAGTGCTTGTGCTGTGTAATTTGCCCCGCCCCCCCTAACCACAGGCTGCAGGAAAGAAATTTTACTCGCTTTCCCACATCAACACAGACAGTGTTGAGGGGGGAATCCCTCCAACCAAGAAATTCGCTAGCGATAATCGTATGCAAAATCCAGCAGGCCTGGTCATTAAGGGGGTTAAATCCTTCCGGTGGTTAATGTTGCTGTAGGCCTCTTGGCAGCCTCCATGACCAGTTTTCTTCTCATCTTTTCATCAATTTTGGAGGGACATCCAGTTCTTGGTAATGTCACTGTTGTGCCATATTTTCTCCACTTGATGACTGTCTTCACTGTGTTCCATGGTAAAGCCTTGGAAATTCTAATGTACCCTTCTCCTGACTGATACCTTTTTAACAATGAGGTCCCTCTGATGCTATAGAAGCTCTCTGTGGACCATGGCTTTTGCTGTAGGATGTGACTAAGAAAATGTCAGGAAAGACCTACTACAACAGCTGAACTTTTATTTGGGGTTAATCAGGGGCACTTTAAATGAGGGTAGGTGTGTACCGACTCCTACTTAACATGCGTTTTGAATGTGCTTGCTTAATTATGAACACAGCTACACCCCCAGTTGTAAGAGGGTGTGCACACTTATGCAACCACACTATTATTATTTTTTTATTTCTACACCCCCCTCTATTTATCTGTCTCGTTTTTACATCATAAACCTGACATTTTAACAGGGGTGTGTATACTTTTTTTTTTTTTTTTTTTTTTTTTTTTTTTTTATATCCACTGTATGTGTCCCTATAGAAAGAACTTGCTAAAAACCTGGGCAATTAATGTTAAAGTGGATGTAAACCCACTTTATTTTTTTTATTTTTTGATGTCATAATGTAGAGAATAAGATTTCCTTTCATTTGAGCCCAGTCTTGCCACACAGATTTACTCGAGGTCTGAGCAATCCTCTTATTGTTCAGTTAGAGAAATCTTGACAAAGTCTTAAACTTTGTCAAAACCTCCCCCTTGCTGTGAGTGACAGGTGATTTACATATCTCATGCACTAGCCTGAGACAGGCACATCCTGTGTAAAAAGTTCACAATTAACATTGTTTGACACTCCCCAGCAGTTCGCATATGGCAGCGTGAACTGCCGTGCGAGTCGGATTCGATGTGGGAACCCGCAGTGGATTCGCAGGATTCCCGAATCGCAGCCTTGGTGGGAGCAGTCAGGTGACATTTGTAGGCTGTATGTTTTGAGGCTCGGTTCACACTGGTTTGATGTGGGAACCCTGTGAATCCACTGCGAGTTCTCACATCGCATCCGACTCTCACGGCAGTTCACACTGCCATATGCGAACTGCTGGGGAGTGTCATACAATGTTAATGACACCCCCATTTCAGCTCGCATATCGCACTGCGAACTGACAGGACATGAATCGAATGGCATAGGTGTGAGTTTGCTCCGAATGTGATGCGATATCACACATACTATCTGTATGGCTGAAATTGCACTGCACGGAAATCGCATGCGATATCGCACAGCACACTGGTGTGAACTGGCCCTAAGCTCATTCAGCCTTACTGGGTGTAATAAAAAGTGAGAAATCCACCCCACATAACAAGTCCTGGTGATGAAAAGGAATGTTGCAACTGTGATCAGGTGACCTCAGACACACACACTGCACTATAGCAATCATCAGATCACTTGATGTTCTACTCTGCCCAACTCTGACTACATACATCTCCCCTATATTCTTCTTGCTGTTCACTGCAGAATACATTTCCTTTCACTCTGGTCTGTGGATCACATCCCATGATGAGAAACATCCAGTCGGAGGGGAGGGGATGTGAATTGTGAACTTTTTACACAGGATGTGCCTGTCTCAGGCTAATGCATGAGATATGTAAATCACCTGTCACTCACAGCAAGGGGGCGTTTTTGACAAAGTTTTCAAGATTTTTGTCAAGATTTCTCTAACTGAACAATAACAGGATTGCTCAGGCCTCAAGTAAATCTGTGTGGCAAGACTGGGCTCAAATGGAAGGAAAATTTGGGTTTACATCCACTTTAAGAATTTAATGAAAAATGCTTAATGCAGAAGTTACTTTCCACAAGTTCCTAAAACTTCTGCTGTTGAACTTGACATTGGTGGATGACATAACAGATAGAAATCATAGATATTTTAACATCTAAGGTGTGGTGTGTTTTTTTTTTTTTTTTTTTCTTTAGGGGCATGTAGAGACACCGTACCGAACGCCAAAGAGCGTGCGTCGAGGCGCAGCACCAGCTGAAAATGTGAAAATCCTGGGAACACCTGACTATCTGGCTCCTGAGTTGCTATTGGGAAAAGCACATGGTGAGTTTCTCTTTCTTCATTGGGCATCTTTTTATTCGTTTTTTTTTTTTTTTTTTTTATGTGGGTGATACAAAAACCATGCAGACCTCTGATTTTTGGTCTCAAACCTTTGGCACCATATTCACAATGAGTAAAGAACTGTGTGCCCTGTAATGCATGATATTAAAAGTGGTATTAAACCTAGAACCAAATATGTAATATATTGCAGCTTACCAATCATTTTTAGATGTGGTGGCTGCATTAGTTTTTATTTTTTCACCTGATGATCTGGCCAGCAACACACCACCTGTATTAAAGTGGTTCTGGCTGAAGAAGCACAGGGGCATCTTTTGGATAGCAGCATTGTTTATCTGGGGGGGAGGAGTGTTCCATTTTAGATACACAAACAAATAAATGAAAGAGCCTAAAAAGAAAACTAATGCAACAATCGCATCTTAAGCCTCATACACACAGTATGAAAATCAGACGGGGATTGTCTGTTGACAGGCTGTTGTCCGAAATTAGTACTCTCCTTTCAGCAATTGTTTTCTAATTTTCTGCCAACAGATTTTGGATGACAGGCTAGTAAATTTTTGTCAAACGACAGCTCCACGTCAGATTTTTGGATGGTCTCTGCGATCGGTAGAGCGAGAGTAATTGGCTAGACCTGGACCTCCTCTCTAACTCAAAACATGCAACCTGTAGAATTTTTTTTTATTTTTTTATATAAACGTCGCCTATGGAGATTTTTAAGGGTAAAAGTTTGTCGCCATTCCACGAGCGTGCGCAATTTTGAAGCGCGTCATGTTTGGTATCAGTTTACTCGACGTAACATTATCTTTCACAATATAAAAAAAAATTGGGCTAACTTTACTGTTGTCTTACCGTATATGCCAAGATTTTTAGCACATTATTTTTTTGTGTGCTGAAAATGCCCCCCTCGGCTTATACTGGACTCAAGCACTTTTCTGCAGCAGAAAATGACATTTTCCAACCCGACTTTGGGGCCCCGTATCTCGGGGTCACTTAGTGCCAGGAACCCCAAATTTGCAACAAGCACTACAACATATCCAAAGATGGGGTTCCTAGCACCAAGTGGCCCCCGAGATACGGGGCCCCAAAGTCGGTTTCGGAAAACGTCATTCTCTGCTGCAGAAAAGTGCTTAAAATTTTCCGAACCGACTTTGGGGCCCCGTATCTCGGGGCCACTTGGTGCTAGGAACCCCATCTTTGGGTATGTTGTAGTGCTAGTTTGACTAAGTTTGCACACCAAATTTGGTTCCTAGCACCAAGTGGCCCCGAGATACAGGACCCCAAAGTCGGTCAACTGTGTCCATGTCATTTCAGGACCCTTTGGGTCCAGAGACCCCAAATTGCAGCTAGGGGGCATCTAGGAACCCTTAACTACCAAGTTTGAAGTTCGGGGGACCTATGGCTGCAAATGGGCATTGTTGACCCTCTTTTCCACTTACAGTAGCTGCGCATTTCTCACCCTAGGCTTATAATCGAGTCGATACGTTTTCCCAGTTTTTTGTGGTAAAATTAGGTGCCTCGGCTTGTACTCGAGTATATACAGTATATTTTTTTTTTTTTTTTTTTTTTTTTTTTAATTCAAGAAAGTGTATTTTATTTATTTTTTTTTTTCCCAAAAAAGTGAGCTTGTAAGACCGCTGTGCAAATATGGTGTGACAAAGTATTGCAACGACTGCCATTTTATTCTCTAGGGTGTTAGGAAAAAATATGTATAATGTTTGGGGGTTTTATGTAATTTCCTAGCAAAAAAAAATGTTTTTAACTTGTAAACAACAAATCTCAAAAAGAGGCTCGGTCCTTAAAGTGGTGTTTCCACCAATGGCTTAAAATTCCTAAAAAAAATTGGGGAAAAATTTATTTTTTCCCTTGCCTCTAAATGCCTGTTGCTAAGGGGGTCCCTTGTAGTCTGCCCCCTTCAGTGCCCGGGCACTGACATCACTTCCCCTCCACAGTGTCATCTGGGACACATGACAGGTCCCAGATGACTGCGCGGCCACTCGTGCATGCGCAGTGGGTGCCTGGCTATGAAGCCGCAGTAAGGATGCCCGCGCCGCGAACAGAGCGGGGAATGAGGGGGGCTTCCTTCCCCCGCATCGCTAGACCCCGGGACTGGTAAGTGTCCGATTTTTAAAAGTCAGCAGCTGCAGTATTTGTAAAAAATTTTTAAGGGGCACCCCACTTTAAGTGGTTTAATAACACTTTTAACAATTGCGTAACCATCATTCCATATTTCACTGCATCCATTTTCCCAACTGTTTTATTAATTTTCCTTATCACCTAAGTACTTTGAGTACTTGTGAGTTCCAGCATAAAGGATAAATTAAACAGTATTGACACCAAAAACAAAAATGTAATACCGTCTACTGCAGCTTACCAATCCTAAAATGTAGTGGCTGCATTAGTATTTTTATAGGCTTTTTTTTTTTTTTCGTCCACTTGGTGATCCAACCAGTACATCTGGTTAGTTTATTTATTTTTTAACTTCCTTTTAACAGACCAAGCTGTCCAGCAAAACTGGCAGTTAGAGGATTGAGACAAACCATTCACCACTGACAGGGCTGCGTAACAATGGTCCGCTTTTATTAATATAAGATCTTTATCCCAAAGGGGGAAAAAAATGTTGCTTCTTAACCACTTGCAGACCGCGCGCCGTTGTTTTGACGGTGGCAGTATGGCACTCCTCCGCGAATCGCCGTAGCTGTGCGATGGCCGCCGGCTACCCACAATTGCTCCTGGGAAGGACAGAATGGAGATCTGTCAATGTAAACAGACAGATCTCCATTCTGTCAGAGGAGTAGAGACAGATCGTCTGCTGCTAGTACTTGGGAGCAGCGATCGGTCTCCTCCCCCAGTCAGTCCCCCCCACAGTTAGAAACATACTGAGGGAACACACTTAACCGCTTCCCTGCCAGTGACATTTATACAGTAATCAGTGGCTATTTTTAGCTCTGATTTCTGTATAAATGTCACTGGTCCCAAAAAGTGTCAAGTGTCTGATCTGTGCACCACAATGTCGCAGTCCCGATTTTAAAAATTGCAGATCGCCGCCATTACTAGTAAAAAATGCCATAAACCTATCCCCTATTTTGTAGATGCTAAAACTTTTGTGTGTGTGTGGCTTTTTTTTTTTTTTTATTTTTTTTTTGTTTTTTATAGTGCAAAAAATTAAAAAAACGCAGAGGTAATCAAATACCACCAAAAGAAAGCTCTATTTGTGGGGGAGAGAAACTTTGATTTTATTTAAATACAACGTTGCCTGACCGCATAATTGTCAGTTAAAGCGACGCAGTGCTGTATCACAAAGAATGGCCTGGTCGTTATGGGGATAAATCCTTCTGGGGTTCAAGTAGTAAAAGTTTTGGCTGGCATTCCTTTGTAAACAAAGCCAACTGAATTTGCTAGCGCATCTAAGGCGGGCCATACATGGTTCGAACCGTGTGTAAGCAGGCTGAATGTCCTAAGTTGATCGCTCAACAAGCATGCCAGGTTTTACCTGCGATTATTGCTAGCGGCTGCTATAGTCGCTAGCAATAATCACTGTCCTCCCCAGCCCACCTGGGAGGAGACAATGGCCCAGGGGGAGGGATTCCTGCATCAACACTGTGATGGGAAAATTAAGCACATTTCTTACCTGCAACCAGTGGTTGCAGGAAAAATTCTCTCCATGTATGGACGGCCTAACGCTACCCTTTCCGCAGAATGACACAGCTGCTGTCCTATGGTGGCTCTGTTGATCCTCCATAGAATGGAGCCACCTTGAGATGGGAAAGTTTATTACTGGCTGGATCACTAGGTGTGGGGGGGGGGGGGGGGGGGGACAAATGCAGCCACCACATGAAGAATCGGTAAACTGCAATACCTCTAATTTTTTGCTTTGCAATTTTTAGTTTTGTAAGCAGTGCAAGCATCAGAGTTTTACAAGGCATCGGCCTCTTTCAATCCACTGTACAGCAGGACTCGGTAGATTATTGAAATATGATTCGTTAAGTAAAGTGGTTGTTAACCCCGGTCATGAAATATGAAGAGAGCACATACAGTATAGCTGTAGTGTTTACTTGTCTCTCTCCAAATCTGAGTGTCATTTCTCTCTGGTGCTTCGTTCCTCTTATCAGCATATGTCACTTCCCACAAGTTTTTTCCGACACATGAGATAACAACATTTGTGTTTGGGAGGGAGAACAGCACACAGCTTGTCTATTCAGAATACAGCTCTATATGTTCCTTAATGTATCTGCTTATGTAGAGGGAGGGGGTGTCCCTTCCTCCAATCAGCTCTCAGTGTATAAGAGCTGTAACTGCAGCTCTCCACCCCCTCCTCTGTACTCCTCACAGATGCAAAAGGATTTTATCACAAATCTGCACTTTTGTAGGGGGTGTAAGAGAAGACTGCAGATAAACATGTACAACTTAATCTGTGTATCATCTGAGGCTGTTCACTTCACTGGGTATATGTCCGGGTTTACATCCACTTTTAAATTGGTTGTTGTATGTAACGTGTGTTGTGTGTGGTGTGGTGTCCGCATTCGAACTTGCAGATTTTTATACTACCCTTTCATTATTTTCTTTAGTAACGTTTTCCTTCACCTCCTATAATTTGTATTTTTTTTGTGTACAGGACTTCTGAGTTGTGGTAAGTTATACATTGCTGCTTTGGTAGTGGGCTGCTGCTTTTATTCAGTCATTGGAATGAGAACAGTGTTCAAATTTTATATATTGTTCCCCTATGACTCCCATAGTTCATACGCTTTTACTAGCACTTAAATTGGCAATGATCACTGTGATACTTTAGAAGTGCAAAGCTTTATAGGAAATCTCCACCCAAGTCCAAATCCAGGAAATTAGAAAAAAAATCTACCTTTGCAGTGGATCCTCTTGAGCGGTGCACTTGCAGGATGGAAAAAGCGGCATCTTTGGGGCCTTGCGGGAGCAGTGAATACCGCAGTACGGCACAGAAGTAGGGAGATCTTTATACTGCAGCTTCCTCTCTACCAAGAACAGTGAGCAGCATAGTATTGACATCCCCAAATGTGGTGAGACTAGTAATCGGGGGTTAGTAGTGCCTTCGATAATTTCACGCTACAGATTTGGAGGTAGGAGTGCAAAAGATTATCTCGCACTACAAATATAGAGGTAGCGGCGGTACCTTAAATGATCTCACACTGCAGATATACAGCTAATGGGAAGGCTCACATATCGGGAAGTGCATAGCTGTCTATCCAGAAGGAATTTAAGACACAAGTTTGATTTTCAGGGTCCTGCTCAGGCACAATTTACACTTCTAGGTGTTTCCTATGAGACAGGAAATTTTCCTTTTTTGAGTTCAAGCGATGTTCCGCTTAAAAATAAAAAATTAAAAGATTAAGTCAGCAGCTACAAATACGGCAGCTGCTGACTTTTAATAATCGGACACTTACCTGTTCGAGGGTCCAGCGATGCGGGGGAACAAAGCCCTGGACTACCTCCCCCCCCCCCCCCCCCCCCTCTGCTCAGCGGCACCGGCATTGTAACTGTGGGCCCCCGGCTGTGGCTTCACAGCCGGGCACCCACTGCGCTTGCGCGATTGGCCGCGCAATCATCTGGGACCTGTGACCATGTCCCAGATGATTGACCAGAGGGAGGGGAGAGAGGTGATATACCTTCCTGCACCGAGGGGAGTGACGTCAAGAGGAGGCAGACTACGAGGGCCCCCCCTAGCAACAGCCATTTAGAGGTGAGTAAAAAAAAAAAAAAAAATAATAATAATTTCTCCAAATGTGTTTTTTGTTTGTTTTTTTTTTGGGTGGAACTGCTTTCAGCTCCACGTTTTTGATTTTAAATGCAAATACTGTAACTTGAATTTAAATTGAGCACTAACAACTAGGTGGTGATAACATAGCTGCTTGTATTTGCCATCTCAAAAGCGTCAGCTTCATTATGCTGCATGATATGCCTAGGCTGGTGGAGTGGGTCTTGTAATGTGTGGTTTTTCTTCCCATTCCCCCCCCCCCCCCTTCTTTTTCTTTTTCTTTTTCTTTTTCTTTTTTCTTGTTTTTCTTCTTTTTTCTTCTTTTTTTTTTCTTTTTTTTTTCTCTCTCTTTCTTTTTTTGGACAGTATATTGGAGCCTAGGGGTGAAGGCTCTCTGCTGCAGCAAAGCAAAAAAATTATTTTCCAGACCAAATTGTATCAAAGTGAAAAGACATTTTCTGATATTTGACTCCGACTGCAAATGTATTTATCCTTTAACTTTGGCGAATAGTTTCTCTACGCCGTTTATAATCCTGTACACGTTTTTAGATTAGTATCCAAGTATGTTGGATCAGATGACATTGGAACAGCCATGAAAAACTATAACAATACATACTAGAAGTTACCAAGTACACAAGGTCAAAATCAGGTGATTGGTATTAGTAACCTTCCATACGGTAATGGGGTAGGATCAGTAGGCACAGGAAGTATCTCCTGATTTATTAGATCAGTCTCTCTGTTTGATAGTCGGAGAGAGAGGAGGACTTGAATTGGAACTTTAGTCAGAAAATGAAGTCCTGGTGGATCACTTCAGAATGGCCCCTTTTGCAGGTAGAGTTATGTAAACCATTAAAAATAAGTGCCTATACTGTTTAAAATCTAGTGATTTCACGGTCCCACCCTGCTCTGCACATGCTCGGTTGCGCTCCATTTTTGGCATTGTGCTGAAAATCGGACACTAGAGGCCTATCTGCTGACAGCCTAAAGATTTACTGCTGCTTAAGGGCTCTAGGCTTCAGAAAAATGGCAGCATCCAGCAAGAAGAAACGGGCACAATGCTGGAGGCAATTTACAGCACATACTATTTTTGGTAGTATTATTAATGTGGAATGTATGTTTCTTGCTAAAGAACGTGTTGTTTTTTTTTTTTTTTTTCTTTTGTCAAGTTTTTATAGGTAAAGTTCCACTTTAAGTGGGCTTAAGTTCCAATTTGAAAACCGGATGTCATTCTAAGCTAGAACTTTAACTTGGCCTACATGTAGGAGTTCTTGTTCCTATTTTGCCTACCGTTTTTGTATTTGATTGTTTTTTGTCTTTTTCAGGACCTGCAGTGGACTGGTGGGCCCTCGGGGTTTGCCTGTTTGAGTTTTTGACTGGTATTCCCCCTTTTAACGATGAGACTCCAGCACTAGTGTTCCAAAATATTTTAAAAAGAGGTATTGGATTTATTTCGACAAAGTGAACATGTCATCTGTTTTAAGCTGTGTAAAATGAAAAGTGCTGCCTTTTAAAGCTGGCACCACAAGATACCCACAATTTCCTTCATTAGCCATAAAGACTCTTCTGGCAATTCCCTTTTTTTAGTCCTTGTTTCTTGATTTTGACATCACCAACTTGGGACAAGCCTTGCCCAGTCTTTTCTATCTCTAGCGGGAGCTCCTTACTGACCACTAATGGATCTCACTGGACATGGAAATAGTAGGTAGATGACTTGCACCCAAAAATGTGGTTATTGTCAATGCCTTGGCAACAAAGCTAAACCAGAACCAAGAAGCAATTTTTTAACATTTTATAATAATGGAAACCTTTTTATGATGGCTGCTGTTGGCTAGCGCTTCAGTAATTTACATTTCTTCTTCCTTCTTCCTTCTTCCTTCTTCCTTCCTTCTTCTTCTTCTTCTTCTTCTTCTTCCTTCTTCTTCCTTCTTCCTTCTTCTTCCTTCTTCTTTCTTCCTTTTCTTCTTCTTCTTCCTTCTTCCTTCTTCTTCTTCTTCTTCCTTCTTCTTCCTTCTTCCTTCCTTCTTCCTTCCTTCTTCTTCCTTCTTCCTTCCTTCTTCTTCCTTCCTTCTTCCTTCCTTCTTCCTTCCTTCCTTCTTCCTTCTTCCTTCCTTCCTTCCTTCCTTCCTTCCTTCTTCCTCCTTCCTTCCTTCCTTCCTTCCTTCTTCCTTCCTTCTTCCTTCTTCTTCTTCTTCCTTCCTTCCTTCTTCCTTCCTTCCTTCCTTCTTCTTCCTTCTTCTCATCTGTGTTCTTAATCTAGTTAGTTATTTTGAGACTTCATATTCCAAATATTCTTACTTTCTCAGATATCCCCTGGCCAGAAGATGATGAAACCCTTTCTGTCAATGCTAACGGTGCAATCAATATTCTGCTTACCCTTGATAACACAAAGAGAGCTGGATTAAAAGGTACAGTCTGCCTACATCGTTGCTATTTGTGGACCTTGTCATAAGATTTTATAGCTGTACAAGTAACCCACAATACTTTTCCAGCTGATCTAGAGTGTGGAAATGTTACTTAAAGCTTAAGTTTAAAACCTAAAAAAATCAGCACAAGGGACGTACAGTGGCTTTAAAATGTCAGGTTTCGGGAAAAAAAAAGATGCAAAGATTATTTCCAAACATTTTTATTAACTTTATTTTTTTTTAAATATGTAACCTATAAACTGTATAACTCAATTGAACAACCTGATATATTTTAGGTGGAGGGATGTAAAAATAATATGGTTGCATAAGTGTGCACACCCTTAAACTAATACTTTGTTGAAGCACCTTTTGATTGTGTCTATCAGCATGGCACATCTTGACTTGGCAATATTTGCCCACTCTTCTTTGCCAAAACACTAAACCTGTCAGATTGTGAGTGTCAGACTAAAACTAAATCAAAATTTGCTGCCAAAATTAACACTACTGACAATCGTTGGAACTAAAGAAGTAGCTTGGAGATGCTACAAAATGGACATGGATAAATGGGAACCTTCAGGCTCCATTCACTCCTGAGCGTACTGGACTAGCAGGTGGAATTGTGTGATTCTGCCCACGATTCCAGTCCCCAGAAATGGGTGACAGTTGGAGCATCTATGCTTCCCAAAGAAAGGTGGCACTATAGATAATGCTATATTGATGAAGAATATAATTTGTATTTTTATAATGAAAATGTGTTTTTGTTTTTTACAGAACTGAGGGCTCATGCGCTTTTTCATGACATTGACTGGGACAATTTGCACAACATTGAAATGCCCTTTATACCACAGCCAGATGATGAAACGGACACCACATACTTTGACGCCAGGAATAACGCACAAGATCTCAAAGTGTCTGGCTTCAGTCTATAGGCTGTTTCTCTATGGGCTCCCCTCGTATCATTCTTTGTTGTGAGAACTGCTGTATTTTATTGTTTTTAGAATCTGTTACGTGGTTTTGGTTTTTAAACAAATTGTCCCCCACTGTACAGAACTTGACATGTATTTAAGGTGAGCTTGGCCTCGTGTTCCATGTACATATACATACTCTGCCGGCTTGGACTGGGTCTGTGCTGTTTGCATCCTAAATTAAACCGTCTGCTATATTTGTAAATCTTTATGTAAAATTAAAGTAATATAATTTCTTAAATGAGGTCTTTATATTTATTTTTTTTGTTATGAAAAAGGCACGTAGGGATAACCTGTTGCATTGCAAAAGTAAAAAAATCAATAGACATGTTGTAATGGTGAGATTTCTACTGGTCAGGTAATACATGCTTGAGCAGTGGTTCCCATCCCTGTCCTCGCACCCCCAACAGGCCATGTTTTGGTAATTTTTCTTAGATAAAATAGCTGTCCAAAATACCAAGCCATTGACTCTCTGATTTAAAGCACCTGTGCAAGATAAAGGAAAACCTGCAAACATGGCCTGCTGGGGGTACTTGAGGACAGGGTTGAGAACCACTGTGCTAGAACCAATATCGAGTCATGCTTGAATGATGGGTTAGGGATAGGAAAAAACAAACAAACACTGGAATAGAGGGAGAGAAGGGATGCAAGAACAAAAAGAGGATTTGAAATGGGGAGGGGGAAGGGAAAGACAAAGTGGAAACCAAGGGACACTATGGGAGACACATGGGTGGTGAAGGCAGGAACCCAAGGGTTCTAGAACTCGAGCAGTGTCGTGCAGAACCTTGTATAGGGTGACTATGCAGATAAGGATTTGCATTCTAAGGAGTATGTAAAATCTTACCAATAGAACCATAGTTTCCAAATGTTTTCCTCTGGATTCTTTAACCTCTTTGCGCCCGGGCTATAGCCGAAAGACGGCTACAGCGCGGGTGCTCCCTGCCGGGAGGACGTCCTCCTGTTTACTTCCTCAATGCACGCTCCTGAGGGCGCGCATCGGGGAAGTTCTGTGCTGGCCGTGTCCCTTGGACACAGCCAGTCACAGATCGCTGTGAACGGCCAATCCACAGCGGCCGTTTACAGCGCGATATGCATATCCAATGAGAGGATCTCATATGTAAACATATGAGATCATTTCTCAGCGCCGCTCTCCCTCCTCACACAGAGACAGCGTGTGAGGAGGGAGAGATGAACGGCTGCAGCAGCGCCGTGAGTACAAAGAAAAAAAAAAATGTGCCACGTATTAGTGTCATCAGTGTCGCGTGTCATTGTCCTGGTGCTCTAGGGCCTTCAAAAGTGTAATGGGTAGTCAACAAGTTAAGCTGGCCATACACGGGTCGAATTTCGAAAGATCTTTCTTTTGAAAATCTTATCTAAGAATTTTCGTATGAATTTCGCACCATTAGTGGGCTGCAGCAACGGCCGATTTTTCGTGCGGCCATCGAATTTAAAAAATCCGACATGTTGGAAATTTTTTAAAAAACGAACGATTTTCGAACCAATGATGGGAGAATCGTGCGAGAAATGTAATCGAAAAAGAAATGCGCATGTGCAAGAAAAGAAGATTCCCGGAAAGAAAAGATTCCCAGACAAGAAAATTCTTTTCTGTAGGAACATGAGGTGAAATTGAAGGTTAGGTTGGTCGAATTTTGAAATCAATGGTGGCACCATCGAATCACAAAATGCACGAATTTTCTGATTTTTAAAAGAAAGATCTTTCGAAATTTGACCCATGAATGGCCAGCTTTAGATGTGTAATTTATGCTCCTAGAACACGTGATGGCGCTCCCTGCATGTTGGGCCTCTCTAAGTGGCCAGGCTGTGAAAAAGTCCCACACATGTGGTATCGTAATACTCAGGAGGAGTAGCAGAATTTATTTTGGGGTGTCATTTGTGGTATACACATGCTATGTGAGAGAAATAACCTATTACAATGACAATTTTGATGACATCTAAAACCTCACCATGCCTCTTACTAAATACCTTGGAATGTCTACTTTCAAAAAAGGGGTCATTTGGGGGGTATTTGTACTTTTCTGGCTGGTTCGGGTCACAAGAAATGAGATATGAGTCACCAGTACATCAGATGTGATCAATTTTGTATAATTTGCACCACAGCTTGTAGACTCTAACTTTCACAAAGACCAAATAATATCCACAAATTTTGGGTTATTTTTACCAAAGATATGTAGCAGTATAAATTGTGGCCAAAATTTATGAAGAAAAATTTATAATTTGCAAAATTTTATCACAAAGAAAGATGCGTTTTTCCCCAGTGCTCTTCCAGGACAGCCCTTGAGAGATGGACTCCCTCCCATCGACCCAGGAAACACATTGCCAATCGGTTCAAAAGGCGGTCCCTCAGGTCCCTGGTCAGTCATTTGTGTTTCCTCCCTCGGAGGAACATGTTGCCAGGAACCTGGAGAGGGACTCATCTCTCAGGGGCTGCCTGTAGAGTAGGAGCCGCACAGGGACCGGGTCCTATCTAGCGGCTCCAAGTAGTCCTCACCTTGTTTTTCTTTCTGGGCTCAGGTACCGTCCAGCAGACCCGCGGCCCCCCTCCTTCCCGTGCCGAGGTGTGCCAGTGGCAGCATGACGCGGTTCCCCCCAGGAGCGGTGAGTGCGGTTGTCGGAGACGCCGAGCGTCATTTCCGGCGGAACCGCGTCATCGCTGTGTGCTGAGACTTCCGGTTCCGGGTCTGAGGCACAAGGAGGAGGGGAAAAGCCCAGGCTGGGCCTACAAAATCCCGCCAGCGTCCAGCCATACCGGACTAGCGGCGGGATCCGGGGCACGAGGGGGGGGACCATGGAGGCTTATCCCCAGGACACTCCGGTGGATGCAGGCACCAGCCAAACCAGGTAAGTTGCTGGGCATGCTATTACACTGGCGGTTTTAGGTGTTGTGGTTGCAAGGCTGGGACCTGTAGTGCCCCATGGTGGTGGTTACCTCACAGTCCAGGATTTATGCAGTGGTGGACAGCACGTGGTGTCTCTAGGAAAGGATGAAAGCTTAGATGACTAAGAGTGTCTATTCTTTATTGCAGGCTAAGGAAGCCCCAAGGGAAGACAAGGAAGGCCGCAAAAAATGCCCTAACTGTGGTAATTGTCTTCAGGCTCTAACAAAGCCCTATGCAAGCAGTGCATCACAGGCTTACTAAAAACTGAGGCAGACTCTCCCTTGGCTAAGCTCCTAGGCTCCTTTAAGGATGAAATGGCATTGACTTTTAAATCTCTGAGATTTAATTACGGATGTAGGCACAGCTGCTTCCACCAGTAGAGCAACTGCAATTTCCTCTTCACCATGCCTGACAACACCCAGCTCTGGGGAGCCCCGTAGAGTCAGGGAGCAGAGCCCCACGTTAGTTAGCCCTGAATCCTCTGATGTAGACTCTGACCAGGATGAGGATCAAGGTTGTAGCTAACAAAGCCACAAGATACAAGCTCTCTTGAGGTAGATGAGCTGTTGAGCGCTATTTGACAAGCTGGAAATTGAGGCGGAAGAAACTCAATTAACCAGACATGATAAAATGTATGAGGCTCTGGGGGAAAAGAAGGCTAAAGTTTTTCCAATACATAAGGTACTTTCTGACCTTGTCCATAAGGAGTGGTCGGAGCAGGAAAAAAAGGTATTTTTTCCTAATTCCCTCAAAAGGTTTCCTTTTGATGAGAGCCCAGAGGCGGTCTGGAATAAGAACCCTAAACTAGACGCCCCTCTGTCCAAAGTCTCAAAGCAGTCTGACCTGGCTTTTGAAGATATGGGTCATTTAAAGGACCCAATGGATAGAAAAACAGACATAGTCTGGAAGAGGGCCTGGGATGCCTCTATAGCAGGCTTGAAACCAGCTCTAGCCACGTCTTGTGTGGCTAGAAACCTGGAGTTTTGGGTGTCTCAATTACAGGACCACCTGAAAGCAGGCACTCCTAGGGGGGAGCTCTTAAAAACCTTCCCTATGCTGTTTAAAGCCACAAGTTTCATCTCGGACACAGCCACTGATTCCGTAAAGTTTGCAGCTAAGTCAGCTGCACTTTCAGTCGCAGCTAGGAGATCAGGGAATGGGATGAAAACTTGGGGAGACACGGCATCTAAAACTCGCCTGTGCAGTGTCCCTTTTACAGGAGACTTAGTCTTTGGTCCTGAGTTGGATACCACCTTAGAAAGGACGGCGGATAAAAGGAAAACCTTTCCCACAAAAAAGAAAAATTTTCAAATAATTTTTTCGTCCCTCTAAGGAACCCTCCAAGGCAGAGAAGGAGTTCAAGCCCAAAAAGCATTGGACAAAAAGGGAAAGGAAAAGGGGGCATACTTTTTAACCGCCCCAATCAAAACCCCAAGCCTCAGTGACATCAGGGTCCCTGTGGGGGGAAGATTGAGCAATTTTCTTCCACAGTGGGAAAAGACAACCTCAAACGAGTTTGTCTTGAATATAATATGAGGTTATGCGCTGGAATTTCACAGCAGCCAACCTTAAGATTTTTGGTGACAAAACTTCCAAGTCACTCAGAAAAAGCCAGGGCCTTACCATTACTAATAGGGGAGATGGTGGATCAAGAAGTATTGACACCAGTCCCTATTCAGGAACAGGGGGACGGTTTTTACTCTCATATTTTTGTGGTAAAAAAGCAGTCAGGAAGGTTCAAACTAATTATGAACCTCCGGCCTCAATCACTCCATCCGCTACAAAATTTTTTCGGATGGAGTCCATTTATTCGGTAAGGAATCTTCTCCAAAAAGAAGTGTTTATGGCTACCCTGGATTTAAGGGACGCATATCTGCATATCCCAATAAGGAAGGAATGTCAGAAATTTCTTTCAATGGCGGTGCAGATGGACACAAAAATGTATCATTTCCAGTGCAGGGCACTCCCTATCGGGCTGTCGTCCTCCCCGAGAATCTTTACCAAGGTTCTTGGGGAGGCACTGGTTCCGCTGAGACTCCAGTCAGTCTCAATTATTCCCTACCTAGACGACCTTCTGGTCACAGCCCACTCAGAGAGTCGGCTGTCTCAGGACTTAGAGTTGACGCAGCTCAGCCTGAGTTGGTTGGGGTGGATCATCAGTCAGGAGAAATCCAAAATTACCCCAACACAGGAAATCCTGTACTTGGGTTACAGGATCCTGTCGGTAGTCCAGAAAATAGTCCTGCCGGATGAAAAGATATTGAATCTGGCAGAGAATATCTTTTCTTCGAAGCAGCCCCAAATGTACGGTAAGGGAGGTGATGTCAATGTTAGGCCTTATGACAGCAGCCATCCCGGCCGTACAATGGGCAAGGTTCCACCAAAGGGACCTTCAGTGGTTCTTGTTGGAACAGCTAAAGGGCAGAGGTCTGGAGGAAGAGGTCTCGATCCCCTCAAAAATAAAACGCTCCTTCCTATCGCATCCACACTGACCACAGATGCGAGCAGTTGGGGCTAGGGAGCCCATCTTGGCTCGAGCTGGGCTCAGGGCAATTGGACCCCAGAGGAGAAGGGTTTCTCCTCAAATTGGAAGGAGCTAACAGCAATCCTCAGAGCTGTGTTAGCTTTTCAGACCAAGATACAGGGTCACCAGCTACAGATCCGCAACAAAATGGGAGGTACCAGAAGTCCTCGTTTAATGTCAGTGGCCAGACACATATCCCAGTGGGCAGAATCAAATCTGGGGTCCATTTCGGCGATGCACCTGAAAGGGGAGCTGAACAACACTGTGGACTTCTTGAGTCAACAACAGGTTTCGAATCAATAATGGTCTCTGCACCCAGAAGTATTCAATCTCATAACAGCTCACTGGGGAAATCCAGTAGTGGACCTTTTTGCAAACCGAGAATGCAAAAGTTCCCAATTTTTGCTAGCTACGCCCAGGAGATCAGCCCTTGGCAGTGGATGCTTTACAGACCCCATGGACTTTCAGCCTGGCATATGCGTTTCCCCCTCTTCACCTCATCCCGAGGGTTCTAGCAACATTTCTAACAGAAGAAACCTTTTGGCCCAAGAGACCGTGGTTCACAACGTTGCTACAGTTAACAGACCATCCTCCTCTGAGGCTTCCCCACAGGCAGGATCTCCTGTTGCAGGGACCTCTTTTTCATCCACAGGTGGCCATGCTGAGTCTTTCAGCGTGGTTACTGAAGAGGAAATTTTGAGGCATAAGGGTCTGACAGATGGGGTCATTGCGACGTTACTTCAGAGTCGCAAGCTGGTCACCAGAGCTATTTACAAGAAAGTCTGGAGGAAGTTTAATAGCTGGCTGAGTAGCAGTAGGGAGAAAAACATGGATATTGCTAATATCCTTCAATTTCTCCAGGAGGGGATAGACAAGGGGCTAACTCTTAGTACTATTAAGGTGCAGATAGCTGCCTTAAGTGTATATCTAGACAAACGGTTACAGGAAGATCCTTTCATCTCTAGATTCTGTAAGGCAGTTTCTAGACGCAAACCAGTTAGACTCAACAGAGCTCCATCCTGGGATCTTGCAGTTGTGCTAAAAGCTTTCTTAGGGTCACCGTTTGAGCCCATCTCAGAAGCCTCTCTAAGACTAGTTACTCTTAAGACTACTACTGGTGGCAATCACGTCAGCCCGTAGGGTCAGTTAAATCCAAGCCCTTTCCATCAGAGAACCTTTCTTGCAGATCCTAGAGGACAGAGTCATCCTAAAGACAGACCCTGGGTTCTTACCAAAGGTAGCATCTAGTTTTTATAGGTCACAGGATATTGTCTTACCATCTTTTTGTCAGAACACATCAAATGAGAAGGAAAGTCGTTTTCATTTATTAGATGTAAGGAGGTGTATCTTAGAATACTTAAGGATAACAGATACATTCAGAATCTCTGATTCCCTTTTTGTCCTTTTTTCTGGGCAGCGTAAGGGGCAAAAAGCTTTGAAAGTAACCATAGCTAGGTGGCCCACCCAACACACCCCCAACCTCCAAAACACAAACAAAAAAAACACAACACCCCAAACCACAACCCCAACCCAAAAACCAACCAACACAACAAACCCCAAACACCACACCAACCCACCTCACCCCAAATCAACAACCACAACAACACACCCAAAACAAAAAAACAAACCAAACCCCCAACACAACAACAAACCACTCCACACCCCCCCAACACAACAAACCCACCCCCACCAACACACCAACCAAAAAACACCACAACCACAAAACCAACAATCCAACCACAAAAACAAACAAACAAAACAAAACAAAAAATACCCATAACACAAACCCCAACCCACCCCAAAATCAACCACCACCCAACAAAAAAACAAACAACCAAAAAACACAACACAAAAAAAACACCCAACCCTAACACCCACAACCAACACAACAAACAAAAACAAACAAACAACAAACAAAACAACCAAAAAAACCAACACACAACCAAACCAACAAAACAACCCCACAAATTAGACTAGCTATATCAGAGGGGTATAACGCTTTGAACAAAGAGCCTCCTGGGGGTATTAAAGCCCACTCCACAAGGGCATTATCAGCATCCTGGGCAGAAAGAGCTGGTGCCACCCCGGAGCAAATATGTAAAGCAGCCACGTGGTCAAGCTTTTCCACCTTTACAAGGCATTATCGACTGGACTTAATGTCTAGTCAGGATCAGGCTTTTGGGAGTAAAGTCCTCCAAGCTGTGGTCCCCCCCCCTAATCTGGTGAGTACTTGGGGATCCTCTCAAGGGCTGTCCTGGAAGAGCACTTGGGAAAACTTGAGTTATTACTTACCGGTAACTCCTTTTCCAGTGGTCTTCCAGGACAGCACGATCCCACCCTATTATATTATGTGGATGTACTAACGTTATTACCTGTTGTGGTTTATGCGTTTTTCAGTTCCATCCTTCGGTTCTTGGTGAATGACTGACCAGAGACCTGAGGGACCGCCTTTTGAACTGATTGGCAATGTGTTTCCTGGGTCGATGGGAGGGACTCCATCTCTCAAGGGCTGTCCTGGAAGACCACTGGAAAAGGAGTTACCGGTAAGTAATAACTCAAGTTTTCCCAAGTGCTCTTCCAGGACAGCCCTTGAGAGGATCCCCAAGTATCCCCAATCCCCAAGTACTTACCGGTAGTTACCGGTAAGTACTAACTCCAGTTTTTTTTCTTTTTTTTTCTTTTTTCAAAATTTTCAGTCTTTTTTCATTTATAGCGCAAAAAATAAAAACCCCAGAGGAGATCAAATACCACCAAAAGAAAGCTCTATTTGAGGGAAAAAAAAGGACAAAAAATTAATTTGGGTACAGTGTTGCATGACTAAGTAATTGTCATTCAAAGTGAGAGCACCGGAAGCTGAAAATTGGTCTGGGCAGGAGGGGGGTTTAAGTGCCCAGTAAGCACGTGGTTAAAGCGGTTCTGCACACATTTCATTTAGTAAATCTCTTTGCCTTCCAAATCAGGCAGAGTACTAAATTAAACTAATATAACTAAACTAATAAACTCGCGAGATTTCGGAGAACGTGAGCTGCACTTTGCCGTTACTGCGCACGCGCGAGCTCGGCGCAGTAACGGCGGTGCATGCTGGGCCATCTAAAGTGCCTGTGGGGTTTCACATGCCCACAGGCAAGATGGCACCCAGCAGCAAAGGGTTTATATAAATTATTTTATAGGAGGAAAACCGGGA
This sequence comes from Lithobates sylvaticus, assembly GCA_028564925.1. Classification (NCBI taxonomy): domain Eukaryota; kingdom Metazoa; phylum Chordata; class Amphibia; order Anura; family Ranidae; genus Lithobates; species Lithobates sylvaticus. The sequence goes on from CM053030.1 coordinate 471,239,038, forward strand.
GCAATCAATTATAAAGATGGAACACGTGAGTCCCCCAATTTACATCCTAATCCTTGCATTGTATTCCCCAAAAAAAAAAAACAAACACACAGTGCAGAACCGCTTTAAGGAGAAAGTCAAGGTCTCCAAGGAACAAGGCTGAACTGGATGGTAAGGTTCACTTCCTCCTTAGTGGGATACAAACTCTGGCCACCAGTTTTTTTTATTTTGTATTTTTTTTATAGAGAAACTGTTCAGGTGTAATGGGTATGCAGCAGAGTTGTCAATCTTTTTTTTTCTTTCTCGAAACTGCTGGTAGATATCGCTTCTAAAAATGGTGAAATTACTTTGTTCAAACTTCTCCGCCAAGATCACGTTCCCTTTCCCACCACTCTAAATCTGGCAGGAGCACAACGAGTTAGGATGACCATACACGGTTCGAATCTCAGCAGGAACCAGCCCAGGTTTAAACCGTTGATGGGCAGGCCAAGTTGATTGTATCAAAGTTTAATTGGCCTACCTGATTCTCTTGCAATTGTCGCTAGCGCATATCGTTTTCCCCCGGTGGGGACAGCTTCCCCTGTCACTACAGTACTCAATAACAATGTGGAGATGGACAGAAGGAACCACTGAGATTGGGTCCTCTTAGTGGCTTCATAGCAGTATACAACCTGATTAGAGGTCTACCCCTATCCAACCCACAGGACCAGCAATAACTATAAATGTTTAGTGAAAAGCTGTCTCAGTCCTTAGTAGAATAGAAAAAAACTGAATAGTTTTCTCCAATATAATCAGAATCTTAACAACTTGCCAACAAGGCCTTTTCTGAACCCCCAAATAAAATATTTTTTTTATATAAGTAGAGAATAAAAAGGGCAATAAGACCCCAAATCTCTCCTCCTTTTTAAACCAAAAAAAAATTGTTTGCGTTTGCCCCAGACCACACGTGATGTCATGACGTCGCTGAGGTGATCAGGTCTCTGGTAACATCGATGGCCAGCCGTGTGAACCGTTGGATCGTTTCTCGGGCACGCCGGTAAAAACTGTAAGCCCGAGAAACACTGGCAAGCTGCAGGAGGGGAGGGGGAACCTCTCTCGCTGCTTCTGAAAGCGGTCCAGCAGCTGGCTGAAAAAAATGAATACCGGGTTTATGGCTGACGGCTTCAGCCATTGCAAGAATCTTACGAATTCCCCATGGGGCTTTTTAGCAGCAATGAGAAAAAGACTTTGTAAAAATGAATTTTATTGTCAAAGACACTGGTTAAACTTCATTTGAGTGCAAAAAGTTTAAAATATGAGCATCATATGCGAAAAAATTCTAAAAATATAAAATTCTTTCCACAAAACGATTAAATTATATTTAAACAATATTCCATAACCTAAATTGTATTGCCATTTGATATGAAAATACTCCAATGCATTTCAACCTTGGGAAATTATGGTCTTCTTCAGGGGATTTCTCACATTTCTGCAAGTATATCAAAGGGACAAAATTCAACATTTCATAGAATCAATTTGTTACTTTTCAATACTGATATATTACAGCATCAAATTATTGTATTTACCCTTTCCACCGGATAATTTCGCTCAAACCAGAGATTTTCCTTAAAAGCCAAGACTTTTTCCCTGAAGGTAATCCTAGGCCTCGCTGCAGAACTATTCACACCCCACCTTCCCACCGAAGTGGGGAAGAGGAACCAGCCATAAGGATCCCAGGCTTACAAGAGGTGACAGTGTATTAGGGCCACCACAGCAAAGGATAGAATTAGGGCAACAGCAACTGGAAAAAATTATTGTGAACTATTAATATACCATATATACTCGAGTATAGGTCGACCCAAATATAAGCCGAGGCCCCTAATTTACCACAAAAAAAACTGGGAAAACGTATTTACTCGAGTATAAGCCTAGGGTGAGAAATGCGCAGCTACTGTAAGTGGCAGAGGATCAACAATGCCCATCTGCATACCTCCCTGTGTCCTGTGCATGCCTCCGTGTGCCGCTCTGCATGTCATAAAAACATACGGCGGCCATTCCAGTGTTCAAAAGCCGTGCCGCCTCCTCATCTGTCATAGGCTGAACACTGACTGCTGGGAAATCGAGTGTTCCGCCTATCACGGACATCCGCTCATCCTCATGTGTATACAGATTATCCCTGCGCCACCATAAACAGAATAGAGCAAAGTGACTGCTGCACACACTGGGGCAAATGTCTGAAGCCAAAGAGTAAATTGTGTTTTAGGTAGTGGTGCGCTGTATAGAACAATCCTAGATGTGCTAGACGGAGCTAGCTAGATAGGCAGCAAAAGGTAGGTGTGGATGATGGTAAAGCCAAAGCGATGTCTGTGACCTGAACGGTTACAGCCTTAATCCAGTGCAAATATCGCAAATTTTAAAACGGAAATACATAATAAAACCTAGTGGTTGAAAATGACTAGTGCAGTGTGCACTGTGGTGAATGAAGGTAAAATCTCAACAAATATAATAAAGTGTCCAAGTGATAAAACAGAATAAAATAAATAATCCCAGTGGGTATGTAGCAATGTGAGATCCTTAAAATGAAGTAGACGGATAAAGTGCAAAGTGCTGGAATGGAAAAAAGGAAATGGACACTATTCCAAGTTTCAACAGTGTCTTGGTGCTGAAAGTAGCGCCTAAAGTGGCTAGTGATCCTCAGAGGTAGGATATTTTGTGACAGAGAAGTTACACAAAAAATGAAACTTATATTTAAGACCGGGTAAGCGAAACTCGCTAAACATAAAGATGTATTCAAAAGTCCAAATGGAGCATGCTCCTAAGGTGATCAGTGCAAGTATGGGTGGGAGGAACGTGAAAACTGGTTTCCTATTTAATCCAGTGGAGAAAACCAATAATATAAATAAATAAAACCAATAATTTAAATAAATAGATCTGTGACTGTGTGGCACACACCGTATTCACAACGGTTGATACACAGTTGAAGTGATGTAAGGTTTTAGGTGCAATGTGACATAAACTGAGTCCAACATAAAAATAAAGTGCGAGTGCTTGATAACGCAGATCAGTGCAGTGCTGTGTGGGACGGTAGATGATCCGTGCGTTCTCCTCCGTGCAGAATAAATGGATGGATGTCCCCTTACCTTACAGCTGTAAGGTAACAGCGTGTAGTGGAAATCACGTTTGGGTCCTTGGTCGGCGTTCCTGGTGTACTGCCCTGGGTCCTACCCTGCCTATAGTATGCGGTCCTGCCTCTTTACATGTGTCCACAGTTGGGGGACTCGCCAGTAGTGTAGGTTTTTAGGGAAGAGATGAAGGAAACCTCATAGTGCAGTATTCCAGTATAATACAATGTTTTAATGGTATACAGAAAGGTATACAGAAAGGTACTCACATTTAGCAAACAATACAATGAGCGATGTAAAAACGAGCTGCGGGCTCGTATGACGTCACTTCCGGTGTCACAGTCCCTACAGGGACTGTGACACCGGAAGTGACGTCATACGAGCCCGCAGCTCGTTTTTACATCGCTCATTGTATTGTTTGCTAAATGTGAGTACCTTTCTGTATACCATTAAAACATTGTATTATACTGGAATACTGCACTATGAGGTTTCCTTCATCTCTTCCCTAAAAACCTACACTACTGGCGAGTCCCCCCACTGTGGACACATGTAAAGAGGCAGGACCGCATACTATAGGCAGGGTAGGACCCAGGGCAGTACACCAGGAACGCCGACCAAGGACCCAAACGTGATTTCCACTACACGCTGTTACCTTACAGCTGTAAGGTAAGGGGACATCCATCCATTTATTCTGCACGGAGGAGAACGCACGGATCATCTACCGTCCCACACAGCACTGCACTGATCTGCGTTATCAAGCACTCGCACTTTATTTTTATGTTGGACTCAGTTTATGTCACATTGCACCTAAAACCTTACATCACTTCAACTGTGTATCAACCGTTGTGAATACGGTGTGTGCCACACAGTCACAGATCTATTTATTTAAATTATTGGTTTTATTTATTTATATTATTGGTTTTCTCCACTGGATTAAATAGGAAACCAGTTTTCACGTTCCTCCCACCCATACTTGCACTGATCACCTTAGGAGCATGCTCCATTTGGACTTTTGAATACATCTTTATGTTTAGCGAGTTTCGCTTACCCGGTCTTAAATATAAGTTTCATTTTTTGTGTAACTTCTCTGTCACAAAATATCCTACCTCTGAGGATCACTAGCCACTTTAGGCGCTACTTTCAGCACCAAGACACTGTTGAAACTTGGAATAGTGTCCATTTCCTTTTTTCCATTCCAGCACTTTGCACTTTATCCGTCTACTTCATTTTAAGGATCTCACATTGCTACATACCCACTGGGATTATTTATTTTATTCTGTTTTATCACTTGGACACTTTATTATATTTGTTGAGATTTTACCTTCATTCACCACAGTGCACACTGCACTAGTCATTTTCAACCACTAGGTTTTATTATGTATTTCCGTTTTAAAATTTGCGATATTTGCACTGGATTAAGGCTGTAACCGTTCAGGTCACAGACATCGCTTTGGCTTTACCATCATCCACACCTACCTTTTGCTGCCTATCTAGCTAGCTCCGTCTCGCTCATCCTCATACCACTGACGAGGATGAGCGGATGTCCGTGATAGGCAGAACACTCAATTTTCCAGCAGTCAGTGTTCCGCCTTTCACAGACGAGGAAGAGGCGCAGCTTTTGAACACTGGAATGGCCGCCGTATGTTTTTGACACGCTGATCAGGTAGGCAGACGGCGGTGACTCGAGTATAAGCCGAGGGGGGCACTTTCAGCCTAAAAAAAAGGGCTGAAAATCTTGGCTTATACTCGAGTATATACGGTATCTAAAAATATAATACACAAGGAAGGGGAGGCTAGCTTCAAATTGAAAGCTTACCAGGAGCAAAGGAACTTATAATAAAGTTACATTTTTTTTTTATTCTTATTTAAATTTCTTTTATCTATGTACCATGTGTCATTAAAGTGATATTTTATTGTGCAACAAAATAGTTGTATACATGAATTGGATAATTCATGGAAAGGGTAAATACAATAATTTAATGCTGTAATATTAGTATTGAAAATTAAATTGATTCTATGAAATGTTGAATTTTGTCCCTTTTGATATACTTACAGAAATGTGAGAAACCCCCTGAAGAAGACCATAATTTCCCAAGGTGGAAATGCATTAAGGTATTTTCATATTAAATGGTCATACAATTTATGTTATGGAATATTGTTTAAATATAATTTGTTTTGTGGAAAGAATTTTATAAAAATTATGCATGTGATTTTCCCTACCAATTTTTTCGCATGATGTACATCAGAGCTTATATTTTAAACTTTTTGCACTCGCATGAAGTTTGACTAAATCAATTTTTACAAAGTCTTTTTCTCATTGCTGCTAAAAAAGCCCCATGGGGAATTTGTCTAATTCTTCCAATATTTATTACGAGGTGTGTAGCTAGCTCAGATTTTCAGACGTGTGCCCTTCCCTGCTAGATGGCTTCAGCGATAACCCAGGTAAACCACTTGCAAGCTGCAACATATATATGTATGGCGATCAGCAAGTGATTAAGCTAGAAACCTGGTCTCAGACAAAACTGAGGATTGCTGGGAGGTGTTATGTGCAGTCCTAACAACTTTGCCACTGTCACCTGAAGGTACCGGCATATATCCCATGGCCAAGATTTAAAAGTTACTTGTGTCCTGTACTGCAGTTGCATATCTACCGCGGACAAACAAGGCATTTGCCTTGGGTTGCATTTTTCAGGGGTGTAGTGCTGCCCCAGGTACAAGGGCAGTGTGGGTTAACCACTTGATCTCAAAGGTTTTACCCCCTTCATGACCAGGCCATTTGTTGCGATGCAGCACTGTTACTTTAACTGACAATTGCGGTGTGCGATACTGTACCCAAATAAAATTTGTCCTTTTTTCCCCACAAATAGCTTTTTTGGGTGGTATTTGATCACTTCTGCAGTTTTAATTTTTTGCGCTATAAAAAATAAATAAATAAATAATTAAAGCGGAAGTAAACCCATCCATAAAACAGTTTAATTTCCATCACGTGCTGGAAATGTAACACTCCCATTGGTTGTGCTCTCAAACAAACTGTCAAACCATCCAATGGCTGGTGTCAGAACTGATCACATGTGCAGCTTCATGGCAGTTGTAGATTAAACAGAGGCAAAGATGGCGGCTTCCTTGGCTAAAAACGATAGGGGGGGTTTACTTACACTTTAAGCGTTTCTCCCTTGCTGTATCAATACTGCTGTGGCAATAGCACTGCATCTTTTGGTTCAGTCACACCTCAGCAGCTTTGCATGCTTGGAAATGCAAGGGTGGCCTGTGATGCTGCCTCCAGCACTGGACACAGTGTTTGCAGCTAACTACACTGTATTGTACTGAGGGTAAGATGCAGAGTGTTCTACAGGTCCAGGTCAGTGGCAATCCCTTGGGACCCTCGTTGTTGCAGAAGGTGGGTATGGGAGAACCCTGGAACTCACACCTAGTAATATTTCCATTGGGAAGGTGTCTGTACCCTGGTGTGGTGACTCAGGGGCTTTGCCATTAGTTGCGACCAATAAGGCTTTAGTCAGATAACTCCACATCTGAGGCTTAAATCAATCATCAGGGCAGAAGCCGTAGCACCCTTCAACGAGGTGTACCTATGTCTTGCTTAGGATGAATAAGCACATTTTCACCTTGTCTGCAGTCCACATTCCAAAGGGGACACAACTGGCAGACAGACTTCTCAATCTTCGATGCAAAGGAATGGTGTCTTCACTTCTGGGCTTCAAACAGGTCTACCCACTTTCACTAAAGTGGAACTTTAGTCAGAAAATTAAGTCCTGCTACATCACTGCAGGCTGGCCCCTTTTGCAGGTATAGCCATGTACAAGGTGATATCAAAATTTTGTAACACGCCAAGGCTGCATGCACAATCATAAAGGAGCACAGACCTTCATAGGAGTGTGCCAAAAGACATCATCCGGTGTACATCCAGACCTTTCAACTGGTGCTATTCTGACCACGTCTGCAATTTCATCATGGACAAGTTAGAACAAAGAGCAAATGTGAAATTGTGTAAAACTGAGAAAATCTGCCTGAGACGTTTGACATGACTTACGGCAATGCTACGTTCAAGGTGTTTTGAGTGGCACACGATTGTTCTCTGATGATCATCAAGCATAAGTTGCTGAATGGTTTTGAAATGTTCAGGGGTTGAGCTCATTGAAGGTCATCCTCATCGCTCGTGTTCTTCCGCTCTTGAAGCACGCGTGTCACTCAAAACACTCGTACAAAACATGTAAATGTGTTGGAATGGCCTAGTCAAAGCCCAGACAATCCAACTGAAAAATCTGTGGTAAGCCTTAAAGATTGGTGTTCACAAGCGCAAACCATCCAACTTGAAGGCACTGTAGCAGTTTTGCAAGGAGGAATGGGAAAAAATCCCAGTGGTAAGATGTGGCAAGCTCATAGAGACTTATCCAAAGCGACTTGGAGCTGTGATAGCCGCAAAAGGTGGCTCTACAAAGTATTGACTTTTTCTGTTATTTTGTCCTATTTGATGTTTGCTTCACAAAAAAAATAAAAAAAATAAACCCTTCAAAGATGTGGGCATGTTCTGTAAATTAAAATGATGCAAATCCTCAAACAATCCAGGCTGTGAGGCAACAAAACACGAAAAATGCCAAGGGGGGTTGAATACTTTTGCAAGGCACTGTATATATTTATGTGGATTGGGTTTAGACATCCTTATATGCCTTAAAAAGGCTATATAGGACCATTAAAATAAAATTGCAGGGACACCAATGTTTCTGTAAGCTTTTATTACTAAAGTAAATATTCTGAAAAGAAACTCCAGTTTGTTTATTACAGTGATTTTTGTTTTGATAAAATCATAACTAGGACCTGCTAACCTGCCTTGTACCTTTTATTGATATATTTTCTGTGTAATCTAGTACATGCTTTTAATAAGTTTAAAAATAAATTAGTTTTCATTCAAAAGGTGATAAAAGAACACATTAATGCTACTGCCAGCTTAATATTTTCTGTATTCAAGCTTTAGTAAAATTAGTCCTTATTTTGTTATCATTCACGTAGTGCAAGGAATTTTCTATAGCAAAGAGGACACTCCATCCTCCACGGGACCATTTCAAGATGTCCCAGGTGAGTCTTCACAGGCTTCTTCAAGTCTGGGCTCAGGTAGGCTTCCTGCAGAATTAAAGAAAAGTGAGAAATTAATAAAACAAATAAAAAAAGGAGGGGGAGGTGGTGAGGTTAACAAAATAGTCCCCAAACCTAACTTCAGAGTAACCTATAACTAGCTTTGCCATATAAATTATTATAGGTTGCCTTGATACTCAATTGTTGATTAAAAATTTGATGATATTGCAAGAAAGTTACAGGAAAGTGGCAACCAATCGCACACAGGATGCCAACTTTACTAAAACTGGTGTGGCTGTGCATAGTAACCAATCAAGTTCTAACTTCAGCTTGTTCAATTAAGCTTTAACAATAAAACCTGGAAGCCGATTGGTTACTATGCACAGCTGCACCAGATTCTGTGTGTACCATATTTAGAAAATCTCCTCCACTGTGCAAAACAAAACCAGGTAATGCAAGATGGCTTCAGCTCTGTTGTCCACCCGCAGGAGAGGGCCCTCAGATGTGTCCTGCCCTGTGGGCCTAATCGCTGAGGCAGCCTGAACTACTTGGCCCACTAGGGGGCGAAACGCATTTGAGGGACCTCTCCTGCAGCTGGACAACAAAGCTGAAGCCATCTTACATTACCTGGTTTTGTTTTGGTCACAGCGAGTCTATGTCCTGTGTGTGATCAGTTGCGATTTAATTAAAAAAAAAATTTGTAGCATGTTGTGGCCCTACAAGTTTTTTTTTTTTTCTGCACCAGTTCATTATACATCATGTTGGCTGATATTAGTGATAGGAGCATTAGAACGGTACTTTTTTTGCTTGTTCACATTGCAAGAAAGTTGGCACCAGAATTTAGGTAGCAGAAGATCCACAATTTTGCAAAGCCAAAACAGATTTACAAATTTTCTAGATTAAATTTAAAAAAATATGGATAAAACAAATGGGGGAAACTATTAGACTGGAGAAATATGTCTTTCAGCGCACGGGATGCCCAGAGAAATATATGACAGCCTATGGGCCCCTTGGTTGGATACACCAGGCTTATCGCCGATAGACTTGATAATGGATCGATTGCTGTAAAAAGAATAGATGAGCCAGAGGGCTATTTGGGAATTAACGGATGTGTACATGCTAGGATGATTCAGGGACCATGGTAGAATGTGTTTTGTATTGACAAATGCATGAGTATGGGAGTTGGGGGAATAATAAAGCTGAAATATTGAAGTGCCTTCCTGTAGGAATGCATGTACCCTTCAGATTTGCAATTATGTACCTGTCTGAGTTTGGAGCTGTAAAATTGAACTGAATGTTCGTTTTGTATTTCTTTTGTTTTTTATCTGTAAAAATAAAAAAAAATAAAAAAATATGATCTGGTCAAATAGGGATAGTATTAAAATATTAAAGTGCTACAAACCTCCTCTTCCTTTGCAGATATAAATGGATTAACCAGTGGGCAACAAATGGCCAGATTATTGCAAATGCCAAGGTGCCAGATGAAATCTCGAAGGGCCACCATGATGGCTTCTGGAGAATAAACAGTAATGGTTAATTGTTAAGCCAACAAGTTAAATATTTCTTCTCTGCGATAGAGTTGACTGCTATGAAAAACAGACACTTTCCGAGCAATGAGTTGCAGTATGTGAAGTCCAATGTGAGACAGAACATTTTCAGAAATGTTTTACCTGCTAAGGGATTTGTGCATCTCTTCAGCCAGTCTCGTGTTGAAAGCCTTACCTTCCAGACAGCAGTCAGGTTCTTAACTTCAACCACAGCAGCAGAGCAGTTTGGTCAAGAAAACACCCAGCCTGCTAAATGGACAATAAAGGAACTGTATACTGCTGTTTAATTATTTCTCTGCCCTTCTGTTAGCACATGTGCACTACAGCAGAGCCTAAATAACTGCCAGTGTTGGCCCTTCAGAGATTTAACCCTGTTACGCTGCACTGGACACTTTTTTTTTTCCCCATGGGGCCCTTATATATGCGTATCTGTCTGTGTTGGGAGTGCACCACACAGCACAGAGACCAGGGTCTCACGAGAGCCGCGAGTCCCATACCAGGAACTCTCGATCCTAGGTCACCTGATCGCTGTGGTCGCCTTTGATTGGCTACCACAGTAATCAGTCACAGTGAAGCCCACCCCTGTGTTTCTCACTCTGAATAGAGAGGCAAGATGCATTGCATATTTCTCTTTTTGCAAGTGTGAGTAAGGAATAAAAGAAAAAAGAAAAAAATACTTAGATCAAGGTGTGTGGGTCCAGTAAGGGTCAAAAAGGTCAGAGTCATATTTTGGACAGAATTTTATTTCATTTTTTTAAAATTAGGTAGAAAAAAGAAAGCTAAAATGTGCATTATTGTTTCTGGGCTGTACTATGGGTACAAATAACATATGTGTGGCATTGTCAGGAGCAGGAGAATTTATTTTGGGTTGTTCTTTGGTAGTAGGTTATGGTAGTAACAAGAATTTTTTATATATAGCAAACCACCAACTTGCAAAACATGATAGGTTCAGTTCACCCAAAAAAAATAAATGAATGCAGTACTTTTCTCTTATGAAAGACTTACTTTAAAACACATTACACATCCATAGTACAGACACAACATTTCAGCTTACCTTGTTCGTAAGCTGTTGAAGATTAGATTCAAGTTGAATCGATCTTGCCTAAAAAATAGAGATGACAGTTAAAGACTTACCCTGTAATTCATTAAAACTGGTGCAGATTGTGCAAAAGTCTCTCTCATGTGTTCTAAAAGTGGCGCATCAAACTCATGTACTGGTCTATAACTTCTACATGAATTTGGCGCATCTGGCACCACTGTTAGAATGCACATGCGACACTTCTGCAAAATCTGTCTGTGTCAGTTTTGCTCTATGCCAAGAAAGAGTTAGTCATAATTCGCTCCACTTTCATAAGCTACGAACTGTCATTTATTTAAAATACATTATACAATGTAAAAGTGGTGCATTTTAGAACTACTTGAATTCAGTGCACGAGTAGCTGTCCGAACCAAAAGTGTTGCAGACACTTCATGAATTTGGCACAATATATTAACAAGAGGGATTAACACCAGGCAAGTGGTAGAGTCAAGCAAAGTTTGAATGCATTTAAACTGCAGCTAAGGATTTATTACAAATCCTTCTGGGTGTTGCAGTATCTAGCAGCCCTCAGTCAACTCCTTGCGATATTGTTTTAGATTCAGTGGCAGATGATAGGAAAGAAAAGCAGGCCCACAATAGGATTTTCTTTATAGTCAGTGTTGAGGGAGGAATTCCTCCCACAGCCTATTTCATTCTGCCAGCTGGGGCGTGGGGAGCCTTCCCGGCTGGCAGAATTCAATAATTACTGTTAGCGGCTAAAGCCCCAGGAAGGAATTGTATATAAAAGAAATTGATTGAAGGATCGACTTGGGTATAGTCAGCCTGCCCATACCTGGATTGAAATTCAGCCGGTCCCTGCTGAACCCAAATTTTGAACTATGTATGGCCTGCTAAATATTGATGTACTAATATAAAAAGGGACAGGTAAGGGGTGTGGTGGTAGTGTGAAAGCAGCTTGCAGTATGAGCCCCTCTGCATTAAGAGGTGCTTTGGGCGATTGATATGAATGCCCCTTGGGAGGTTGACCAGCCATGTCCAACTGTATGAAAGCGCCAGAAAATGTTGGTAGGATTCCTTCTCTTCGCTGGCCTGAAAATGCCATGGAACCCCCCCCCCCCCCCCCCCCCCAGGAAGAGCTGAAGCCAAGTGGCCAAAGGGTCCATTTACCCCACATCTACTGGGTTAAACAGCTAGCATGGAATAATGATTATGTAAAAGAGCCCTACATTTCAGGGGAATGAGGAATATATAATAGGAGTAGTGCCTAGAATAGTTGACATAGATGCCATTTGAACATAATTGATTTCTCCCAAGGTATGTGTATTTACTGTATATTTCATAAATAAATCACCTACATTGTAGTAACACCTTTGGCATGTGTCACAGAAAGCAGTTTTACCTGTGAAGCAGTGAGGGCCTCCAATGTCTGCAGCCTCTGCAGAACATTCTGCATGTCCTCCTGTAATCGCACGAGTACAACAGCAATGTGCTCGTTTAGACTGCTGTTAGGTCCTCTGCGACCCCCTCCGTTCCCACCGCTGCCCATCTGTCCCCCTCTGGATCCTTCTCCAACAGGATGCATATGGTTGGCTGGAGAGAGACATTTCCAGAGAAATAAGCATAACATTACCAAGGCAAAGAGAAGGAAACTACTCCCCAAAAATAGGAAACTTTAAAAAAGGCATCATACTCAGGCAACACAATTTTATTAAAAACAATATTGATTCATACCCAATAAAAGAAATGGTGGACTGATGCATAACTATATAGCTCCCATATAGCTTACAAATGCTGCAATAAATATTAAAAACAGTACAAATGCATAAGTAGAGTAGATGCGAATATACAACGCTGGTCTGTACCAATGCATTTCACAAGCTACAACTGCTTCAAGCATCGTACACCCATTCCCTGAGATATACTTTTTACATTTATGGACAAAAATTACCATATCATGTCAGCAGCATCATCATCATTTTGAATAAGAATGAAATCTGCCTGATAAATTACCAGCTCACTCACTCAAAAAAAATAAATAAATAAAAGAAAAAGATCAACAGCCTTCATCACTCTCAGAGTGATGAATGCCTGTGTTCCCTGCCAAGCCCATCCTTTAACCCCTAGGTCAGCGCCAAGTCATGCAATGGTAAAAGGGGACAAAGGATGGAACCATTTTGTGCATGATGAGGGAAGAGCCAAATTCCAAATCAACTGTCAAAGGCTGCAGCTCTGGAACAGAGGGAAGGTAGGAGACATGATCTGCTGGAGAGGTGAATATAAGAGCTCTTCTTTTGTGGCGTGCCTTTATATTGTGCTTTCTGCAACCCAACAGTGCCTTAAAGCCTAACTCCAGCTATTTGATTTTTTTGTTAAAGCGGAGGTCCACCCTAAAATAAAAAATAACGTTAACATTCTCAAAAAAAAAAAAAAAAAAAAAAAAAAATATATATATATATATATTTTTTTTTTACTTACCAGAAACCCCTGTTGCAAGGCAGTCTTCCTAATCTGCCTCTTCCTATTCCACGGCGCTTCTCTTCGGCGAGCTGCCCCGTTGTCTTCTGGGACATGGGTGTGCCCCAGAAAACAGGGCCATTTACAAAGCGCTGCGCGACTCGCGCATGCGCAGTAGGATACTGGCAGTGAAGCCGTTTCCTACCTTCGTTAAAATGGCGGCTCCAGAACCTGATCCGATGGATGGATGGATCGGCCTCGGGGGGCGACTTTGCGGGCTCCCTGGATAGGTAAGCGGCCTTAATAAAAAAGTCAGCAGCTACAAAAAATCGTGGCTGGAACACGGCTTTAAGCTTTGAAAAGAGTGGAAGGGAGTTCAAATGTCTGTAAGGTTTTAGATTTGTCTATGACCTCAAAAAGGGATCGCTCTTTCTGTCCCTGTGACACCCATACAAGAAATTAAGCAGTGGTTTTCACTAGGACGGGAAGGCAGAGTTCTGACTTCACCACACTATGTAAAAATCCCCATTGGAGAGACGTTCTGATAGGAAGTAAAAGCTTCCCAATAGGGACACAGATCACAATAAAAGACTCTAAAGACCCTCAGGAGTCCATCAAAAATTAAGTGGTTTGGCTGGCGTTTCCCTGGATTCAAAACTATAAGTCACCAACCAAAATAAGAATGGACTGTAAATTAAGAGTTCAGACATTACTCCAACTTGCCTAGGCTGCATAACCGTTCTACAAAAATGAGAGTATTCAAGCCAAAAGGTTCAGTATAAGAGCCAGCAAATTAGCATTTTCAGAAGGTAGTCAGTGGTGCTTGGGAGGTTAAGTCATGAAATATTTCAGTGTAAAAGGTCTCCAATACCCAAGACATATGCTCAGAAGTGAAGCTCACGAGACTTTAAGGACTAGAGTAAAAGCAGTAAAATGCAGAGTTTGCTCTACAGAACTATGCTATAGGTTGTAACAGCAAGTGGCACTGAGGGTAAAATCTAATTCTAGGTCTGGAAAATCCTGAGACCTGTTAGAAGTTTTCCTGAAAATATCCTTTTTGATAAGATACAAGTTTGATAACAGCAGACCTTACATTATATACAAGATTTGTTTTCACATCCTGTGTAACACTTCCAGAATTTGGGCCTACGCCCCACCAGTGGTAACACACCTCTTCCTCTCCTAGAATTGTAGTATTCAGCTTTGTCATGTCCAGATTTTTCCTTCTGCGGTGTTCGGCCAGATGGTTTCCCATCTTCTCCACCATCCTTTACCTCCCCTCCAGCCCAGACTTCCGAGGAGCCCTCAGTCAACATGGTGTCTATCATGCGACTGTGATCTACCTGCAAATCCAGAGAGGGATCAATCAACAACTGGCTCGATATTTAATTTAAAGCACATCTAAGCATGTATAAGTGGTGCATTATTTTTTTTTCAGGATATTTCATTTATTTTCACCTGGTGACCCTGCCAGTGTTGCACTTCCTGACCCAGGGTGGCTACACTAATGGTATCTAAGGCGAGGGCCATGGTAGTCACCCAGGCTGCTCTCCTTATTTGAATTTCAAATGGATCATCCTCGATTAGACCCCTTTCACACTGGGGCGATTTTCAGGCATTTAACCCTAAAAATAGCGCCTGTAAATCGTCCCTCGTGCCACCCCAGTGTGAAAGTATGAGTGCTTTCACGTTAGGGAGGTGCGCTTGCAGAACGGGGGAAAAAAAAAAAAAGTCCTGCAAGCAGCATCTTTGGGGCGGTGCAGGAGCGGTATATACAGCGATCCTACACCGCCCCTGCCCATTGAAATGAATGGGCATTGCTTCCAAAGCGATTCAGTAGCGCTGCAACACGGGCGCTTTTAACCCTTTCCTCGGCCGCTAGCGGGGGTTAAAAGCGCCACGCTAGCTTCTGAAAAGCGGTGCTATAACAGCAGTAAAGCTGCTACTGCTCCAGTGTGAAAGGGGGTCTTAATCTCCACTAGATGGGGATTGAAATTTAGAATTCACAGAATACAGCTTGGATGGCTGATAATATCTTTGTGCTTTCAGTTTTGCACTGACAAGGACACTACATTTCTGGCACTTGCATAAAATGTTCTTTGGTCGGGAAAAAGAAAAAAACTAAATACAGTCACACAATCTAAGGACTTATAAGCAGCCATATATTACATTTTTGTTCTTGGGTTTAGAAAATTGAACAGTGCCTAGGGAACCATTTATAAAAAAAAAAAAAAAAAAAAAAAAAAAAAAAATCGGTGGACTCTGCCTTGCACAGATTTTTTTTTTTTAAAAGGTTCCTGCACTACTTTTGTCGATTTCATGTGTGACTTGCATAGAGACGTCTGTGTATAAAGTCGCACAGATGTCGACAAGCTGCACATGAAATCACACTGACCGAATGCTTTAAAATCACGCTGAAGTAGCACAATTTCAAAATTGCTTTCAGTGTAAACCAGCTCTTAGCAAAATATGTTGTGCAGATAGACTGACAGTTAATATAGGTTTTGCTGAAAGATATCCAGAAAGGTTGGTCACCCTAAACCTGGTTTAAATTACCATCGAATGAAAGCGATTCAGTAATTTTATTCTGGTACCGTCTTGTTTTAATATGTTCACAGCAATTTACATGTTAGCATCAATTTTGAAGGGTCCAGCTCTTTTTGATGGTGCACTAGTACACACTGCAACTGTCTATTTGTTATAAAGTGGTAAAAAAAAAAAAAAACAAACATGGTTAAAAAAAAAAAAAAAAAAACACACCACCTTTAAAATTAGGCCACTTGGTAGAATAAAATAGATAATTGACAAACACGGATGCAGTCATCCTTGTCTGCATAATGTTGGACTCAGGCACACTGGGACGTCCCACTTACATCTTCTTGTCCAAACTGCTCCATAGAGTCACAGAAGATCTCACTGTCTGAGTCACTCGTCCAGTGCTGCATTGCAGCAACATCCTCTGTGCAATCATTATCTGCAAAACAAGAGACTGTTCTCATCAACGTTCACATTCCTGGACCTTAATTTGGTGCTTACTCTTTGCCTGCATTGACTGGGTTACTAATATAAAGTGCATACAATTCCTTTAGAAATCCTACCTGAGACTTCTGCAAAGTCAGAAAAGCTAGTGTATGTATGCATGTATGCATGCATGTATGTATGTGTACATATACATATATACACACACACACACATTTTTAATTCTCCTCCTGGTATACCATGCTCTATTTTTATTCAAACTGGTCCAGGAAACCATGATAAAGATTTGCAAAGCCAATGTCCAATGATATTGCTCTCTTCGCTTCACTGCCATGTTTTTAACCTTTGCACAGGTTGTTGAAGGGTAGAGTTTGGGTTGGATACAGAGCTGGCATGATGATGCCCAAGCAAGTGCCAAATCAGGCTCTTTACAAACTGCCCAGTATCTCTATCCCATCCCACAGCACAGAGGTCCATCAACCAACAGGAGAAAGCAAACAGATGGTTCCTGTGCTAGATATACGTTTTCCAGACAGACTCACGGAGCCCGCCCTAGTAGACTTCTCATTTACCTAGCTGCCATTCTGACCATTTTGTTTGGCACTAATCCAGAGCAAATATGCAAATAAAGTCTTCTGACATCACTTCAACTCTAATAATAATATGCAAGTTTTTTTGGATCAATAATTAAAAGTCATCATATCAATGATAACGGAAGAAATTATAAATAAAATACTGAAACCAGAGGGTCACCATAACAGCCAGGTAACTGGAGTCTTCAGAAGAAGGTCAGCAATGGCAGGCCCCATATTTGTTTTATGAAAGGTTTACTTAAGCCTGTACTGAGAGAAATATTGAAACAAGCCGATAACCGTGTGTGTATTTATGGGTAAGGGGCAAAAAATTTGCCAACATTACAGATTTTTCTGAAGTCAACTAGTGCCAAGCTGTTACAACATGGTTTTGTTTATTATTCAAAGTTCTGGAGCCGCTCACCACTTCCAAAGGGTAAGATAATTTGAAGGGATTTCCTCTCACTTCCTGTTTGGCTATGGGACAGGAAGTGAGGGACAGGAAGATAAATGTCCGCAATAGGACACAGACGGCAAAAAAAAAAAAAAAAAAATAGATGGGTGTAAACCTATCCAAAAAAATAAAAAAAAAAGAAGACGTTTTTCCTGTAGTTCTAGTGGGGGTATAACACATTGAAGGGGAGATCCTGGGTGGAGCGTTTGTGTGTTGAACAATAAAGCTGAATTTGTCCTTTGAAAGTGGTGAGCGGCTCCAGTACTTTGCTGAATTGTGTGTGGGAGGAACAATCTCTAAAAAGAAGTGAGCGTCTGTAAGCTGGGGTTCAGGATTGCAGAGGACTTCGGGAGGATTTCATTGCTTTTAACTGTTTCTCATTACATAGCCAGGTAACCCTTTAGCCCCCATTCACATCGGAGCGACTTGTCGTGCGATTTGACAGGTCAAATCAAATGACAAATCACATCCTATAGCTGGCGATCGCACCGTTTAGTTCAGTGCGACGCCGACCTTGCGGTGCCACAGCTATGAAAAAGTAGTACAGGAACTACTTTTGGTGATTTCAGGTGAGACTTGAATAGACATCTGTGCATGAAGCAGCACAGATGTCTTCAGAGTCGCACTGAGATGGGGCTTTGAAATTGTGTGCTTTCAGATAAAGTTGCACGATTTCAAAGCCGCAGTCAATGTAAACAGGGGCTTGGCCTAAAAAATGAGTGGTCTCCCAACTTCTTTAGGGTCTGTCCACTCATGAAAAGGCTGCACCAGTAAAATAATGTCCTAAGGATACTCTGCATCAGTAAGAAGTGAAGCCGAGCAATGTGCTCAATGCAGACAGTGCCAGAGTTTTGTAGAATACTAATTAAGACCCGGGAGATTAAAGTATTATTTGTAAAGCGTTTCAACCGCCCCCTCCCCCTCCTCCCTGGACTCCTGAGGCTTGTCTGGAACTCGCAGCACTCTGGGGTAAAGGGGGACCGCAGTGTATTTTCAGCGAGTTCATCATTGTTACATTAAAACGGAAAAAGAATTTAGAGCTTTCATGTTTTTATTTGGTTCAGAAATTTCAAGACTGCATTTTATAAATGTGCAAAGTCTCTGCCTAGTGGCCGTCCCTATACAAGTCTGGGGAGACAAATTGAAAAAGCAATCTTCACGTCATCAGCCAAATAAAACAGACTGAGAGACTTGCACTGACAGAGAAAAGTACAATGTCAAGTGAAATCCATCAGCAGCACTACAACACAAAAAACGGCATATTTAAGTAGTAAATATGACAACCATGGTGTACATTCACAAACTGTCAATGCAAAAAAAAAAAAAAAAAATATATCACAATATATATAATAAATGGGGAGTTTGAATCCTTTTATTAGACAAAATAACAGGAGCGCAGGATCCACATTCGAAAAAAAATAAAATAAAATAAAAAAAAAAAAAGCACACAAAGTTCAAATCCTTGTAGATCAGCATCGTAAGCAGAGGGCAGTAGCAGGGAATCGTGGCAAAGCTGCATTACAGAAGTGGCAGCTCTTAATCTCATAGCTGGCAATACAGAGACCCAAACTGCCAGCTGCCAAGAGTCCGCCAATACACAGCGATCTTTGCTCCCATTTCCTGCCTTGTAGTGACCTCTATGTTACCACCCGTGTACCCCCTGAACATAGAGGTCACTACGAGGCAAGAGATTGCATCTGAGAACGCTGTGTATGGCGCACTCTTGACCGCTGGCAGTTTGGGTCTCTGTATTTCTGGCTATGGGATGCCACTTCTGTAATACAGCTTTGCCACGGTTACCTGCTAGTGCCCTCTGTTTCCGTTGCGGATCTACAAAGATTTGAACTGGAATGGTGTCATGCTTTTTTGTTAATAAAATGTATGCTTTTATTCGAATTTGGATCCTATGCTACAGTGTTGGTCTTTTGAGCCGCTTTGGATCATCTCGGGTCCTTATCTAGAAGCTGCAGGATCCAGTTACCCTGTTAGGGGTTTCTGTTTTTGGTTACAATGGATCTCATGAACATCACGGCTATTAGACTTTGAAAGTTGGGACTTGGAGTGCCCTGTGGGGGTTTCTGCATATTCTGAATCTTTTTTTTTTTTTTTTAAGTCAGCCAAAAAAAACACTTAACAGCCTATTGAAAGACAGACAGAAAGACAGACAGAAAGACAGACAGAAAGACAGACAGAAAGACAGACAGAAAGACAGAAAGACAGACAGACAGAAATACAGCGCTCTTCCCCACCACTGGAGGCCGCTAGGTCTTGCCCACCACTGGAGGCCGCTAGTCTTGCAGGTTGAACGACGGCCAGCGTCATTCAACCAACCTCTTGTGATCCTAGGCTGTCTCACATATTTGGGAGCGGCATTCAGCGCTGCAGTAAGGACCACCTCACTGCTGTGGCTGGAGGAGAGGTAGTGCAATCCATTTTTATTTTTAAAGACTCAAACTTTAAAAGTACATTAGGTTTCTTTGTCCGCCATTATACAATTCTCATTCTGTCCACCACATAAATATACATTAAACAGAGATACAATGCAATAAAATGGTAGGAGTAGCAGGGTTAATTTTGACATTTACTTTCTATTTAGTTATAGTCTTTTGACTAAAATGCCATTTTAGTTTAAGTCATCTGAATTGTTTTAGTTGCGTTTTAGTCAACAAAAAAATAAAAATAAAACCACCAGTACATTTTAGTCTACTAAAATCAATTGGGTTTAGTTAAATTTGAATGCATTATTTAAGCATTTCTTTAGAATTGCCAAACTCAGGTCCCAGGAGATCGCCTATCCACTCCGGGAGCGCAGCGCGGCTCGCGCATGCGCGCCCGGCCGTGAAGAGGAAAGCTGTCATGACCGGGTGCCCTTAGCGGAAATGGCGGCACCGGCGAAGAGGAGGGGGAGGAGGAGTGACACCCCGTTCGGCCGCATCGCTGGACCGTGGAACAGGTAAGTGTCATTTTTTTTTTAAAAGTCAGCAACTACACTTTTTGTAGCTGCTGACTTTTAAAATGCCTGGAACTCCCCTTTAAAGGTTTGAAGACACACTACAGACAGATTTAGCAGATATGATATACAATGTGTTTACAAACAAAAATATTGAAGTTTTTTGACAAGCAGAAAGTACAATAATGAAAATCTAAAAAAACACCCAAAAATTGTAAACTCTGTTGGGTTGTAATGCCATTACACATATTACCTGAATATCTTACCAACATTAAATATCAATAAAAAAACTTAAATAAGAAAAGCCTTCTTCTCAACTTTTTTTCTATTAGCAGCTTAGTAGATGCCCCCTACATAGCCTTATGTGGTAGTACAGTGTTCAATTGTCAATTTAGTTTTGTAGCGGGTTGGATTGGAGGCCGGAGGGTGTAGACAGACACAAGTCAATTTACATCCGCCGCTCCATAGAAGTGAATGGAGGGTCTGATCAGGTCCATCTGAAAAATGAATATGCGGACCCCATCAGACTGATCACATGAAAGGGGCCCAACTCACTATTCAGCTAATCAAATCCCTAAGGCATTAGTGACACCAGTGATGTCAACAGCATCCAGGAAAAGCTGATGCGCTAAATCCTTATGAACACTAGTTTATTGCACACAAGGCTTGCATTCACTGTATACATGAACACAGCGGCTAAGATGACAGGGTGCACTTCTCAGGATTGCCCCTTACCTTTCTTTTCATCCACATCATTATATCCATCATCCTCTGTGTTGGGCTCTTTTCCAGTCACCTCCTCTTCCTCCTCCTCCTCTATCTTGTTGAGATCAGACTTGGTTGTTGAGTGATCGGGAATGTCTGGAATATAGTAACTGTGGTCGATGTGTAAACCATTGGCCACTGTCCCACCTGGGCAAGGCTCTCGAGCCGAATCCTGCTGTATAGCCTTCTCCTCTGTACCAAAAATAATGGGGAAACCAGTCAGGAAGGAGGGAATCGCTCTGGAATGTTTAAAACATGTATTTTTTTCCAGTTTTGTTTAGGATGCTAAAATTAATAAGGCTTGGAATTGCTAGAGAGAGCAAGCTTTAAAAAAATAAAAAAAAAGGTTCTAAAGCCTCAATATTTTTCACCTTAATGCATTCTTTGCATTAAAGTGGATGTAACCCCTCACATATACCCAGTGAACAGCCTCAGATGGATAGGGTAAAAAAACAAAACAAAAAAACAAACACACACCCTTACCCCCCCCCCCCCCCCCCCCCCTCTAAACACTTACCCGAGTCCTTTATCAATCCAGCCTTGCCTCAGTTTGCAGCTCTCCTCTCCCTGCTCACAGGCTACAAATGAGAACAGCAGGAGCCATTGGCCAAGCTACGCTGTGTGTGTCTATGGACACACACAGCCTGGCTCAGAAAGGTGCCCTAATAGCACTCGACGTGCAGGGGGGGGGGGGGGCTGACTTTGTGCAATATTGTTGCATGGAGCATGCAAGTAACATCTTTCATTTATTTATTTTTAATTGCCTTTAGAACCACTTAGGGAGGGAATTTCTCTCAATTTGGAGAGATTTCCTCCCCCTTCCCATTGTGTCACCAGGACAAGAGGTAAAGGGAAATATCCCCCCCAATGGGCACAGAAAGTAGAAAAATCGAAAACAATGGCCTAAGCCACTCCCTACTATTTCCCAAACTAAAAAAATAAATAAATTGTCATTAGGATTTACTCAAAGAACACTGTAGCTGAGAAGGTTATGGAGAAAATGAACATTTTATCCGTAATACAGAGCATAATTCATTTCACAGTAATACCAGTAAATCTGAAAGGTGTAAATACTACAGTATAAGCACATCTTTGTTTTCGAAAAGTGTTACCACCTTGTTCACTTTGTTCTGTTTCTCCTTCATCATCTTCCTCCTCTTCCGGTCTTCCAGCATCTTCCTCCTCGGACTCCGCTCCACTGTCACTGCTCTCCGCCTTCCCATTCACAGCTTTACCGTTTGGGGTGGAGGTGAGCGCGGTGCTCAGCTCTGAAGAGGGACAAACATTTTCAGAACATAATTCAGGCCTCTGCAGTGTTAACACACACACACACACCTGATTTAAAGCAGAACTAAAAACTTAAAAATAACAATTTAAAGCAGGCAAGTTCTTTATTGCAGAAAAAAAAGACACAGGAGTCGATTTACTAAAAGTGGAGAGTGCAAAATCTGGTGCAGCTGTGCATGGTAGCCAATCAGCTTCCAGGTTTTTTGTCAAAGCTTATGCCCCGTACACACGATCCGAAAATCGGGCGACAGATCAGCCGACTTTTTTTGCAGTTACAGTTGGTTAAAGTTACAAAAATTCTCGAATGACAAAAAAAAAAAAAAAGAACAAAAAAAGGAAAGTGATGTAATGCATTTGTATTGTATTTTCAAACAAATACTGTACTGATTAAAATCGTACAATCTGATATCGTATGAGAATTTTTTTTTTTGCGTTTGTCCCTTCGGATAATAAAAGCGGATGAACAGTCGTGATCGGCTCTCTAAAGCTGTGTACAAACGATCAGATCACCATAGGATTGCTTCAAAAGCGCCATTTGTCGTTCGATTTTTGGATCGTATGTACGGGGCATTAATTGAAAAATGATAATGCTGACCAAGGCAGGAGTGTTTAGTTCTGCTTTAAGTAGGCCTTACATCATAGAGCTACTATTATATTAAAGACAGTTATAGTATGAAATATCCCTCCGGATAGTAAAGAAGAAAGAATGTCAAGCTCTGTATAAACAGATCATTTATACACATTAATGTTACTTTATACTGCACAACTATCAGTAAGGTTCATATGCCAATCAGATGTAAGGACGATGCAGTCTTTAAAGTTGACATAAACTCAAAAAGTGAAGATGCGCTATGCGTTAGGCAACATCTAATAAATATTAATTGCACCTAAGCAGTACCCTGGAAATATGCCTTTTGTCTAGAATTCCTTCTGAAAAATAGAAGTGCACCTCCTGGAATGCCAGTATGCCTTGGTACTCCTGTACCTCCAGTCTCATAGCTGTACAGTATGTCTGCAATGCAAGATCTAAGGTACTGTTGCCTCTGACTGCTAGTCTGATGAGATTTGGCAAGATTGCTCCTATGCTGCTCTATGGTCTCCTGGCTGGAGGCTCTGAGGAGGCGGCAAATCCCTGCCTCTACCAAGATGGTCTCCTCCACCCATAGAAGCAATGCAGAAGAAGACAGGTCAGTAATGGGGAAAATCAGCTGCTGAGAGACTACAGATAGCACTGGTGACTAATCCTTTGCCCACTGCCTGCCTGTTTTTTGGGCACAACTATCAGAGTTCCATAGCTCTTTAAGTAAAACTCCAGGCAAAAATCGAAATAAACTGCTGAAATACAGTTGTTTACCATTTCACCGTCTAAGATTTTTAATTCAGGTCAAGAAATCTTGTGATTCATGTACCTTTCATACACAGCCAGTCAGGTGACATTCCTGTCTCTGTAATAAGGGAGTGTCTCAGGAAGCAGGAGCAGTACAGACCTTCCTGGCTGTTTAGGCATGGCAGAGGTATGTAAATCTGTCCAAAATCCAAATCATTTGCTGGGTACAACAGTAAAAACAAATGTATTTCAGCAATGTAGTTACATGCTCACCTTCATACATGGAAGCCCCAATTAAAACACAAAATGAGGATTGAAAAAGGAGAGCAGGCAGCGAACAAGGAAGAGTGGCTTGGGAGGAATAACTTGCTGGGGGGGGGGGGGGGGGAGAGTGTATTTTAAATTGTGTGTTTAGCCAATTGCCTGGAGCCTTATTTTGAAATGTGTTCCTTTCAACTGTCTGAGAGCCAGAACCCATATAGAAGGCTTCAATCAGATGTGCGTTAACACCCGTTCTGTGTGCAGGCCATGTTTATTATTGTGCCGAGCTGCTCGCGGCATCTTATAGAAGTGGATTCAGACACGGTGGCTGCTTGTATACAGCTGCATGTCAAAATCTGACATGCATGTAGGAGCGGGTGAAGAGATCTGAAAGATTCACTACATCAGTGTGTGCCGACATCATCTGCACTGAAGGAACGGCTCGCTCGTGCCTTTCTTCAGCTGCTGTGTCGTTACCGGCGGCTCCCGCACATGCGCGCAGGAGTGAGGTCATCGCGGCTCCTGCCAATCACAGTCGGGACCGCTGCAGGGGCTTCGATCTAAGGCAAGTCATTCATAATGTGCTTGTATGTTATGCATACTAGCTCATTATGCCTTTGTCTTGCAGGTTTTTTGTTCCCCCTCTGTGGGTTTACAACCACTTTAGGCTTAAGACTTACTTTGGGGCACTACAGCAATGCCTAGATGAAAATCTGAAGCTGTGAGCAGGTATACTGGACTTCTTGTATACAGCTCAAGGCTTATTTTGCAGTTTTGACTGGAATGTACATTATAGGGAACAGATCAGATAAATGAGTGCTGTAAGAACAGAGCACAAACATACTGCAGCTTTCCACATCCTTCCTCCAGTCATTAAACCTTCACCCCCTTATCTCTTTGCTTTCCAAACAGATTGCAACACTGGTTGTTGTCATCATTTTATTGGAGGATAGAAAACGTGTGTTAAAAAAAAAAAAAAAAAAAAAAAAAACACCCCAGGACATGATTCCGCCCATGGAAGATGGCTCCAGCTTATCCCCTTCTTGATCACAAGTCAGGACATTGGTAATTGTACCAGACATTTCCAAGGTCAAAAGTAATAAAAAAAATGTGAAGCTTCCCAGTCTACTTTGGATCCTTCCAAGTAATAACAGATTGACTCTTATTTCAGCCACAGTGTAACCACAGTTCTTCTGTTGCACACGTTGCTAGGGGCATGTAAACATGTATGGATGGGTATTACGTATGAATGAAGGCGACCACATTTCACCAGTAGGTGGTGATGCTGCAGTTAAAAAAATAAATAAAAAAATATCATATTTTGCTGTTCCTGTTTCTTGTTGCCAGAGGCTGCCATCTTGCTGAAGCTCAGAGCCCCTGAGCAGCAGTAAATCTTTTGACTGTCAGCAGATCAGCCTCTAGTGGCTCTGGTTTTTCGCACAGTTCCAAAAAAATAGAGCCTAATTGAGCATGTGCAGAGCAGGGTTAGACAGTATTACTGGATTTTAAAATAGGCACTTATTTTTGAGGTTTTACATATACCCGAAAAAGGGGTAAGCATAAAGTGATCTAGCAGGACTTCATTTTGTGACTAAAGTTCCACTTTAAAGTGGTTGTAAACCTGACATGAAATATGAACAAAGCACACCCCCTAAAGTGTGTACTTGTCTCAATCCAGAGCACGAAGTGTAATTTTATCTCTTCTGCTTTATTCCTGTGCTCCAGCAGATTGACAGCCTCAGCTCTGTTCCTGTGTGAATAGATGGGGGGGGGGGGGGGGGGGGGGGGGGGGGGGGGGGTCTCCAATCGGCTCTCAGAGTTCAGCAATAAAATATAGAGCACCCTTTATAATACAGGACCTTACAGAAAAATGTACATTCCTTAGACTACTCCAAATGCTAATCAGTTGCTGGGGGTGCACATAACTTCTCTTCATATTCCATGAACTTACCCACAAAAGTCAGATTTCAGTTTTGCATGGCTACCATTTTTATTTTTTTTTTAAAAACAAACATGCTATACTTACCTCCACTGTGCAGCTTGTTTTGCACAGAGTGGCCCTGAACCTGGTCTTCTGTGGTCCCTCGGCGGCTGTCTCGGCTCCCCCCCCCCGCAAGGGCTTCTCACCTAAACGCGAGCTCCCTTGCATGGCAAGAAGCACTTGCGGGCCCGCTCCCGTGATACAGCCGGCGGCTATAGCCACTCGCTGTATCACTCGGCCTCACCCCCCCCCCCCCCGCGCGCTGCGTCATTGGATCTTATTGACAGCAGCACGAGCCAATGGCTGCGCTGCTTTCAATCCATCCAATCCGGCGAAGAGGACGTCGGGGGGCGAGCGCGGGACTTTCGAGGGGTCAGGTAAGTAAAACAGGGAGTCTGGTATAGTCAGATGTTTTTTCACCTTTACAACCCCTTTAAGTTATCAGTTATTAGTAATAAATTGATCACATCCTGTATTCTTTATACCAGGGATATGCAATTAGCGGACCTCCAGCTGTTGCAGAACCACAAGTCCCATGAGGCATAGCAAGACTCTGACAGCCACAAGCATGACACCCAGAGGCATGATGGGACTTGTCGTTTTGCAACAGCTGGAGGTCCGCTAATTGCAGATCCCTGCTTTATACCTTCTGTAGACACAAACAGCAAAATCTCTCTAGCAGAAGTCCTAGTTCCCCCCAGATAATGAAACCATCACAAAGCAATAATAAGAATAATGGTGTCACAAGTGTCTAGTTGGGTGCCTAATTAATGCTAATTAAATAAAGTGGAAATCCAGCTACACAAAAATGGCACCTTCATTAGAAAAGGTGAGACGTGTTGACAAAAAACTACTATTTGAAGTCTCTGGGAGATATATGAAACAGGCAAGTGATACAATCTACCAGGTCCCATTCAAAGCAGAAATATCAGTTTGGAGTTCGTTTTGCCTTTAGAATGAGCCCCCCGGGATTTAAAGTGGCTGTAAACCTCAGAAATGAAAAATAAAAAAAAAGCATATCCCTATATAGTGTGCATTGTTCTCACTTAAGAGCAGCAAGTGTCCTTCCTGTCTGCTGCCTCCTTCCTCTGCTATCAGCATGAATCACTTCTGACAAGGTTTTCCTGACACCAAGAGAAAAAAAAGGTGACGGGAGGGATCTCCAGCTGATTGACAGCCTCAGCTCTGTCCCTGTGTGCAGGGGGGCGTGTCCCTTCCCTCCAATCAGTTTTCAGATCCCTCCTCACTGAGTTCTGTAGTGTGTGGTTTCAGCTCTCTGCCCCCCTTTTTTCCTGAACTCTCAGACAAGCTTTAAAATGTTGAACTTTGTATGGATGAAGGAAAGACTGCAGATAAAGAGGTGCAACTCATGTAGGAGTCGCCGCTCAATCTCTTCTCACCTGAGGACAGTCACGTCACTGGGTATATGTAAACATTTACAACCACTTTAAAGATGCAATAAAGTAACAGAAACAGATCAAAATGATCTTCCTACCTTCTAAGGACTTAGCAACTTTATCCAATCGTACTGGCATGTAACAGAGAAAGAGCAGAGAGACAGAGGTTGATTTGGTGGAGAAAGGACAGGGACATACAAGAGAGATGAACTAGATTTGCTCTACAGTACAAGCAGGAGTGAGGCCAACCTGACGTTACACCAGATCCTCGCCCATGTTTTTTGTCTTCCACTATTTCATAAAACGGACCAATGACTTGAAGTAATTCTTCCACTTTCTCCGTCATTGGCATGCTCTCAAGAATCTAGTGTCCAAAAGGCAAGAGGTGAAATAAAAAAACATACTGATTCACTTTCTGTTCAATCAAGAATGTAATCCTCTGTCAACAAGATGCTCCATGTGTGCCGGTACAAGATGTCCCAGGTCACCGTTTACAATGCTAAAGATTACAACACACTTATGCTGGATTCACATCATATGCATAGCATTTAGAAAGAAAAAAAAAAAAAAAGAAAGAAAAAAAAAAAAAAAAAGGGAAGGCTTGTGTTGATGTGAATTACCGGTAAACACTTTTTCACCCAGCTGGTTCAGCTGGTTATTGCCCGTCGACTCCTCACCTCACTCCTTCAGTCTCCTCTCGCATTACTAACATCTCAGCATGGATGTCGCACCACTTCCTTAAATTAAATCTCTCTAAAACTGAGCTATTAATATTCCCCCCTGCCCGTGCCCCCCTCCATGACTTTTCCATCAAAATCAACAATGCAACCATCAGTCCCTCCCCTCACGCCAGGGTACTCGGTGTAATCCTAGACTTGGACTTGTCATTTCAGCCTCAAGTCCAATCGCTGTCAAAAGTTTGTAGACTTCACCTCCGTAACATCTCTAAAATTCGCCCCTTTTTAACAAATGACACCACCAAGCTCCTCATTCACTCCCTCGTTATCTCTCGCCTTGACTATTGCAACTCCCTTCTCATTGGCCTGCCTCTCCATAGGCTCCTCCCCTCTTCAGTCTATCATGAATGCTGCTGCCAGACTTATCTACCTTACCAACCGATCTGTGTCTGCCAACCCTCTCCTCCAATCCATACACTGGCTCCCAATCACCCACCGAATTAAATTCAAAATACTAACCACAACTTACAAAGCCATCCACAGCTCTGCCCCGAGCTACATCACCAATCTTGTCTCCAAACATATCCCAAACCTCTCCGCTCTTCTCAAGACCTCTTCCTGTCAAGCTCTCGTTTCCTCCTCCCATGCTCGTCTCCAGGATTTCTCCAGAGCCTCTCCCATCCTCTGGAACTCGCTGCCTCAACCTGTCCGGCTATCCCCTACTCTAGCTACCTTCAGGCGATCCCTGAAAACTCATCTCTTCAGGGAAGCCTATCATGTCTCCAACTAATCTTCTACCACTACCATCAGCTCATTCCCCACTGTTACAACCTTTTGTATCACCTCCCCCACCCTATTAGATTGTAAGCTCTTCTGAGCAGGGCCCATTTATATATATATATATATATATATATATATATATATATATATATATATATATATATATATATATATATATATATATATATATATATATATATATATATATATATATATACACACATACACACCTATATCTCAAACCTGTTATACTTACACGCTCTATGCAATGGTTTTCAGCAGAGCAGCCCCGATCCTCCTCACATCCCTCTCCAGCCATCTTGGCTCATCTCCTCTGCCAAGTGCCCCCATAACAAGTCACTTGCTATGGGGGCATTCGTGCCTCACTCTGTGTCCATAAGACACAGAGCATGGCTTGTCCCCACCCCCCTGTCCCTCCTTACTAGCAATGATTGGCTCCCACTGCTGTATCAGAGCAAGTGAGCCACCAGATCGAGATCAGTCTCAGGCAAGTATAAGGCTGACCATACATAATGCAATTTTCTTATTCAATTTCTTTTAGATTTACCTTCTACTTTTTAGTGCAAGGGCCTGCCTGATTGCATACAAATTTAAAAAGGTTTAAGATTGACCTCATATTATATGGTTTTGGTAAATCTAAAAAGGAAAAAATTGTATAATGCATGGCCAGCCCTGGGGAGGGGGTAACTACATGCAGAAAGTTATTTCACCTTAATGCAGAGAATGCATTAAGGTTTAAAAAAAAAAAAAAAAACACACATTCAGTAGTGTAACTGGACCCGATGAAGATGGCAAACCATAACAGGCAACCCAATGTTTTATATTCTACAGTGTATGATAAAAAAAAAAAAAAAAAAACATGAAATTTGCTGGTTATTATGGATTAAGCCATCTATGATCTGTATTTTCTAACCAGTATCTTCCATTGCATAACATATTAAATATCCATTTGTTTCTGTATGTGTGCGATCACCTGCAACCTTTTGCTGCCAATATTAGTCTGAAATTCTATACAAACCCTGAAGGATTACAAAGGTGTGAATGGCTTTCACTGTAATTGGACAATCTACTTAGCTGTAATAAAATCCCAGCACAGTGCTTATTATGTTCCTCCAGAGAATTCATGACCCAGATCAATGGTTTATAGTTAGTGAGCTGCTCTTTATAGAAATCTCTCGATTTGTTTAGAGCCCAATATATCCTCTTCACCAGTGGCGGAAGTATTAGGGGGTCACCATGGTGGCATGGCCCCATGCTGCAGGGGGCCCAGGGCCTCCTGTATGCCTTAATAGGCGGAGCAACAAGGGCGGCTGAGACTGGGCCCCCCCCCCCCCCCATCCTCAGCTGAACTGTAATCGCCACTGTGCAGGAAGCTAGTCACATTGATTACATCTAAAGTGAAAGCACAGTGTGTGCTGTGCCCTTTGTCTCCCCCTACAGTGCAGTACCCGGCAGGAAGGGGCAAGGTAAAGCACTGCCGTTTTTTTAAAAGGCTGTCTGTATGTTTATATACATATGTGTACATGCATGTGATATAGATAGTGTGTTTCACATGTATGTATGCGGATTTAATCCTGGCCCCCCTATGTGTACAAATCAGAACTTATTTTTTTTCTTGCTTGTTCATAGTACCAGCAAAAAAAAAAAAATTCTGTTCTTCTGAAAAGCGAGCCATGCTCAGATCACTTTTCGGGGGCGTTTGACAGCCAGTAAAAAAGGCAATATGTTGCCTCCTGGCCACCTATTTTAACCCCTTAAACACATCAGCACTATGCTGCTACTGCATGTAATGCACATAGTTACAGAGTGGTTGGCAGTGCAGCCCCATTCACCTAGGGGTATACTTCAAGGGTGCCCTGACTGGAAAGAGATTGAGAAACACAGACAGAGGAACAGATCTCTCCATTTCCTCCTGCAGCTGCTGAACGCCTGCGGGGTGGGGGGGGGGGGGAATGGGGGAAATCTCTTCCTTTATATGCAGCCACCCACTTGTGACCGGCCCTGGTTGTTCCGCCACCAGGCTTGGAGGAGAGGGCCCTGTCCGGGGGGTCAGGGGGGCCCTTAATGGTTTCTTGCCTCGGGGCATTGAAGGTTCTGGTTACACCACGGCTCTTCACCTAACAGATCAGCTCTACCAATGACTAATGCAGTTTGCTATTGTATGTGCATTCAGCTTTAATATATAAATGGGGCCAATTTAACTGGCAAAGCACTTTAATTTCTATTAAACCATTTGAGATTAAAACACAACTCTGCCACAAAGTACAGCCCTCCCTGGCAGGGTAGGAGACCGGATAATACTCCGCTGCAGTTAGGTAACACCAACAGGTCTTGTCCCTTCCTCAGTCTGTGACTGATCAGTGAAAGAAGAAGCAGCTCCTTTCTGTCATTCTGCTCTCTTCTAGCAATATGCAGACCGGCTCATTGTGCTGCTTTGCCCTTTCTCAGTCTGAGCTCTGTTGCAGTGGCTGATACCAAGTAAAAATTAGGCAATTGCACTACTTTCAATAAATAAAAAAAGATAAAAAAATTGTAAATGCACTATTGAATACAGAGCTACAAATATTTATTTTTTTGGAAAGTGTCACAAAAAAAACCAAAAAAAAAATAAAAAAAAAAAAAACACAAAAAACCCTATCAATAAATGGTGTATTACATGCTGTTCATTCTCACTCAGTCACTATGAGATTCGTCTTTTGCATTTTACAAAAAACCTGGTTGATCCTGTTGCCATCTCCACCTTCTGTCAATGTCAACAATTCAGCTAAGGATTTTTCAGAGCAGTGTAGGAAACTCTGCACATGCTCAGTTTTCAGTGAGTTTCTATGCTAAGCATTTCCGCTCTATCAAATCTGACTAGAGTCACACATGTGGGTGTATACACAGTGGTAAATGACAGCCCACTCCCTCCGTCCTCCTCCATGCCCACTAAACACAATGGGGGCAGGCTATTACATGTAGATTGATGGAGGCTTCACCTCCTTATTCCAACATACAGGCTGAAGGGGTGTGACACAGCCCGTTACTGGCAGAAATCCACCCACACCATGTTATTGCTTAAAAAAAAAAAAAAAAAAAAGATTTGATTTCAAATTTATATGACAATATAAAACAATTAATATAAATTTGTTTTACTCTGTATCCCAAAGGTATTTATTTTATTGAACATGTGACCAGTAGAAGAGGACTAGCAGCTTCACCCGCTTATGTTTCCCTGCTGACAGGCTGGGAAAGATCAGGGTCATGCGACAGAGATAGATATATATATATATATATTATATTATATTATATTATATTATATTATATTATATTATATTATATTATATATATATATTATATTATATTATATTATATTATATTTATATATATATATATATATATATATATATATTGATTAGGAAAAAGGTACTTCGATGTTTAATAAAAATAATCACAGTGCCATCATCCATATACAGAACTAGAAGGGACAATGTAAGTTAAATTAAACAGTGTGCGTTTAGTATCACTTTAAGCTTTAAAGTAATTTGAACAATCAACACTGCCTAACAAAAACATAATTAGATATAGGCAGCTGAAACAAGACACATGGTACACACGGTTTTCTTTTTTTTTGTGCAACTATACGAGTTATATAAAAGAAAAAATGTGCAGCGCAAAAAGTGAAATTAAGATAAAATAACATAACATAAAAGTTCATATCCAACAAATGATGCGAAGTGATGTGGATGAGAACACCCAGTGACTGTCAATCATCAATCGAATATTGCAGTGATAAATCCTCCACCATACGAATAAAATACTCTTACCAGATGTGATAAGTAAAAACGCATGGACCCGATGAGGGATAAAACGTGAGACACCGATCTGGCCAATCCGAGACTCAATCTGGAGCTGTATGCTGATCAGGAACGATCCAAGATGTCCTTAGGTTGAAGATGCAGCTTCAAACAGGATGTAGTCATACAAGTGTGATGCCCAGAAAAAAGAGAGGAATGCGATCTAAGTGCACACTGTCATCTTCATTTATTTAAAAAATGTAGCAAAATTAAACAGGAACATGCTCTCATAAGAGCAGCGCACTGAAAGTGTATACTAGAAATAGCCAGTCTAGCGGTGGGTGGAGAAGTCCTGGAGACGTAACGTACGTACGGGGGAGGAGTTACCGCGTCACCCGCCTCTCATCACTGCATACAGTGGCTGCACACCGTGCTGTGTATTTATACTACAAAGTTTTTTGTCTGTTTTTGGCAAATCTTTTTTGTTTATTTCCATTGCGCTTCAGTGTATCTCTTTGCGCTCTTGGAGCTTCAGAGACTGGCTATTTCTAGTATACACTTTCAGTGCGCTGCTCTTATGAGAGCATGTTCCTGTTTAATTTTGCTACATTTTTTAAATAAATGAAGATGACAGTGT
The DNA here is from genome assembly GCA_028564925.1 of Lithobates sylvaticus. Classification (NCBI taxonomy): domain Eukaryota; kingdom Metazoa; phylum Chordata; class Amphibia; order Anura; family Ranidae; genus Lithobates; species Lithobates sylvaticus. The sequence continues at coordinate 471,272,110 of CM053030.1, forward strand.
GCACTTAGATCGCATTCCTCTCTTTTTTCTGGGCATCACACTTGTATGACTACATCCTGTTTGAAGCTGCATCTTCAACCTAAGGACATCTTGGATCGTTCCTGATCAGCATACAGCTCCAGATTGAGTCTCGGATTGGCCAGATCGGTGTCTCACGTTTTATCCCTCATCGGGTCCATGCGTTTTTACTTATCACATCTGGTAAGAGTATTTTATTCGTATGGTGGAGGATTTATCACTGCAATATTCGATTGATGATTGACAGTCACTGGGTATTCTCATCCACATCACTTCGCATCATTTGTTGGATATGAACTTTTATGTTATGTTATTTTATCTTAATTTCACTTTTTGCGCTGCACATTTTTTCTTTTATATTACACTATGAGGGATTTTGTGGTTTACCTTTTTGTGTTCAGCTTGCATTTGTTAGTTTTAATTAATTTCAGGTTTGCGCTGATTGTTCCTTATACAACTATACGAGTTGCATCAAAAAAACGACAAAACAAAAAACTGACAGCTCCGGTCGGGAGCCGCTGTACTAACCATGCGAGGTTCATTCAACGATCTCCCCTGCTGAGCTGTTGTGTTCTGACAGGGGGACAGTCCACCCCGCCAGAACACTCCGATGAGCGACCTCCGCCATTGGCTGAGAGCACTGATCGGGAGTCGGTTGGCTGCTGGTTTTCCAGCATGCACGGCTGGCCTCTGTCCGACTGACATACACATGGGCAAGAATGACGGCCGGTATTTTTTTTGTACCAGCATATGTCTCCCGACATTCTGCCCCGTGTGTATGGGGCTTTAGTCAACAAATATTTGAGAATGAATGCCTTTTGCTCTGAAACTATTAGTTATCCATCTATATGCATTAAGAGAGACAGAAGGTGAGCCATGTCATCATTCCCTACCTGTTTATACTAGAAGGATGCGGGACAATAGGCTAAGCAGCTTACGCATTTATTTGCAAATGTGTGCAAACTAAATCCCTGTTGTTAATGCATACTGGTAGACAGTAAAATTTGGTTTGTTGCAGGCTGGTTGGTAAGTTGAGCTGGGAATGCTTTACCCTTCTATGTGCTCCTTGCTGCAAATGCCAGTTATAGGTGGGGGTGACAATGGACATTTGTTTGTACAATAAAGCCTGCCAACTGCCTGGCCGCAGGCTTATCCATCTTGCACAATCTGAGCCAATGCCTGACTTTCTACTCATTAACATGACCTGGGACTTCACTAGGAGCCCATGGGAGACCAAACCACTTCAACAGGCTATCTTCAAAGATAAACTTAAAATATTCTCCCTTGGACAGTCATCACAGTACCACAACTAGAAAGGTTTATCTACCTTGCCAGTTAAGTTGTCTCTGAAAACAGGTGCAAATACTTTGATGGCCTTAAAGTGGAGTTGCCAACCCTCAATAAACACACACACACACACACACACACACACACACACACACACACACACACACACACAGTCCAGAGGTGCGGCAGTCCGAATCCTCGGCTCTCTCCGGCACTGGCCGAGTCACGCTGCACCTCCTTAATGGCCGGGCAACCTTCTGGAACACGTCACAGGTCCCAGAGGATTGCAGGGAGGGGGGGGAGCCAAGGCAGCCCGAGCAGAAGTGGGAGCAGGTACCTGTCAAAACTAGGCACCTGCTCCCCACCCCCCCCCCCCCCCCAAAAAAATGACATGCCAAATGTGGCATGTAAGGGGGTGAGGAGTGCTTAAAGCGAAACTTCCACTTTTGGGTGGAATTCTGCTTTAACTACAGCATAAAGTATGCCTATGGCCTAAAGCCTGGTACACTAGCAGGTTTTTTTCCTGAATAGCTCAGGAGAAGCTATTGTGTTCTGGTAGGGGAACACACTGGTCAGACATTGGTTGAGAGCACTGATCGTATACGGATTGGGAGACCTTTCTAGGTGATGCCCCTTCGACAGAAGCCAGACGATTGCCAGGCTTCTGTTGGATCAACTGCCGTACACACGGGCCGAACGTCGGTGTGTTTCTATGGAATCGCCCGATACCGCCCAAAATTCAGGCGGTGTGTACGGGGCTTAACGCTACAACTTTCACAGAACACCTAATTAAAACAGCAAAATAAACAGGACCTGTAAGAATTTAAACATGAGCTTTGCCTTGCATTCTAAAAGCTCCTAGTTTCACTACCTAGTCTGCCACTGACCTAAAACACAAATGAAGGTGAAGACTTTAGAATTTTTTAGACTTTGCTGGCTGCATGCTTGTTGCAGTGCAAAGGTATTTTAGGTAGGTAAACTAGAATTGGGATTACTGCCCTGGAGTCGGCTTATGTAAAAATCAGCAACAGCACCGATACATCTATTTAGATCCATTAAACAATACCTAGTTCATAAGTTTTGTATCTTACCTTTTTCATTTCGTCAACATAAGCAACCATGGCGTCTTCTTTGGTCATGTCACCCAACGAATTCCAGGCATCCCTGAAAAATGAATCCAGAAGTAGATCATGCAGGTTATGTACTCTACTATACACACAGACCTCTGAAACAATCACATGCAAAAAAACAGCAGCAAAAGGTTTACTGGCCATTTGACGTAATGTGAGATCAGTATTTACACAATTATTCTTCATACTATAAAATGTCCTATAAATGATTTAGATTAGATCTGCATTTTCAGACATCACCAAATAGCTTAAATATTAAACAAATTCTTGCGAGCTCCCATATAAATAATATACGGGAATAATCTGGACAGCTGCTAGCACTGACCACATCCCATATGCTCATGCCAACCCAGTAAATAATCAAATATAATGCTGCGCTATCCAAGTACCATCATGTGACCACCACATAAACTAGTGTTAGGCTACTTTCACACTGGCGCGGTGGAGGCGCTGGCGGTAAAGCGGTGCTATATTTAGCGCCGCTTTACCGGCGTTTTAGCAGCGCATTTCGGCCGCTAGCGGGGTGGTTTTACCCCCCGCGAGCGGCCAAAAAAGGGTCAATACCGCCCGCAAACCGCCGCTGCAGCGGCGTTTTGCGGGCGGGTTCGGCGCGCTGCCCAATTGTTTTCAATGGGACCGGGCGCTATAGGAGCGGTAAATATACCGCTCCTATAGCGAGCCAAAGATGCGGCTTGCAGGACAATTTCCAGCGTCCTGCAAGCGCACCGCTTCAGTGTGAAAGCCCTCGGGCTTTCACACTGAAGACACAGCAACAGCTGTTTCGGGTCGGTTTGCAGGCGCTATTTTTAGCACAATAGCGCCTGCAAACCGCCCCAGTGTGAAAGGGGCCTTAATGTTACCTTTGATAGATAAAAGTTCATCAAAACATGCATATGTACTGAAATCCTATGCGATTATACCTCGTGACAGCATGTGAAAACTGAGTATAAATTTATATAAAGTGCGTCCATATGTGGACGCACTTTATATAGATTTATACTCAGTTTTCACATGCTGTCACAAAATATATTCGCATAGGATTGCAGTACATATACATGCTTTTGATGAACTTTTATCTCTCAAAAGGTAACATTAACACTAGTTTATGTGGTGGTCACATGATAGTACTTGGATAGCGCAGCATTGTATTTGATCAGATCACCAAATATCTACCCAGCCACAAATCAGGTAAAAAGTATATTAAAGAAAATCACCATTTGTATCGACCAACAGGATCCCAAAATGCAGGCCTCGGTACATTGCAAGGTCCTTGGGTTGCTTGTTTGTAAAAACTGTAGAACTTCAGCATCATTTCGTTGGATGGCTGGAAAGAGCCTAAAACGTAAATTTCACAGGAATAATTAAAGAGGCATTCCAGCATGGGGAACATTTTACAAATACTGTAGCTGCTGACTTTTATTATTGGGACACTTAACTGTCCAGGGAGCCCACGATGTTGGCACCCCAGCCACCACCATTTGTGGTGGCAGTGAAGCCTTTTGGCTGCACAGCCGCTCCCCTACTGCACAAAGCGCTTTCTTTCTGGCCTGTTGGCGGAGGAAGGGGGCAAAAATTACGAGGGAGGGTGCAGCGGCGCAGTCTCCCAGAAGTGGGGACGGGTACCTGCCAAAAACCATGTACCCGTTCCCCCCCCCGCCCCCCCCCCAAATGTGGCACCGGAGGGGGGTGGGGGGAAGCAGATAAGCGGAAAAGTTATGAATTTGAATCTCCATACATCTACCCATTTCAGCTGGTACAATCTAAGCTGTCTCTTGAAGCAAGGATAAGTGGTTGGTGACAGGGCACCTCTTTTTTGCATGTGAATGGCTCATTGACAGAAAGTCGATAAAACCCCCAATCAGCCAACACAGCCAGTCACAAGAGTTTGGAAGATCAGTATTGACAACTGCAATTACAGTCGAGGGACAGCTGGTACAAAAAACAAAAAGAAAACGGAAGTAGCAACTTACCGTGTTCTACAGGAAACTAATATCCATGTAAAGTGAACCTGATGGGGAGAGCATCTGCTGACTTGTTTTGATAAAGGTAAAGGCTTTAAAGTACAACTAAAAGGAAACTTTTTTTTTTTTTTTTGGATAGAGTGAAGATGGATTTTTATTGCCACCTGTGTCCCCGTTAGGGAGATTCACCCTCTATTTGTCCTGTTTACCATCATTGAAAGTGAAGATAAAAGAAAATTCCAAAATTCAGGGTTGTCCCCAGAACATTAGAGAGGAAATCTTCAAAAAAAAAAAAAAAAAAAAAAAAAAAGACACTAGTTCTGGTGACCTGGGCCCCCCCCCCCCCCCCCCAAGGGAATCCTTTAAAGAGTAACTCCAATTTTAAGAAGAAGAAAGAAGAAAGAAGAAGAAGAAGAAAGAAAAAGAAGAAGAAGAAGAAAGAAAGAAAGAAGAAGAAGAAGAAGAAAGAAGAAGAAAGAAGAAAGAATCCCCTCTAAGTGATCTATGTACATTGCAGGAATTTTAAGAAACTTTGTTGCAAATTCCTACCTTTTGTTATTCTGAAGAAATAGCTGTTTGTCTATGTTCATGTGCACAGTGAACGAAAGTGGTTTTAATATAATCAGCTGCTGCACCTGCAGGGCTCAAAATGAGAAAAGTGGCCGGGTCTGCATCCCTTTAGATACGATTTCCCTTTAAGAGTATCTCACAAAAATTTTGTTGCAGGAGATGCTCAAAATCCGATTTTTATCTTAGTGCAGACTTCTGGTTAAATCAGTAATTCAATCACACAAGCAGGAAATCTACATTTATTGGAGGGGGGGGGGGGGTGTTCTGTACACCATTTGTGTACAGAACACCTCTGGGGTTGCCATATTAAATTTTACAGAAATTAACAACACTGCAGACTGAAAAAGGAAAGGCGATTTTAAGAACATTCTGTTGCAAAATGGCTCGTGTCGCAATTGTATAGGCTGTATTTTCTTTATTTGGTCTTTTTTTTCCCCCCACAAAAGTGGAGTTACCATTAATTTCCAGTGGTTTCCCCTCACTTCCTGTTTTGGCTAGGAGACAGGAAATTAAGTTAAATCTCCCAAATAGGACACAGATGGCAAAAAGCAACTGACAGGGGTTATAAACAACCCTTAAGCCTAGTACACACAGGCTGAATGTCGGGTGGCATCTCCCAGGTTCAATAGAAACCGGCTGACTTAGGCCCGATTCACACCTATGCATTTTTAGTGCTTTTTGCATTTTGCAGATTTTCTCTACAGAACGTGTTCCATTGGAAACCATGTTAAATGGATGTAGTGCAAATCTGCAAAATGCAAAAAGCACTAAAAATGCATAGGTGTGAATCAGGCCTTATGGGCCATTTATACTGCAGTCACCTGGCAAAGTTTAGCCAGCTTCTGTCAGAGGGGCATGCCCTAAAAAGGTCTGCCAATTGGCTCCCGATCACTGCTCTGTCATGGGGTCCTGTCCCACTGTCAGAACACAATAGCACAGCAGGGGAGATTGCTGTACTAACATCGCATAGTTAGTACAGCGGATCCGACCTGAGCTGTCAGGTTCCCCCTTTCAACCCTGCTGGGCTGAATGGAAAAAAAATAAATACATTTATACTACTAGTGTGTACCAGGCTGAACTATCCAAAACGAAAAAAATAAACAAACATTTTGCCTATAGTTCTACTGTAGGGCTTTTTTCCCCTACTTACAGAACCCAGACAGTGAGCTGTCAGGATGCCCGATATGCACATACCCGTCTCAGACTGGTGCCTCACTAGGCAGTGATATGTTAGTAGGACATCCATGGAACGTGCCCCTTTACAAACAAGTCAGCAGTGCCTGATCTCATTTGTCCTGAAATGTTTCCTTGAAATTGGTTTTATTAAAATGAACTACAGCTCACCACTACTAGCGAAACTGCACCTTCCCGCATACCCCAAAAGCACAACGCTAGAAGGGCAATTGGCAACAGTTTGCCACAGCATTAAAAAAAAAAAAAAAAAAAAAACACACATGGGCTGCCCACCAATAATATTGATTATATATATGAACAAAGATTTAAAACAAAAATATGGTGCAATTCTTCAGACAAAATAAAAAAAATCACTAGACTTCCACATTTTACAATACAATAAAATGTAGACGGGAAAGTTTCAATTTGGCTCACCTAAAAGCATTGGAGCAAACTTGGGTCCAAAATGCAGATTCCAGAGCTCATGCTTTCTTTATACAACAGGCAAAGTACAAAGGCCACAAAATCCGCTGTCACCGCTTTACATGACTATCCAAAACCTTCCGAGGGTTAGCATAAAATATGTAGATAAAGGGCTCACCACTCCCACAATACATGGAGCGCGGGGAGTTCATGCATAGAAGGTGGTTGCTTAAATAGTCGAAGCAGAACTTTAGTTTTCTTTTTTGTTTTCAATTTGCTGCCAGGAAAAGGAACTTCACCTCTTATTTTTCAAATTCCCCATTTACCTTTTTTACTGGGCTATCCTTAATAAGCACCCTCACCCCCTCATTAAATTCATCAATGTTCTTTCACAATCCACGGCTCCACTGCCATCTTCCTCTCTTAACCACTTGAAGACCAGACTTTTTCTGGCACTTTGAATACATGTGAAAATCTGTTTATTTTTGCTTGAAAATTACTTGGAACCCTCAAACTAATTTTTTTAATTTTCTTTAGTGGCCCTAGAGAATAAATTGGTGGACTTTGCAATATTTTTTTTGTCATATGGCATTTGCACAGTGGGTTTTTCAAACGCAATTTTTGTGGGAAAAAAAAAAATATGAATTTACACTTTTTTTGCAGTTAAATTTAAAACAAAAACCAATACATTACCCATTTTTCTTGTAAGATATAAAAAGATGATGTTACACCGAGTAGATACCAAACATGTCATGCTCTAAAATTGCTCACACCTGCACAGAGTCGACAAACGGAGCCATATAAGCTTTTACAGGTTACCACCTTATATCTACAGAGGAGGTCTAGTGCTAGAATTAGTGTCCATGATCTGACATTCGCGGCGATACCTCACATGTGTGGGACGATCGACGTTTCCGCGTGACCAAGACATGCCTTTGTGAATGAATGAATGACTTGTATAGCGCTACAATGCGAACTGAATCGCCTCAAGGCGCTGTATTGGCGTTTGGTTGTCGAGCTTCTAGAAGAGGTAGGTCTTGAGTTTCTTCCTGAAGGCCTGGTGGTTTTCTTCCATGCGAATGTTTGTGCGATTGATTTTATTTTATTTTTAGCACTTTTATTGCTGTCACAATGAATATAAACATCCTTGTCCATCCAGCAATAGGCATGTGACAGGCACTTTTTATGGAGGGATATGGGGTCAATAAGACCCCAAATCCCTCCTTTGCACTTGAGTGGCGTTTTTTGAATTCTTTCGAATTTCAAAAAAATGCCGCCAATGACAGCCAGGTAAACCAGAAGCGATGTCATTGCTTCTGGGTCACCATAGCAGAGACCCAATCAAAGCCGATTCCGGGTTTGTATGGGTCTCAGGCCAGTAGTTCGGGTCTCCCAGTGGGACGGAAGAGCCCAAGAGAGCCACGGGAGGGGGGGGGGGGGGCTAGTTATGTGCATGTCTTATCCATGGTTTTAATCATTTTCTAATTAAAATTGAGTTTTAATGCTGGAAGTGGAGCGACTTGGAGCTTTGATAGTTGCAAAAGGTGGCTCTACAAAGTATTGACTTTAGGGGGATGAATAATTATGCACATTGACTTTTTCTGTTTTGTCCCATTTGTTATTTGCTTCACAATAAAAAAAATAAATAAAAAACACACATCTTTAGAGCCGGTTCACACAGGGGCAACTCGGGATCAGACTTCAGGTCGCCCCAAGTCACGCTGTTGAGAAAAATCAATATTAGTTAATGGAGCCGTCTTAATGTACACTACAGCAGTCGCTCCAACTTCCTAAAAAAGGTTCCTGTACGACTTCAATCCGACTTCTAGGCGACTTATACCCATTGATTTCAATGGAAGTCGCCTCCAAGTCGTATCTCCATCTATATTGAAGCGACAATGTCGCCTCTCTCACAGAATAATCAGCTCTCTAGGGGGAACTCTACGCCAAAGTTTAAATAAAAAAAAAACAAAAAAAAAAACCGGCATGGGTTCCCCCTCCAAGAGCATACCAGGCCCTTAGGTCTGGTATGGATTTTAAGGAAAACCCCCTACTCCAAAAAAAAAAAAACGGCGTGGGGGTCCCCCCAAAATCCATACCAGACCCTTATCCGAGCACGCAGCCTGGCCGGTCAGGAAAGGGGGTGGGGACGGGGGGCGCCCTGCAGCAGCAGGCATCACCCCACTATAACTCCTTCAAGCCGAGGCCGCATATGTGTGTATGGTTGGCGCTAAGGGGTTAAAGAAAAGTGGGTGAAGAGGGCGATAGTCTGCTTTATAATTTTTCATGTCACTGCGATACTTGCCTTATACTAGGCACTGTCCCCCCAGGACTGCAGGTCAGCTGGGTTGAATTAGGGCAAGTGTCACCCAACCACCTTCCCAGACTGTCATGGACATATTGCCTTGGGTTGGATCATCACACAGCCAAGGCTCACAGCACTCCTGGACTGAGTGGCGCTCACATGTAATTATCTGAGTGCCACTTAGTCCAGAAGGAAGGCCAGTCAATCACAGAGAAAAAAGTAGGCAAGACCTGAGACTTCACCAGATGGGCCTGAAAACTGGTATATACCAAGTTTGTTTTTCGTTTTTTTTTTTTTTTTTATTACCTTCAGGGAGGCATAATGGTTGCAGGGTAAGTTTGAGTTCCACTCTAATGCAATCATTTTTATGTTGAAAGGAAAGAAATATTTAGAGCCCTAGTGCCCAACCTGTGGCCCTTTGGTATATGATGTGTGGCCCTCCGCAGTCTGTAGTGGGAACACCGATTAGGATAATAGCATTGATCTCTATTAACCTAATTTAACATGCTCCCAGTTTCGGACTATCTTCTGCAGCATATCCCCAGCCAATAATGTATCCTATCCACACTCTCTGATCCTCATTTCCTCTATTAGACCCCTTTAACACTGGAGGCGTTTTTCAGGCGCTTTAGTGCTAAAAATAGCACCTGAAAAAAGCCTCATCTGCAATCTCAGTGTGAAAGCCAGAGTGCTATCACACTGGGGCGCTGCACTGGCAGGACATCAAAAAAAGTCCTGCAAACAGCTTCTTTGAGGCGCTGTAGGAGCGCTGTATACACCACTCCTAAAGCGTCCCTGCTTATTAAAATCAACGGGCAGCGCCGCCGAAGCGCCTGCAAAATGCCTCGGCAGTGGTGCTTTGCGGGTGCTTTAAGCCCTTTATTGGGGCCGATAGCAAGGGTTAAAAGCGCCCTGCTAGCGCCCGAAAAGCGCAGCAAAAACTACAGTAAAGTGCCGCCGATGCCCGGGCACTGACAGTGTGAAAGGGCTCTCAGAGCTGCAGTTTATCACAGTCCTCTCAACCATTACATATAATGAACATTGCATGCAGCCTTTTGGTGATGTCGGGGGGCGCATTTGAGGCCTCCTTTAGCTCATAAATTGATAACCACTGATTTAGACCAATAGAACACTTTTCATAATACAGCAAAATATCAATTCATGCAAGTCTATAAAAAATGAGGGACAATTACGGAGACTGACACATTTCATCCAAATAAAGGACAGATCGAAGCCAAGATGTAGTTCTTAAAGGGGCCCATTTCTTCACATATTAGGGGCAGTAAAAGTAGAAGGGTCATTTACCACCCCTACTCCAATCCCAGGAGCATGTGCACTCCAAGTATAACCTGTACTTCTAAGTATCTTGAGTATGTGACTTACTCCCCTGTGACAGCACTAGGAGCCTCACAATAGGCCCAGTGCTGTCACAGGTGTGGCACGGGAGCAAGGAAAGCGAAGTACATGTTTCTATGAACATGTAGAGGTAAGTGATCATTTTACCTTGTCCTGCATGGGTTAAGGAAGAATTCTATTCAATGAACACCTATTTCTGCTGTAATCAGACTGTATGGCTACCTTCATGTTGATGCTGAATGCAAAGAGCACCCAACACCGGTGTTCCTCTGGCCGGCATTATGGCTATGCAGATGTTGCTGGCAGGCCCGAAAACTTTGAAGTGAATCCAACATGATTAAGGCCTGATGGCCGAAACACGTTTGCTTTTTTGACTGTTCACCTGCATTAATAAAACAATGTTTTAGTCAACTTTAGCCGGGAGCATGGCAACAGCCTTACTCCCTTTCTTTGCATGAATCCCCAACACTCCTGGTGCGCAACCTGTGTCCCTCTGGTATGTAATGCACGGCCCTTGGAACTCAGCAGTCTGTATTGGATAACACGAATTAGGGTATTAGAATTGATCTCTACTAGCCTCACATAACATGTTCCCAGTTTTTGTATTGTCTTCTGCAGCATATTCCCAGCCAACAATGTAGCATGTCCACATTCTCTGACCCTCATTTCCTTTATTAGGTCTCTCTCCAGTTACTGACAGTCCTCTCAAGCATTACATATGTTGATAATACGCGCGGCCCTTTGGTGAAGTCAGACTGCATTTGAGGCCACCCTTAAGCTCGTAAGTTGACAACCACTGCCCAACACAGCCAGGCCTGTTATATCCTGCAATGTTTGGATCAGCATGGGTGGTGCTTGCCAGATGCCGAATGCTCTTGCCAAGGGTCCCCGTTTATCCTTTAAGCAACCTGGATGTATAGATCTGAATATGCGGCTAGCCTATAGGTCTCCTCACTTTTTGGGCTTGATAGGAAAACTTGAGGAAGGCTAGTTCTAAAGTAATATTGGTTCCCATGAGCTGCTGGATGTTGCCTTGGCGAGAACTTTCTTTTCTCCCCCTTTTACACATATGCTCCTTTGCGTAATAATCACAAAAGCAAATGTCAATGGATGGATTCTTACCATTTTTGGGCAAGCTTTGGATCACGCTCACAGCTGCTTCGAATCTTTTTTGGTGAAGTGGTTTTGTGTCTGCCATAATGGTGCTCGGAGTGGTACAAAAGGTAAACCTGAGATCAAAATGCTGCACGACATAAAAGGAGGAGATTAGAAACAGAGTACAAGGAGATCCTAACATCAGAAACATGCAGAAATTTGCCAGGGAATTTTCCCCAGAGCTTATTGAAAGAGGTGAAGCTCTGCCAACTTCCATCATCCAATCATGCGTGAGAAAACACACTCTCCCCCCCTTCCCCCCTTTGCACATGGGTGCTATTCTTCTTAAAAAGGAGTTCACCTTTTTGGAAAAAAAAAAAAACGCAAATTTTATTCAAGTAAATACATGCAACATGTTAAGAAAGGTGAACTTATCCTTTAAAGTGAAATTTCACCAAGTTCTGAGGAAAGATTTCTTACAAAGTGAACAGCTTACTTCCTTTTAGTAAATCAACCCCAATAAGTACGGAAAAAAAATAAAATAAATAAAAAGCTTGACCACTTTTAAAGCGGGACTGTACCTGAATTTTTTTTTTTTTTAAAAGCCAGCAGCTACAAATACTGCAGCTGCTGACTTTTAATAAATGGACACTTACCTGTCACAGGTTCCAGCGATGTCGGCAGCAGAGGCCGATCAATTGCTTGGCTCTTTGCTGCTGCCGGCGCCATTTTCGGCTTCACTTCCCGGTTCCCTACTGCGCATGCGCGAGTCGCGCAGCGCAATGAGAATCGTCAGCGCTGTCTGCCAGGACACGTGTGTGTCCCGGCAGACAGCGCGGCGGGAAGTCAGGAGGAAAGGGGTGCAGATACCTGTCAGACAGGTATCTGCACCCCCCTCCCCCTGAAAAGGTGCCAAATGTGACACCGGAGGGGGGGAGGGTTCCGAAAAGCGGAAGTTTCACTTTAGGGTGGAATCCTGCTTTAACTGTCAAACACCCATAACAACCGCTCCCCTTCCCCCCACTCATCCAGGAAATGACATGGCCTCACACAATCAGGAGCATCATATTCAAAGATAAGCTCAACTCGCACACGATTTCAAACATGCTCTTCATGCATAGATGTCTATTGAAATCGCCCCTGAAGTTGCCAAAAGTAGTGCAGGACTTTGCAACGTCGCACCGAAAGGGACAGTGCCGTTGCCAAAAATAGGCTGCAATTTGGCATGCGATTTGACATGTCAAATTGCATCACAAATCGTGCCGATGTGAACAGGGCCTTAGGATCAAATAGTATGGGCACATTTTCATCTCCAACTACCAAGCAGCTTAAAGTGGTAGCAAACCACTGCAATAAAAAAATAAATACCCCCCAAAAAAAAAAAAAAAAAAAAGAAGAACTTTCCCCTGCAAAATAAAATAGCACATTATGAAATACTTACCTTACAATGAAGCCCTCCAGCAGTGCGCTGTCACCACAGATGGCTTCCACCTTCCCCCAGTCTTCCTTCCAGGGTCGTGGACTTCGGCTGTGTGAGAGGCCGGAGCCGTGAGGATGTCACTCCCACGCATGTGGACGGGAGCCCTCGGTTATGGCACGGTGCTCTGAAGGACCCGTACGGTATGCCGGACCTTCAGAGCGCATGCGCCGGTGACGTCACCAGCTGCATTCAGGAGGAATATCTCCTAAACACCGCAAGTTTAGGAGATATTACATTTTACCTTCAGGTAAGCTTTATTATAGGCTTATCGGTAGGGGAAAAAAATAAAAATCACAAAGCGGGACTTTACTACTGCTCTAAAGTAGAACTAAAGGCAAAACTTTTTTTAAGCTTTGGAAAGATGAGGGTTCTATCCTGCAATCTTTTTTTTTTTGGCCATCTGTGTCCCATTGAGGAGATTTCCCTTCTCTTCCTGTCCTATATCCAAAACAGGAAGTGAGAAGAAATCCCTCCGAAGCGAGGGAATCCCTGGTTATCACCAGGTCTAGTGTCCCAATCGGAAGATGTCCCTCCTTTGCTGTTATGGTAACAACCTAAAAATTTGGGATTTTCTTTCACTTTCACTCTCAATAATGATAGTAAACAGGACAAATAGAGGGTGAATCTCCCCAACAGGGACACAGACAGCAATAAAAACCTAATAGGTGTTCTAATCCCTCTCCATTTTGTCTAAAAAAGGTTTTGCCTTCTATACAAACTCTACAACAATCTTCCATTTGCTCTTATTTGGTCTGTTAATAAAACTACTGGAAGCGTTTTGTTATATCTGTTCCATAAGGACAGAATAATGCTAATCCTGCCAGAAATGTTGTGAGCTGATAAGAAGAGTACAGCGCAGGCAGAGCGCACAGGAAGTTATCAGTAGGGTTAAGCTTGCATTTGTTCAAAACCAGGTCCAGGTTATTCCTGGTCAGATGAGCTCTGGGTGGGGGTGGGGGGGATTCGCCTCTCCACAGCCCCATGTACACAAGACAGCGGGAATCCTCTGACATCATTGACCTAATATGGCGGATTCCCTGCCCTAAAACCGCTGTTAAATGGTTGTGAACCTCAGACATGAAATATGAGCAAAACATAGCCCTCTATAGTGTGTGCTTGTCTCGGTCCAGAGTACCAAGTGTCATTTCTGTCTGCCGGTTCAGCCCTCTGCTATTATGAATCACTTCTGACAAGCATTCCTGACACCAAGAGAAAAAAGGTGACAGGAGAGGGACCTCCATCTGATTGACAGCCTAAGCCAGGGGTCTCAAACTAGCGGCCCTCCAGCTGTTGCAAAACTACAAGTCCCATCATTCCTCTGCCTGTGGGAGTCATGCTTGTAACTGTCGGCCTTGCAATGCCTCATGGAACTAGAATTTTCACAACAGCTGGAGGGCCGCGAGTTTGAGACCCCTGGCCTAAGCTCTGTTCCTGTGTGCTGTGTGAAGGGGAGGGGCCTTCCATCCAATCAGCTCTCAGAGCTCTCCCCACTGAGGTGTAACTTCAGCTCTCTTCCCTTTTTCTGAAATCTCAGAAAAGCTTTATAAAGTCTGTAATTTGAACAGATGTAGAGAAGAGACGATTGCAGATAAACAGGTACAACGTATGTAGGAGGATTTGTTTCATGTCTGTATCACCGGCTAGCCACTTCACTGGAGATATGTGATGATTTAAATCCAGTTTAAAATAGGGGTGGGGATGCTCTGACATCATGGGCCCAATAGGGTGGATTTCCCATTCCCCAGCTGACATTACAAAAAGGGGCGTGGATCCCAGACCAGCAGCTCATTGGACTAGGAATGACAACCATCAGACCTGAACCCAGTTCTGAACAAACAAGCTCATCCTTATTTTTAAGCAATGTTTCCAGCTCTCTATGGACTACAACCCCTGTTATGTAGATGAATAGGGGAGGTTTTCTGTAGTCCTGTCCTAGAGTGACAACACGGCTCCTCCTTGGATACAGGACAGGGAGTGTTGTCACCCTAAAACAAGAAGGGGGTTATTGGAAGGATCACCAGGGAAAAAAAAAAAAAAAAAAGGAAAACCTCTAAGGGGCCTTTTACACTGAACGCAGTTGGATTAATTTTGAACTGCACAGACAGCCCCAAAACCAAGGTAATCCTATGGGCATAGTTCACATCATTGCAGAAAGAAAAAAGTAGAGCATGCTGCATTTTTCCACACCGCGCCCCTTTAGGGCCCATGCCCACCAGAAACTGCACATACCTGCACCTGTTTGACTTAATGTTTACATGCATTTGAAGAGCGCTTGAATGCGTTTTGCATGCATTTAACATTGCGTTTGCAGTTCATGTTCTATACGTTTTTGGGCTTGGCTTTAAGTGGTTACAATTCCTTGAGGTTTTTTTTCACCTTAATGCATTAAGGTGAAAAAACCTCCTGCGATGCTGCAGCCCCCCCAGAGACCCCCCCCCCCTTTACTCACCTGAACCCGGTCTTTCCAGCTAAAGCCGCTGTCTCGGGTCCTGATTGAAAAAGGATAGCAGGAGCAGCCATTGACTCCCGTTGCTGTCAATCAAATCCAATGAGCCGGGGGCCGAGTCCTGCTGTCTGTGTCAATAGACGCAGCAGGAGGACACGGGTGCCCTGAGGGAGAGCACTTCTCCGACGGGGCACTCGAGAAGAGGAGGAGGAGCCAGGAGCGCCGCTGAGGGACCCCAGAAGAGGAGGATCAGGCCACTGTGCAAAACCCTCTGCACAGAGGAGGTATGTATAAAACATGTTTGTTTTTAAAAAATAAAAAAATAAAAACAGTTAAAACAAAACTAACCTTTAGATATCCTTTAAAAGGGGTGCATTAGAAGCGCGCTTGTAGAGCATTACCTGCATTTGTGGTGCAGAAAAATGCAGCACAATCTACTTTTTTTTTTAAAACTGCAATGATGTGAACTATGCCCATAGGATTACCTTGAGTTTGGGCTGTCAGGAGTGCAGTTTAACATGCAGCAAACTGCGTTCGTTGTGAAAGGGCCCCAAAGCCAAGCCCAAAAAACATAGAAAAAAAAAATGCACTGCAAACACAGATCAAAACGCACTCAAGCGTGCACGCCTAACGCGTTTCAAATGCATGTAAACATGCAGTCAAAAATCCGCAGTTATGTGCCATTTCTGATGTGAATGGGTCCCAAGGCCCCCCCATCACGCCAGATGCACTGGGATGGATCTTTGACCGCACGCCAACTGCGTAGACCGTCCAAAAATTCAGCTTGTGGGCATAGTTCATACTGGTGCAGTCTAAAGGAACAGCAAACTGAATTTTTCAGCACTGAAAAAGCACAAAAATGCGCCGCAGTGCACATAAAAGCCCCAAGAAGACAGAAGTGACCTCCAAGTTTGGGAAAAATACACCGCAAATGCACATAAAAAATTAAGTAATAATAATGCAGGTCGTTGTGCATGCAAAAATGCACAGTTTCTGCTGTGAATGAGCCCTAAAGGAAAAAAATAAATAAAAAACAAAACAAAAAAAAAGGGAAACTACATGTAAGGAAGGACTGATAAGCTGCAACACCTGATCCCCCTTGTTGGGTGTATAGAATACACTTTAATGGTCACAACCATCCAGCTTCCATTGTATAGCATCACCTGGGGGGGAGGGGTCCCTGTCCTGGGGGGGGGGGGGGGGTGGTGGTGATGCCCTCCTCCCCCCAGCCCCCTAATTCATATTAGAATATACATACACCGGGCTGTCAGGTGACAGCACTGCGATGGATACAAAGGTCACCGAATGAGGCCCAGCATCCCACACACAACCCGGCACCGAGCACAGGAGCCCTGGCCCCCCAACGGGTGGACACACACACCGCCAGTCACCTGTGATCGCAGCACCGGAGCCCGCAGCCTTCATCCTGGCCCCATCTGTCACGGCTCACCGCACGGCATCATGGGAAGTGTAGTCCGCGGAGACCTGCGTAAACACGCAAACGCACGCTCGCTCAACCCTAGTCCTTTTTCTTTTTCTTCTTCAACAACTTTATTGAAAGCGGCATTTCCGTCAGCACAGCGCACTGTGCCCGACATTGAGCAGCGCGTCACGTGACAGCAGCCATTTTGTATGGTGGGGATGGGCAGAGTTGTGTTTTTATTGATTTGCTTGTCACAATTCTTGGATCAGTTAGTAAAATGTGAATAAAAATAAAAACTCTTGGGGTCATGTGTGTCTAATCATTTAGATTCCTGCACTTTCTTTTAACCATACATTTTTTATTTTATCAAAAGAGAACATAACAATTAAGATTGCTGCAAATGGTACATATCATTGTAATGAAAAAACATTGTAAAGGCATATATATATAAATTAGCCTATTTTATAAGCCTAATAATAATATCTTATATATTTTTTTTTCCCTGCACTTTCTGTACAGCTGAGGGGTGAAGGGTGGAAAGTAGGGTTGCCACCATTTCTTTAAGCCAAACCCGAACACTTTTGCAGCACAGGGAATTTTTATTTAATTGCAGTAAACATTATTGGATTATAAAAGACCTTGGATACATTTGGGTGCCCCAAGGAGAGTAGCAATGTAGCGCACAGATGGCACCTTGGCAAACAGTGGGTGCGGCCAAATTGCTCTTGCTGACATTATCACCCCGACCCTTCAGTCAAACCCATAGTTGCCAACAGTCCCGATTTTCCCGGGACAATCACGATTTTGGGACTCTCGTCCCGATTTATGCTTGTCCTGATTGTTTTTCCGGGATTTTGGTTTTGTCCTGAGAAAATCTGGAATGTTTTTTAGCAAAAAACTGCAACGGCTACACAAAAATGTCCTCCGTCGCCTCCACGAGTGTTGTTTACCCTTGTGTTCAGTGCAGAGGAGAGGGGCAGCCAATCGGCTTCTCTCTTCAGTGTACAAATAGAAAATTCTATTGTACACTGAAGCCTATTGGCTACAGGGATTGGCGGCCCCTCCCCGCTCTCCACTGAACACAAGGAAATGTTTAGTCTCCAGCCGCCGCCGCCGCCCCCCCCCCGCCCCGTGTGTTACACAGTCACACCTTTGGAAGGACCAGGGCTCCGCTGGCTGTGGACAGTGCACTGGTGGTCTTGGCTTCCCTTTGCACCCCGTCCCCCAATGTCACCACCATACCTGTCCCTCCCCCTCCCCGTGTCACCACCATACCTGCACTCCCCTCCCCGTGTCACCACCATACCTGTTCCCCCCTCCCCCCGTGTCGCCACCATACCTGCTCCCCCCTTTCCCCCATGTCACCACCATAACCTGCAACCCCCCCATATCACCACCATACCTGCACCCCCTCCCCCCATGTCACCACCATACCTGCACCCCCTCCCCCCATGTCAACACCATGCCTGCACCCGCCTCCCCCTAGTCACCACCATGCCTGCATCCGCCTCCCCTCTAGTCACCACCATGCCTGCACCCCCTCCGGCCTAGTCACCACCATGCCTGCACCCCCTCCGGCCTAGTCACCACCATGCCTGCACCCCACAGGTCACCATCATGCCTGCACCCCCAAATCACCACAATGCCTCCACCCTTCCCCAAGTCAGCCTGTAACACCCCAAGTCACCATGCCTCCGCCCACACACCTCTCCCCCTTGTCACCACTCTTGAGGAGATGTAGCTAGACTGCAGCCAACACTCCGCTTGGGGCACTGATTTGAGGCACTCCGCTGGGGACACCTGATGTATGGCCCCATCAAAAATTGCCCCATCATACTGCCCCCATCAAAACTGCCCCATTAAATTTGCCCCCATCAAAACTGCCCCATTAAAATTGCCCCCATCAAAACTGCCCCATCAAAATTGCCCCATCATACTGCCCCCATCAAAATTGCCCCCATCAAAACTGCCCCCCATCATACTGCCCCATCAAAATTGCCCCATCATACTGCCTCATCAAAATTGCCCCATCACACTGCCCCATCAAAACTGCCCCATCAAAGTTGCCCCCATCAAATTTGCCACATCAAAATTGCCCCATCAAAACTACCCCCATCAAAATTCCCCCCATCAAATTTCCCCCATCATACTGCCCCATCATACTGCCCCATCAAAACTGCCCCCATCATACTGCCCCATCAAAATTGCCCAATCAAAACTGCCCCATCAAAATTGCCCCATCATAATTGCCCCATAAAAACTACCCCCATCAAAATTGCCCCATCAAAATTGCCCCATCAAAACTGCCCCATCATACTGCCCCATAAAAACTGCCCCATCATACTGCCCCATCAAAACTGCCCCCATCAAAATTGCCCCATCAAAACTACCCACATCAAAATGTCCCCCATCATACTGCCCCATCAAAACTGCCCCCATCATACTGCCCCATCATACTGCCCCATCAAAATTGCGCCCATCATAGTACTCTTTTATAAATGATTGGTAAAGTCTGTCCCCTCCCCCGGGCTCTGTATGTAAGATGTTCCAGCCGCCTCCCCCACCACCCATCACTGTGTATAAGAAGCTTTGGTAACCATGGCAACAAAAGCATGGTTACCCTTTTTAAAAATGGCGCTGGCCATTTTAAATGATTGGTAAAGTCTGTCCCCTCCCCCGGGCTCTGTATGTAAGATGTTCCAGCCGCCTCCCCCACCACCCATCACTGTGTATAAGAAGCTTTGGTAACCATGGCAACCATGGCAACAAAAGCATGGTTACCCTTTTTAAAAATGGCGCTGGCCACCGCCTTGCATCGCGTCATTTCCGGTTTTGAAATAACACAATGCTACGGCCCAGCAATGCCTATTGTCTCCTGGGATTGATGACAAACATCTCCCAGGAGGCATTGCAGAGCAGGAAATGAAGAACTCAGCCGCGGCCCAGAGGAGGAAATTAAGATTTCAATCTTCAGTCAGTTTAAAAAAAAAAGATCTGCCAAATCATTTTCAGCGCACACAGCGGCACGGGATGCCGAGGACTTCAAAAAGTGCGCGGAGGCCTGCTTTAAAGGGTTGAAACAAATTAACAATATAGTTTGGTAGTGAAAGGGTTAAAAACTGAAAGAAAAAAAATTGATTTGGCCATTGAAGAGAATGAATCTCCCTAAAAGGGGGCGCAGACAGCAATAAAAACCTGACAGGGGTTCTAATCCCTCTCCACTCCATCCAACACCAACAATAAACAGGATTTTCTTTAGTTATACTTTAACATATGGGGGAGAAATGGGGGGAAAAAAACCCTATTGGTTTGGTAGTGAAAGGGTTAAAAACGGGGAGGGGGAGGGTTAAAAAAAAGAAAATAATTTGGTTTCAAAAAACAAAAACTTAAAAAAAATCATTGTTTTTCGAAGAAAGGTTAAAAAAATGAAAAAATAGGGTTTGGCAGTGAAATGGTTCATACATGAAAGGAAAAACATTTGGGGGGGAAAAAAACATTTGGGGGGGGGGGGATTAAAAAAAAGAAAATAATTGGCAAAAAAAGGTGAAAGGGTTAATATAGGGTGTGTAGGGGGAGGGGGGGGGGGAAAATATGATTTGGCGATATAATGTAACATATGGGGGGAGAAATGGGGGGGGGGGAATGATTTGGAGGTGAAAGGGTTAATATGTGTGTAGGGGGAAGGGGAGGGTAGGGTTTACTTGGTTTGGCAGTTAAAGGGTTGAAATAAATGAACACTATAGTTTTGGTAGTGAAAAGGTTAAATCTCATTGACAATAACATATTTTTCCAGGAGCCGTATCCCTATTAGATCCCTATACTGATCCTAAAGGCTGAATTCACAAAGTTCACAAATAAGGACGTGGCTCCTTTAAGAAAAATTGTCAGTTATTTTTTGTGAGATTCATGAGATTTAAAAAGAAAAAAAAAAAAGGTCACATGACTGCACTGTGATTTCATTGGCTGAGCCAAAAAAAAAAAAAAAAAAGGTCAGATGACTGCACTGTGATTTCATTGGCTGAGCCAAGAAAAAAAAAAAGATGATTCTCTGCCTATGATGTCATAGCCTATAAACAGTTGTAGGGCAGGCAGGCAGCCAGAAGCTGAGTGTTCACTGACCAGTGAGGACGTGTTTTTTTATCTCTCCTGAGATTTTTCTTGCGATTTTATTGGATTTGATTTAATTCAATTCAATTTCATTGCGATTTCTATTGTACATTTAAAGCGTGTTTCTTTATTCTTAATAATGAACCGATTTAAGTGTAATCAGCTTCTTTCTCTGAAAAACACCAAAGAGAAACCCAGCAAAGGAAGGGCAGCAATGGTAGGAGGTATCAGTGGCCAGCCTGCAGATACCCCAATCAAAAAGCCCCCCAAAATGAAGAGGATTGTGCGCGGCTGTT
Organism: Lithobates sylvaticus; assembly: GCA_028564925.1. Classification (NCBI taxonomy): domain Eukaryota; kingdom Metazoa; phylum Chordata; class Amphibia; order Anura; family Ranidae; genus Lithobates; species Lithobates sylvaticus. The sequence goes on from CM053030.1 coordinate 471,293,180, forward strand.
TCAGAGCCGTTGTTGGATGTTTCGGTATCGGCTGTAAAGCCAATGGACCTCACCGGGATACAGACACCAAGACTGGTAAGTAATATGGATAGTGATAGATACAAAAAGTAGTCTGGATAAGTCACCTACACTCATGGATCAAAGGCACCTTCATCCCAAAATGATTTGTTTTCAAAGAATTTTAGAACAGAAGGAGATATTAAAGTGATTGTTAAGCCACAATCTGATCTTTATATCATCTCCTCTGTCAGATAAAAAGCTGCATCCTCGTGCCTGTGTGTTATTTAAAAATAAACGGTTTCTACCTGTATTATAGCAGAAGTAAACCCATCGCATTTAACAGTTTTAAAAAAATATTTATATTTCTGGCATGCCGAGAATGCTAACTGTCACCTTGGTTGTGCTCTCAACCAAACTGTCAAACCATCCAATGGCTGGTGTCATAACGGATCACATGTGCAGCATTATGGCAGTTAAAGATTAACCACTTCACCCCCCCCCCCCCCTCCCTTCCTGCCCAGGACAATTTTCAGCTTTCAGCGCTGTAGCACTTTGAATGACAATTGCGCGGTCATACAACACTGTACCCAAACTACATGTTTATCATTTTCTTCTCACAAATAGAGCTTTCTTTTGGTGGTATTTGATCACCTCTGCGATTTTTATTTTTGCTACATACACATACACAGCACAAGCACTGTGCTCTATAACAGACTTTAAAGGAACAGGATCTTCTTTAATGTTGCCAAAACACACAAAAATATAAAAACATCTTTATTGGAGTCCAAAGTTTTAGAAGAAATGGGGGGACAATGAATGTTGTCCATATTTCATAAAAACAATTCAGTACAATATACACATAGCTACTGAGGATACGCTTGGTAGGTTTGGTCTTCAGGCCCTTCTTATGTGTATGTTGGTCTTGCTGATGGGTGCATGATCTCTGTTATCATATGGGACACTGTGGGTGGCCTGGGGGACGCTATTGATTTAATGTGTCCGCATTCATCATGGCTTCATTAAATTGTTCCTTCATCATTGATCAGGGGTCACCCCCCATATGTACACATGTATAGGGATTGCCACAAACAATGATGAGGGGGTCACCCCTATTTCTTCACTTTGGGGTGCGGCAGAGTAATCTGCAATACAACGGTTCCTGGTCCCGGCTTCTTCTATATCAATCCACTGCAACAATTCAAGGGATTACAATAAAAGAGACCAGGTGTTTAATAATAAGAAACAGAAGCACTGCAGATTATTCCACCACACCCGAAAGTGAAGAATCAGTCCCCTTTACTCAATTCATTTTAGTGGGTCGGCATAACTGCCAGGCAACCAAAGTTTTTATATGAAGGCAAACATTAGTCATCCCTGTGTCCCTGTCGTGTTGGGATTATTTATTGTCCCTTGCATTGGAATTTTGAACTTTTCTCTCCATAATTTGATGTTGTATACAAATATATATATATATATATATAAATATATATATATATATATATATATATATATATATATATATATATATAATGTAGGTGAAGGTGCTAAATAAATCTGATTCTTCTTTTTTATTGCAGATGTACACGGTATTTACTGCAGACACAGCTCACAAGGCAGGACTACCCCAGTGAGCGAGATAGAATATGGAAGCTACATTGAGACTCCACCAGCATGTGATGTTCACAAGGAGTCTCCACCAGCATGTGACCTTCACATGGAGACACCATCAGCATGTGACGTTCACACAGAGACTTCACCAGAATGGGATGTTCACATGGAGATTCCACCAGCATGTGACGTTCACACGGAGACACCACCAGCATGTGACGTTCACACTGAGACACCACCAGCATGTGACGTTCACACGGAGACACCACCAGCATGTGACGTTCACACGGAGACTCCACCAGCATGTGTCGTTCACACGGAGACTCCACCAGCATGTGTCGTTCACACGGAGACTCCACCAGCATGTGTAGTTCACACAGAGACTCCACCAGCATGTGTAGTTCACACGGAGACTCCACCAGCATGTGACGTCCACATTGAGACACCACCTGAATGTCACATTCATGTTGAGACTGCAGCACAATGTGACGTTTATGTTGAGAACCCATCAACATACCAGAGCAGCCATTTGAATATCTCCTCCCATGAAGATGAGGGCAAGCTTAAAGAAAAGACTAGGCAGATCCTGGTGGTAGGGGATTCTGTTATTAGAGGGACAGAGAGGGCAATCTGTCAGAATGACCGCGATCGACGAACAGTATATTGTTTCCCGGTCGCACGAGTTCGGGACATTGCAGATCGGATAGATGGATTGTTGGATGGGGCTGGGAAGGACCCAGCTGTCATGGTACATATTGGAACCAATGACAACATTAGAAGAAAATGGAGCGCCCTACAAAATGATTTCAGGGACTTAGGGACTATATTGAAGAAAAGGACCTCCAAGGCAGCATTTTCCGAAATACTGCCTGTACCTCGAGCCACACCAAGGAGGCAGCAGGAGCTCAGGGAGCTTAACAAGTGGCTGAAGAACTGGTGCAGGAAGGAGGGGTTTGGCTTCATGGAGGCCTGGACTGACTTTTCAATTGGTTACTTGCTCTACAGCAGGGATGGATTGCACTTAAATGAGCAGGGTGCAGCTCTGTTGGGAAAGAAAATAACCAAAAAGTTGGAAAAAATGTAAAATCAACCACGCGTCATTCACATCGAGACTCCTCCAACATGCAACGATTCTGTTGATACTTGGATAGAATGTAACTTTCCCACTAAGACTCTGGCAGATTGTGGTGTTACCATTACCATTCTTCCCATCAGCCCTCTATTTCCCTTTCTGCAGCCTCTGTAGAAGCTTTAAGGTTAAGCTTTAAGGTTAATCAAATAGATCATATATATTTATATATATATAAAGCTGTCATCAAAAGAAGGAGGAAAAAAGGGTGGTGAGGGTTGGGGGGAACCCTCACACCCCTTTATTTCCCCCAACCTCCCCCCCCCTCTCCTTTCTTCCCTCTCTCCCTCTTCCATACTCCCCTTACCCCTTGTACTACCTTTCCCTTTAGAATGTGATATTTTTGATTAACCTTAAAGCTTAATATCTACATTTGGAAACTCTTGGATATGAGACAGCTTTTGGAAGACTTGGTTCTGTTCCCCACAGGCCTAGCAGGCTGTTTATCACCAACATCTTAGGCACCTTTTTACAGGTGATTATGTTTGATTGATGTATTGTCAATCTACATTAAGTAATTGATTATGTTGTGAAGTTTGGAGGCCGGTAAGCTTTTGAGGCGTGTGTTGGACCGGCTATGAATTGAGGTTGGAGGCCGGTATGTTTTTGAGGCGTGTGTTGGACCAGCTATATGGGGTGGTTGAAGGCCGGTATGTTTTTGAGGCGTGTGTTGGACAGGCTATGAGTAGAGGTTGGAACTCTTTTTGTCTTCAGAGGCGGGAGGAGTCTTTACAGCTTTCTTTAGGCTTTCACTGCTGGAGAAATGAGAACTCTTCCCACCAGTGAGGTCCTTCATGGAGAAGTCCAAGGCCTTACTCACACGGGGTGTATGAATCTGTACCCTGTGTGGGGGCTGAGTTAATCCCAAAAAGGACATCCATGCGGGTGCAGTTGCGCAGACGCACCCTGGGTGCGTTCGGGGCTGTGCACCGGCACCCACACAGATGTCACATTGGGTACAGCCGCCGCAACCCAGTTGACAGCAATGGGACTGCCTACACGGGATGCTGGGAACAGCTGTGCATCCCCATTCTGGTAAACACGGCCCTCCCATGGGGTACGGATTCGTATCCCCCATGTGAATGAGGCCTAAGGGTGAATGGAATATTTAGCTCCATTGTGTTGCTAATTTGGGGACCACTCTTTTTATTGTTATTTGGGTGTGTTTTATTATAGAAGTGTTATATATTGTAGATTAGGATAAGTTTGTATATGTTGTGGAGGTGTGCATTATTCTTTGGGTGTGTTTTGCAGTGTCATATATATAGATTGTAGTTTAGGATAAGATTGGATTTTTTCTGGAGGCGCTTTAAGTGGACAGAACTGATTTACTCCGCTCAGCGGGGTGGGCCTAGAGAACAGAGGCCGTATATGGGCAGCACAGAGGCTTAGGGGTAAGCCTTGCAGCACTGGGGTCCTTGTTTTAGATTCTGACCAGGACACTATCTGCACGGAGTTTGCATGTTCTCCCTGTGCTTGCGTGGGTTTCCTCCGGGTACTACAAAGACATGCTACCTTGCGTTGGTGGTGCAGTGGTGAGCATAGCTGCCTTCCCAGCAGCTGACCCGGGTTCGATTCCCGGCCAACGCCATCTCCAATACTTGGAGTCCTCAGAGAGAATAGCGCTATACAAGGACAATGCGGTGGAATAAACAATGAATCGTATGTGTGGTATGTTTGAGGAAGAAAATGTTCCCCCAGAATCTATAGACGGTGAACCCAGCAACTGATAGAAAACGCTTAGGCTGTGCTCACAGCTAGGCCTTCCGGATCGTGGGCGGAACTACTGCAATTCCCGAATTGCCGGAAAACACGGGACACGCTTGTGATCCTGTTACTTTCAATGGCACCCTAATCACGGGACAATATTGTCACCTGACACATCGCAAAAGCAAAATTGTGGGACGCCTGTTTCCCAAAAGTAGTCCTGCAATTTTGTTGCGATTTGTCAGGCGACAATTGCGGCAAAATCACGCCTCGATTCGGGTGATATTGAAAGTAAATGGATCACAAGCACGTCCTGCGTTTTGCAGCGATTCGGGAGTCCAGAAAACCTAGGTGTAACATGAAAAACATAAGACTTAGCTGCCCTAGGTACATGTGGTGGGCTAGCATAGACTAATGCCATATATGACGCCTGACATGTTCCTGACGGAATTGTCCTTCTTCAAAGGCTTTGTGTCACATACAAAGATATGTAGTGTTTCTTAGGGAGTGGTTTAGATCCCTCTGACAAATCTTTATCACTGTCTGGTGTCCCCATAGTGGAGATTTAGCCCTCACTTACTCCAGGGTCAGCATAGTTGATAACAGTCCCGATTTTCCCGAGACAATCCCGATTTTGGGACTCTCGTCCCGATTTAAGCTTGTCCCGATTGTTTTCTCTGGATTTTGGTTTGTCCCAAGAAAATCGGGAATGTTTTTGGCAAAAAACGGCAACGGCTACACAAAAATGGCCGCCATCACCTCGACGAGTGTTGTTTACCCTTGTGTTCAGTGCAGAGGAGAAGGGCAGCCAATCGGCTTCTCTCTTCAGTGTACAAATAGAAAATTCTATTGTACACTGAAGCCTATTGGCTACAGGGATTGGCGGCCCATCCCCGCTCTCCACCATACCTGTCCCCCCCTCCCCGTGTCACCACCATAACTGTCCCCCCATGTCACCATCATACACCCCCCTCCCCGTGTCACCACCATACACACACTCCCCTCCCCCATGTCACCACCATACATGTTCCCCCTCCCCCCGTGTCACCACCATACCTGCTTCCCCCTCCCCCCACCACCCCCCCCCCGTGTCACCACCATGCCTGCTTCCCCCCTCCCCCCGTCTCACCACCATACCAGCTTCCCCCCTCTCCCCCCGTGTCACCACCATACCTGCTTTCCCCCTCCTTCCGTGTCACCACCATAACCTGCTTCCCCCCTCCCCCCCCTCCCCCGTGTCACCACCATAACCTGCTTTCCCCCTCCCCTGTGTCACCACCATACCTGCTTCCCCCCTACCCCCGTGTCACCACCATACCTGCTTCCCCCCATGTCACCACCATAACCTGCAACCCCCTCCCCCATATCACCACCATACCTGCAGCCTCCTCCCCCATATCACCACCATACCTGCCCCCCCTCCCCCATGTCATCACCATACCTGTACCTCCCAAGACACCACCATGCCTGCACCCCCTCCCCCATGTCATCACCATGCCTGCACCCCCTCCGGCCTACTCACCACCATGCCTGCACCCCCCAGGTCACCATCATGCCTGCACCCCCAAATCACCACCATGCCTCCACCCTTCCCCAAGTCAGCCTGTAACACCCCAAGTCACCATGCCTCCACCCACACACCTCCCCCCTTGTCACCACTCTTGAGGAGATGTAGCTAGACTGCAGCCAACACTCCGTCTGCAGCCAACACTCCACTGGGGGCACTGATTTGAGGCACTCCGCTGGGGACACCAGATGTAAGAGGTACTCCGCTGGGGACACCTGATGTAAGAGGCACTACGCTGGGGACACCTGATGTAAGAGGCACTCTGCTGGGGACACCTGATGTAAGGAGGCACTTCTCTGAGAATGCCTGATGGAAGGAGACACTCTGCTGGGGGCGTCTGATGTAAGGACGGACTCTGCTGGGGGCACCTGATGGCATCTGTTGGCAGGCGACGTGGCAGGTGACACGCTCAGTGGTCCCACTGATTCTGCATTATGGTGAGTTTTCATTTTATATTGACAAATAGGGGAAAGAAACTGCGCTAAGGTTCACATAAAAGTATGGATACACCACCAAAAATGGAGGAATAAGGTCTAATTACAACCAATTCGGTAGCAGCAACTAACCTGTGTATAAGACACCAGTGACAACAAATAAGAAAACAAAAAAGCTGCGCATACCAGTGATCAAATGAATTTGTGAATATGTGTACACATTAACTAATATCCAATATAGGTGTGCCTAATAAAGAACTTGGTGGTATACACTGGCCTGATGGATCAAACCATACTGCAAACACCAACCAGTATCACCAGTTTAACAGATAATCAATTCCATAAATGATAAAGATAATACATAAAGTGTAAATTAAATAAATACAGGTGAAAAATATAAATTAAATGTTTATATGTAAAATATTGAAGTCCAATAATAAATGATTCATCTGAATTATCACGAAACGCATTGGACGAAGCGACGCACTGCTGTCACCTCGTTGTAAACTGCCGTAGCGTTGATGGCTCTCGGGTTGTCCGTGTGTCACCGGCCGGTACACCAGACTTTAGGCTTATCGTTTTTAACCTTGATGTAAGTAATTTTGATATTGATTTTAAATAAACCCTTGAGATAATGCACTACGGGAGCACTTCATTTTTTTACATGATGCACACCAATGTAAGAGTCCTGGAGGACCATTGAGTTTACAGTTCGGAGTATTTGGAGGTCCATGTCTGTAGTTCCAGTGGAGGTCGTCATAAAGTTATCCTGTTGGATGCCTATTTGATCCTCTGTGACGGGGGAATCAACTTATTCTGGTAAGCAGTAACTTCACTCAGTGGTGGTGGTGCACAAGGTCTCACATAATCCCGGATCAAGTTTTACTGAGGACAACTTTTTACCTGGGACCTTCTGAACACACGGGTGTTGCTGCACTTTTGATGCTTCATTTACTATTGGACTTCAATATTTTACATATGAACATTTCATTTATATTTTTCACCTGTATTTATTTCATTTTATATTACAATGTAATAACAGAAATCATGCGCTTCAATCATTCTGACACCATAACAACCATGTGACCTCGAACCACACCCACTTGAGCCACGCCCATTTAAGCCCCACCCACAATTTCGCGTAAACCACACCCATTTGCCCATTTTTTGCAATGTTGGCAACTATGCAAACCTGCCCCCAAAAAGCTGCCCGCAGCTCCCGGATGGCAACAGATTTGTGCATGACTATCTCGGTTACTTGGGGAGCCAAAGCCTGGTCTGAATAATGTCATAGCTCCCAACTGTCCCTCTGTCCCTCTTTCCTCCTCATTTGTCCCTCATTTTGGTCTCATCTATATAGTTGTATATAGAATGCACTTTTTATCTTTCAAAAAGTGTTTCCCAGTGCTAAACCTTTCATCCAAATTCTAAATTGCTGCATTTGTAAATTTTAAAAGCCAATATAAAGGAATAGTAGTGGTAATTCTCCTTTAAGGGGGGTGTGGCAGGGGGCGTGTCCTATGCCTACATACATTTGCTAGTAGGTGTCCCTCATTTCCATCTCAAAATGTTGGGCGGTATGATAATGTGTTCAGGTGGACTGGTGGAACAACGAAATATCTCCTCCCACAGTCAGTTCTATCCCCCTTACAGTTAGAAACACAAACTAGGGAACACATTTAACCCCTTGATAGCCCCCCCTAGTGTAAACCCCTTCCCTGCCAGTGACATTTACACAGTAATCAGTGCATTTTTATAGCTGTATAAATGTCAATGGTCCCAAAAATGTGTCAAAAGTGCCTGATCTGTCACAGTACCACTAAAAATAACAGATCACAGCAATTACTAGTAAAAAAATAATAAAAATGGCATAAATCTTTCCCATAGTTTGTAGACACTATAACTTTTGCGCAAACCAATCAATTTTCGCTTATTGCGATTTTTATTTTTTTTACCAAAAATATGTAGAAGATTATATATCGGCCTAAGCTGATGAAGAAATTTTGTTTTTTAAAAACATTTTTGGGGATATTTATTATAGCAAAAAGTAAAAAATATAGTTTTTTTTCAAAATTGTCGCTATTTTTTGTTTATAGCGCAAAAAATAAAAACCGCAGAGCTGATCAAATACCACCAAAAGAAAGCTCTATTTCTTTTGGTGGGTTCACAATTTTGTTTGGGTACCATGTCGCGCGACCGCGCAATTGTCAGTTAAAGCGATGCAGTGCCGTATGGCAAAAAATGGCCTGGTCATTAAGCAGCCAAATCCGGTCTGTAAGCGGTTAAGGAGAACTTATGGAAGCCTCCTGTACATTTTCCTCCGAACTTTGCAGTCCCACCCATGCCTCCATCACCCCCCATACCTTCTGGTACAGAGTCTGCCAGTGAGGTAGAACCCATTCAATTGGGCTTCACACGTCTCTCTGCAGATGAAAGGGCGGAGGGAGAGATTGTGCCTTTATTGTGGCCAGGCAGATTCTTCCTGAAGTCTTATCCTACCCATCCGGGAGAATGCTTGCACCTGAGGTCCTGTATCGGAAATGCATCGGAAATCCTGCCAGCAAAACTCAGATGAGAGCTTTTTGTTGGAAAATGTGACCTTGTGTATGCTCCATCAGTCTTTTGCTGGCAGAATTCCAGCCAGCAAAAGATTGAGAGCATTGAGAGCATGTTCTCTATTTTTCGGTCGGGAAAAGTTTGTATCCGAAAATGCGATCCTCTGTATGCAATTCGGATGCGCAAAAAATCACGCATGCTCGGAAACATTAAACTTCATTTTCTCGGGTCGTCGTAGTGTTGTATGTCACCGCGTTCTTGATGGTCGAAAGTTCAGAGAACTTTTGTGTGACCGTGTGTATGCAAGACAAGCTTGAGCGGAATTCCGTCGGAAAAAACATTCAAGATTTTTGCAGACGGAAATTCCGCTCGTGTGTACGCGGCATTAGAGTTCCACTTCAAGCAGGGGCAACATGGATGGGGTGGCAGATGGACTCCATGTGGCAGGGTCTTTCTTTTAAAAATGGATTTGGATGATTTTATGTACCGTATTTATCGGCGTATAACACGCACCGGCTTATAACACGCACCCCAAGTTTAGGAGGGCATTTTAAGGAAAAAAAGTTTTAGGAGGGAAGTTTAGGGAAAAAAAACACTTACATTTAAGCGTCATTTGCAGCTTTGCCCAGTGTGATTTGCAGCTTGTCAGCGTCATTTGCAGCTTGCCCAGCGTCATTTGCAGCTTGCCCAGTGTGTTTTGCAGCTTGCCCAGTGTGTTTTGCAGCTTGCCCAGTGTGTTTTGCAGCTTGCCCAGTGTGTTTTGCAGCTTGCCCAGTGTGTTTTGCAGCTTGCCCAGTGTGTTTTGTAGCTTGCCCAGTGTGTTTTGCAGCTTGCCAGTGTCATTTGCAGGTTAGCCACATTTAAATTTGCCGCCTAGAAAGACCGCGGCGTGGGAAAAGACCGAGCGGCGCCGGAAAAAACCCGAGCCGTCTGTTCGGCTCACAGTCCCGCCTCCCTGCTGTTTCGGAAGCGGGCGCAGGGAGGCAGGACTGCGAGCGGCGCCGGAAAAACCCGAGCCGTCTGTTCGGCTTGTCTCGCAGTCCCACCTCCCTGCTGTTTCGGAAGCTAGCGCAGGGAGGCGGGACTGCGAGCGGAGCTGAACAGACAGATCGGTCTTTTTCGGCGGCGCTCGGTTTTTTTTCGGCGGCGCTCGTTTTTTTATTGACGGCGGTCGCTGTATTTCGGCGCCGTTTGATTTTTTTTTTGCACTTTTTTTTTGGGGGATCGGCGTATAACACGCACCCACGACTTTCCCCCGAATTTAAGGGGGAAAAAGTGCGTGTTATACGCCGATAAATACGGTATGTGCAAAATATTACATTTTAACATTCCTTTTAAATCCCTGATGAAGGAGACTATGTTCATCTCCGAAACTAATTGGGTATAGGATCTCTGTGTCATCAATTTGCACAATTTTGATGTCTCCATGTCCAATATTTTGTTCATTATTATATGTATTTTTCTAGATAGTTACTTATAGTAATTTAGTAATAAAATTCCTACTTTTTCTATTTTGTGTGTTGGTAGTGCCTTAAAAATCCCACCCCCAGGGGTTCCTCTTTATTCCATTTTACTTGGGATGTGGCACACTTTGTAAATCTTTCATATCAGAAAAATAATTCTCATTCAACCTGGTGCCATACTCCCTCGTGGCCAGGTTTACCCTTTGTCTGTCTCGGAGGACAAAGCCATGGAGGAGTATGTTGTCGATGCACTTTCTCGAGGATTCATCCGTAAATCCTTGTCTCCTGCTGGCGCTGGTTTCTTCTTTGTGAAAAAGAAGATTGGTGAACTGAGACCTGGTATTGATTATAGGGGTCTCATTTGCTTCACGATTAAGAATGTTTATTGATTACGGAGTTATTTGACTGCCTCAAGGGAGCAACTGTTTTTACACAGCTTGATTTGAGAGGGCTATACAATCAATCTTGAGGATCAAGGAGGGCGACGAATGGAAAACTGCGTTTCATACCAGAACTGGCCGTTATGAATACCTTGTAATGCTGTTTAGTCTTTGCAACGCTCCAGCTGTTTTCCAGGAAGTTATTAACAATGTCCTCCGAGATTTGTTGCAGCTATGTGTGGTGGTTTATCTTGACGATATCCCCATATTTTCCAACCATCACACAGATGTCCGCTTTGTGCTTCAGAAACTAAGAGAGAACAATCTCTATTGTAAATTGGAGAAAAGCGAATTCCATTGTGAACTGGTTAAATTCCTGGGTTATGTAATTTTCAATGCTGGTTTTTCGATGGACCCAGAGAACCTTTCAGCAGTCCTACAGTGGCCCCAACCCAAGCGTTTCCTTGGCTTTGCTAACTATTATTGGAAGTTTATTCGTAACTTCTCATCTCTGGTCAAGCCCCTGATTGATATGACCAGAAAGGACGGCAACCCATAAAGTTGGTCTCCGGAGTCCATTAAGGCCTTTGAGAGTCTCAATGCTGTCTTTGTTTCTGCTCCTGTGTGGGCACATCCCGATCCTACATTACCTTTTATCCTTGAAGTTGATGCTTCTGAGACTGGAGTTGGCGCCCTTCTGTCTCAACATCCTACCTCTGTGATTCCTCCTGATCATATTCTGGCTACGGTTTGCACCAGTCTCACTTCTCCAAAATTTTTGCTGCTCAGGTCTATGCTCCTCCTGAGAAACGCTGTGACTGTTGCTTTGTCCCAGAGAGTCTCCGTACTGTCGTGCTCCAGACTTACCATTTTCCCAAGGCTGCTGGCCACCCTGTGAAGAATCAACTCTTTTGGGCCATTTTCCAACAATTCTGGTGGCCTAGTCTACATGCTCATGTAACCGCCTTCGTCGCTGCCTGTTCCGTGTGTGCTCAGAGTAAGACTCCACAACACCTTCCAGTGGGCCTCCTACAACCCATACCCAATGGAGAGAGGCCCTGGACCCAGCTGTCTATGGATTTCATTGTGGAGTTACCCAACTCCCAGGGCAACACAGTTATCCTTATGGTGGTTGACCGAGATCTTTCGCTTACATGGGCTACCCAAGGTGATTGTCTCGCACAGTGGTAGTCAGTTTGTGCACAATTGGGAATTCAGCTTGCTTTTCCTCTGCGTATCACCCGCAGTCTAATGGGGTCACAGAACGAACCAATCAGTCCTTGGAGCAATTCCTACGTTGTTATATTTCTGACCATCATAACAACTGGTCAGACCTCTTACTGTGGGCAGAGTTTGCTCACAATAGTGCCTTGAATTCTGCTTCCCGATTGTCCCTGTTTATGGAGAACTATGGTTTCCAACCTTCCATGTTGCCTGACTCATTTGTTCTGCAGAGTATTCCTGCGTTAGAGGAGCATCTACGTGGTCTTCTTCCACTTGGGCACAAGCCTAGGAGGCTTTGCGACATGCTAATGATAGGTACAGACTCCATGCTGACCGCAGACGCATGCCTACGCCTTCCTACAAGGTTGGGGACAGGGTCTGGCTGTCATCTCACAACCTCCGACTTCATGTTCCCTCTCTGAAGTTCGCACTTCGGTTTATTGGGCTTTTCCGTATTCTTCGCAGGATTAACTCAGTGGCTTAGACCTTCCTTCTGATATGCGTATCTTAAATGTATTTCATGTGTCCTTATTAAAACCTTTGGTCTGCAACCGCTTTACCACCTCAGTGCCACGTCCTCACCCTGTACAGGTTGAGAACCATGAGGAGTATGAAGTACAGTCCATTGTTGACTCCCGTAGGTTCCATGGGCGCATACAGTACCTGGTGCATTGGAAAGAATACGGTCCGGAGGAACGCTCTTGGGTCTCATCCTCGGACGTACATGCTTCTGTCCTACTCCGTGATTTCTATAGATGTTTTCCCCTCAAGCCTGATGGTCCTCCGAGGGGGAGGGGTCATTGAGAAAGGAGTACTGTCAGGGCTGGGCTCAGCCCTTCCTTCCTCTGATCTGGCCGCTCAGTTGTTGGCTAATTGCCAGCTCATATCTCTCCACAGTGACTCACCTGTTGATGATATCCTGCTCGTCAGTCTGCCTACTTAAGCCATCCAGCCCAGATGATCTCTGCCTTTGCCTTGGTCAACATCACAGAGACTATCTCCCACGTTCCTGTTAAAGACTTGCTTGGCTGACATTCCTTCTTTCTCCAGATCCTGCTTGCTGTTCCACTACGCTGAGCTCTGGCTTCCTGACTTTCTGGCTTGTCTGACTATCCGTTCCGGTTACCGAACTTTATTTATTAACTCTATTCTAAGTTACCTTGGCTGTCTAGCGGACTGATAGTGATTATACTGTCTAGCGGACTGTGTCTGAATCTACCTTCTGTGTGTTCATTTATGCTCAAACCACCATTTTTTCTAACCCGTACCAGCACATTGAGTTAATTTACCACTAAACGGTCTTGTGTGTATTTCCTAGTACTAACTCACATTTGAATTAAAGTTATATATGCTTAGGTTCTTATAAATGCTTGGGTACAGGTATGCTGTACAACCCCACTGCTGGCAGCTGTCAAATTATATGAGAGTCTGGCAGCTGCTGCGCTAGCAGTACGAATGTTTAGGCCTCATTCACACAGATATACCTGTCCGTACATGCATATGAAGGGCTGTTGTTTGCTCGCACGAGATGCACAGGTGTTCTGTGCATCTGGGTGCAGACACTATCATTCAAGTCTACTGGGACGCAGCGATTGCACGAACATAGACGCAGGTCCCAATTTGACAGTTTTGGTTTGGTAAGTACACCTGCGTATATGAGGCCTTAAGGCAGTATGTGCCCAGAGAAGAATACCCAGAATGTAAGAAGTCTGCATTCCAGGCATTCGTCATTGGGCGCATACTGCCCTAAACATGTGTATCAGTGCACCAACCAGCCACAGCGTCTGTCGGCCTCTCATAGAGTTTGGCAGTCTGCCGGCATCAGAGCTGGATGGTGCACCTGTGCCCTCCACCTGCATCTAAACAGCAGGTTCCCATGCAGCAGGTCTAAATGCACACTGCCGAGTATCATTCGTCCCATTCTCTGTAAGGCCAGAGTGTCCAGAGCATCATCAACCAACCCTGGACTCACAAGAGAATACTGCAGAAAGAGGAACCACAACACACGGCTCCATTCTCTACAGCATTTAGAAATGCCAACTATTGGAGAAAAATGAGGACCTGTGACATCCTGTGGCCAGACCTGTGTTCCTGTAGTGACATATGAATGTGGCAGAGGGAAAACCGAAAAGTCTGAATAAATTCTTCTGAGGCAGTGACTGTATGTCTTCCCTACAAATAGGCTGGCGTCAGGGCATATCAACATACCACTTCTCCCCTTTCCTGGGTCACACGCGTAATCCAACAAATTTACACATTTTTAGCTGTTTCCCTGGAGTTTAATTATAATTACTGAAAGATCACAAGATGCAAATAATGTATAAATCAACAATTCTGCTTTTTTGAATATGTGGGACAGTTGGCACAAACCTTGCATATACATCCTTACAGAGCCTTTTGTTCCATCAAAAGATGAATGAAAAAAAAAAAGTTGCAAATTATCCCACCCCCCCATCCTTGCTAAACAGCCTGGATGGAGGAATGTCTCTGCCGGCTATTTTATTCTGACAGCCAACGCCAACTACACTTGATTGGATACAGTCACTGTTTGACCAACATTTTTCCACCTGGCTCCTTCGATTTTCATATTAGAGGATATGGGGTAGTAGGGTGCTGACAGGGCCACATAAAACTTCGATTGTAGCTGGTTCCATGTGTAGTAGACATGTGCACAACAAAAAAAATTTGTTTTTTTTCGTTTTTCGTTTTTTTCGTTTCCGAAAAAAATTAGTTTTTTTTCGTTTCGTTTTTTTTTCGTTTCCGTTGATTCGTAACAATTCGTACATTAGTAAGTCGTCGGTGTTCGTAACGATTCGTACAATCGTAAGTCGTCGGTGTTCGTATTCGTAACGATTCGTACATTCGTAAGAGTTATTTTTTCGTTGATTCGTTTTTTCGTTTAATTTTCGTTTAATTTTCAGACGCATTCGTATTTATTCGTACATTCGTAACATTCGTAGATTCGTAATCGGAGCATAATTCATAATTTTATGTAATGTGTATGTTATTATTACATTTAAAAAATTTACGAATCGAAAAAAAAATTTACGAATGGAAAAAAAAAAGTTACGATTGGAAAAAAAAAAAAAGTTACGAATCGAAAAAAAAAAAAGTTACGAATCGAAAAAAAAAGTTACGAATCGAAAAAAAAAGTTACGAATGTACGAATTTTTTTGTTCAATAGAGATACAGGAATTACAAATCGAAAAAAAATAAAATAAAAGTTACGAATGGAAAAAAAAAAGTTACGAATCGAAAAAAAAGTTACGAATCGACGAATTTTTTTGTTCAATAGAGATACGGAAATTACAAATCGAAAAAAAAAAAAAAAAAAAGTTACGAATCGAAAAAAAAAAAAGTTACGAATCGAAAAAAAAAAGTTACGAATCGAAAAAAAAGTTACGAATGTACGAATTTTTTTGTTCAATAGAGATACGGAAATTACAAATCGAAGAAAAAAAAAAAAAAGTTACGAATGGAAAAAAAAAAAGTTACGAATCAAAAAAAAAAAAAAAAAAAAAAAAAAGTTACGAATGTACGAATTTTTTTGTTCAATAGAGATACGGAAATTACAAATCAAAAAAAAAAAAAAAAAAAAAAAGTTACGAATGGAAAAAAAAAAGTTACGAATCGAAAAAAAAAGTTACGAATCGAAAAAAAAGTTACGAATGTACAAATTTTTTTGTTCAATAGAGATAATGGAAAATTTATATCAAATACTTACCGTAATTTTCCTTTCCTGATGGACTCCATGGCAGCCTACGTATGGGTTAATCCCGCCTCTCCTACCTCATAGGACCCCACTCCCATAAATCTTTGCTCCTAGCCAGGTACCGTGTTCCATAACTTAGCCTACTCCAGCAATGGGAGGGAACTCCTGCTGCCATGGAGTCCATCAGGAAAGGAAAATTACGGTAAGTATTTGATATAAATTTTCCATTTTCCTGACAGACTCCATGGCAGCCTACGTATGGGAAATAACTAGCCATACACTCCCGGTGGGAAATATTGCTGGTTTAAAGAAAAAAGGTTTAATTGGCACCGTCAACAGATAAGACATTCAAACCAAAATTAACTGAGGAAAGAGCCGCTGGCTCAACACAATAGTGTGTCATACAGGGCCGATCCTTCCCGGGGTGCAGCGGGTGCCCGGCACCCCAGCGCTGTATTTTAATTTAGAAGAGGGGCGCCGCCGCGCCGGCCGACGCTAAGCGCACTGGCTTGCTAGAATCGCCGGCCGCCCAGCCGGCGGCTAGCTAGCAGCCAGTGACGTCAGTGAGAGACCGCGGCCGCCCCTGCATTCAGAGCGCGCCGCGGCCTCCCCAGGATCCATTGCGCGCCGCGGCCTCCCCAGGATCCATTGCGCGCCGCCTCTGCGGCTAGTGTACAAGCTCCGCCCCCACCGCTGCAATGTTCTTCAGGCAGCGTGGCTCAGAGTGGGCGGACGAGTGAACGGAGCTTAGAGAGCGCTGAAGACTGGGGAGAGGAGAGGAGACGAGACGAGTGAGTGACCCACTGCACCGGACCAGGAACTGGAAGTAAGTGTGCCCATCAAGCGCCCACTGTGTCCATTAAAAGCTGCCACTGTGCCCACTAAAATGCCCACTGTGCCCATCAAGCGCCCAACCAAAGCTGCCACTGTGCCCATCAAACGCCCACTGTGCCCATCAAACGCCCACTGTGCCCATCAAACGCCCACCATGCCCATCAAAAGCTGCCTCTGCCCATGAAATGCCCACTGTGCCCATCAAACGCCCACCATGCCCATCAAAAGCTGCCTCTGCCCATGAAACGCCCACTGTGCCCATCAAAATCTGCTACTGTGCCCATCAAACGCCGCCAGTGTGCCCATCAAACGCCGCCACTGTGCCCATCAAACGCCGCCACTGTGCCCATCAAACGCCGCCACTGTGCCCATCAAACGCCGCCACTGTGCCCATCAAACGCCGCCACCGTGCCCATCAAAAGCTGCCACCGTGCCCATCAAAAGCTGCCACTGTGCCCATCTAACGCAGCCACTGTGCCATCAAACGCTACCACTGTACCCATCAAACGCAGCCACGGTGCCCATCAAACGCAGCCACGGTGCCTGTTAAAAGCAGCCACGGTGCCTGTTAAAAGCAGCCACGGTGCCTGTTAAAAGCAGCCACTGTGCCATCAAACGCAGCCACGGTGCCCATCAAACGCAGCCACGGTGCCCATCAAACGCAGCCACGGTGCCCATCAAACGCAGCCACGGTGCCTATTAAAAGCAGCTACTGTGCCCATCAAACAGCCACTGTGCCCATCAAACACAGCCACTGTGCTCATTAAAGGCAGCCACTGTGCCATCAAACGCAGCCACTGTGCCCATCAAAAGCTACCACTGTGCCCATCAAACACAGCCACGGTGCCCATCAAACGCAGCCATTGTGCCCATCAAACGCAGCCACTGTGCCTATTAAAAGCAGATACTGTGCCCATCAAACGCAGCCACTGTGCCATCAAAAGCTACCACTGTGCCCATCAAACGCAGCCACTGTGCCCATCAAACGCAGCCACTGTGCCCATCAAACGCAGCCACTGTGCCATCAAACGTAGCCACTGTGCCATCAAACGCAGCCACTGTGCCCATCAAAGGCAGCCACTGTGCCCATCAAAGGCAGCCACTGTGCCCATCAAAGGCAGCCACTGTGCCATCAAACGCAGCCACTGTGCCATCAAACGCAGCCACTGTGCCCATCAAACGCAGCCACTGTGCCTATTAAAAGCAGCCACTGTGCCCATCAAAGGCAGCCACTGTGCCATCAAACGCAGCCACTGTGCCCATCAAAAGCTACCACTGTGCCCATCAAACGCAGCCACTGTGCCTATTAAAAGCAGCTACTGTGCCCATCAAACACAGCCACTGTGCCCATCAAAGGCAGCCACTGTGCCCATCAAAGGCAGCCACTGTGCCCATCAAAAGCTACCACTGTGCCCATCAAACGCAGCCACAGTTCCCATCAAACGCAGCCACAGTTCCCATCAAACGCAGCCACAGTGCCCATCAAAAGCAGCCACTGTGCCCATCAAACATAGCCACTGTGCCCATCAAACGCAGGCCCTGTGCCCTTCAAACGTAGCCACTGTTGTGCCCATCAAATGCAGCCACTGTCCCCCGCCTAAAAGCAGCCACTGTGCCCATTAAAAGCAGCCACTGTGCCCATTAAAAGCTGCCACTGTGCCCATCAAACGCTGCCACTGTGCCCATTAAACACAGCTACTGTGCCCATCAAACGCAGCCACTGTGCCCATCAAATTGTGCCACTACACCCACTCGCCGTCTGCCCGACACTTACCCTGTTTCGGTGGCGGCAGGTGACAGTGGCAAGTGGTGGGACCTTGCAGCATGTCAGACATTGGCTCTGTTTCCTCCATGCGTCTCCCCCCTCGTCCCGATAGGCGTCCAATCATAGTGCCTGACATTTAAGCCAATCAGGTGACGGGTAACAGACCCGCGCATCTGATTGCCTGAGAGGCGGTTCAGTGTTAGGAAAGCGAATATTGATTTGCTTTTCTAACACAGCTGGGTGAACTGCTTTGCGCTCTCAGTTCACCTTTTTTGAAGCCTATTAGAGCCTATGGCTCTAATCAGGTGCTTTAAAAACACCCCCAGCTGTTGTAATTCTGGAGCCCGGCATCAGAAAAGGGGCCAGGTGCCTGAATAGGGGGTGGCTAAAGCGTGATTAAAGGGTTAACTGTAGGGGTGCAACGGATCGTCGCCGATCCGTGATCCGAACGGGCCACCCCGTTCGGATCGGCCCACCCGATCCGAAAGGCCGCGGCTTCGGCCTAGCTCCGGAGCGGCGGCGGCCATCTTTGTACACCCGGCGGCCTTAGGAAAGGCCGCGGCTTCGGCCTAGCTCCGGAGCCGCGGCCATCTTGGTACACCCGGCCACTGTTTACAATGTGATCGCTCCGTCAAATGACGGAGCGATCACTTGTAAACATACCCTGCATTACCTAGCCAATATCCTGCATTACCTAGCCAATATCCTGCATTACCCAGCCAATATCCTGCATTACCCAGCCAATATCCTGCATTACCCAGCCAATACCCTGCATTACCCAGCCAATACCCTGCATATACTCTGCATTACCCTGCATATACTCTGCATTACCCTGCATATACGCTGCATTACCCAGCCAATACCCTGCATTACCCAGCCAATACCCTGCATTACCCAGCCAATACCCTGCATTACCCAGCCAATACTCTGCGATACTCTGCATTACCCAGCCAATACCCTGCATATACGCTGCATTACCCAGCCAATACTCTGCGATACTCTGCATTACCCAGCCAATACTCTGCGATACTCTGCATTACCCAGCCAATACTCTGCGATACTCTGCGATACTCTGCATTACCCAGCCAATACTCTGCGATACTCTGCATTACCCAGCCAATACTCTGCGATACTCTGCATTACCCAGCCAATACTCTGCGTTACCCAGCCAATACTCTGCGATACCCAGCCAATACTCTGCGATACCCAGCCAATATTACAGTGGGGAGATGACGTGGATATTACAGTGGGGGAGATGACGTGGATATTACAGTGGGGGAGATGACGTGGATATTACAGTGGGGACTATATGGTGGCGGAATTTTCACAGGTTTTTGCAAATTCAATTATTATTTGCTGATCCGAAAAATGATCCGATCCGTGACTCCTGATCCGAGGATCGATCCGATCCGTGAGTTTTTTGATCCGTTGCACCCCTAGTTAACTGTGTGCCTAGCTGTTTCTTGTGCACTGTGTGGGAAGTGCTTTTACTAGGGGAAGGAATGGATCCTGTGTTCTTGCAAACAGACAGAATGGCGATCTGCCTTGTTTACATATGCAGAACGCCTTTCTGGCTCTCTGTCTAATGATCAACAGTTTCTGGTGGGCATCAAGTCTGCGGTATCCACAGATCAGCTCCCACTGTATGTAATTACACCTGGAGTGGGTCGCTGGTGGCGCGCATGCACTCCCCAGAGAGTGTCATATCACATAATACATAAATCTCCCCCCCCCCCCCCCCCCCCCCCCCCCTCGTTCCCATATTCCATGTTGTATGTTGCATAGTCCTAACAAGTGTTCATTCTCTCAACAGTTACTGATTTTAACAAAGATCTTCTGTAAGGTAGGCTCAGACAAAGTGATATCATTCTTTGTGCAAATGTTATTTGAAAATGAAAATGCTTTAAAAAATGATTCTCTAGTCCTAGGTGTATGTGTGGCTGTGAGGCTGTCAGTTGTGGCACAGTAATTAGGAGAATTTTGTGGGTAAATATGGCATAGGAGTGCAGTGTATAAAGCGACTAGGCCCAAGTTCTGACCATAATAACGCTTTTTCACCATGTGCTATATGAATCTCTGCATGTGTTTTTCCTTCCCCATCCAGAATTATTCCTAGGTTTTTCATCATTTTAGTCACACTCCACTTTTTATCAAGCTGACTGTATAATGTTTACTGTAAACAGTTTACATATAGTTTAAAGGTCAATAGTTTTGAATAGTTTCTGTCAAATTTCATGTTGTAAGTAAAAATTGCATCTTGTCAGTGCATTTTCTAGGTTTAAAAAAAAGTCGTAGGGGTTGGCAACACTAAGTATCGCGTATATATATTTTATATGGACAGTGAGTCCATCAGTACGTCAGTAAGGCTAGGTTCACACTGCTGCGATGTCCGAGATCAGATGTGATTCGCACCACACTGCAGTGCAAATCACATGCAATCTCTGTGCGATGCGATTTCAGCCATTCAGATAGTATGGCTGAATTTGCATCGCATTGGGACCAAAGTCATACAGGACCCTTTTTTTGGTCTGCAGCAGAATCGGATCACATGGGTGTTCACACCATGCAATGCGATTCCTGTCCGAGTTTGCAGGTCGCACTGCGATACGCGAACTGATTTGGGGGTGTTATTAACTTTTAACTGACACTCCTGGCAGTTTGCATAGGGCAGTGTGAACTGCCGCCGGGAGACATGCTTCGCAGGACCCGCAGTAGATTTGCAGCGTTCCCGCATCGCAGCAGTGTGAACCGAGCCTAATACTGAAACTCACTCACCATTCTCACAAATACACTATGATCTAGCCGGGGGCTTAATACAAAAAATTATTATGTTCGATTTGGAAACCGCTGCTTGGCATTGCATCAGGGTGGGTATAAATCAATGATTTATAAAAAATTGTATTTAAGATACATTAAAAATGTTGTTGATTCAGCATGAAAATGGAGTTTAGTTATGTAGCAAGAGGCTGTATATTCTAGAATATTTACATTTTTGGTAAACTCATTTAGCCCGGGTTCACACTAAAGCAATGCAGGAACCAGCACAATTGCAGTGCCAGTTCCCTCGTCGCATCTCTCCCCCAGAGGGCAGTTCACACCGCCCTCTGCAAACCGCTGCAGGTGTCAATACAATGTTAATGACACCCCCAGATTAGTTCACAGATCGCAGTGCGAACTTTGAATTCGATCCATGCGATCCAATTTCAGTGTGGGAAAAATAAAGTCCCTGCCCCTTTTTTGTGCGAATCCAATGCGAGTTCAGCCATACAACTGTATGGCTGAATTTGCATTGCACAGATATCGTATGTGATCCACACCATCAATGCGGTGCTTATCACATGCAAAGTCTGTGTTTGCATATGTGTGAATCCAGGCTCAATAAATCCAAGCTCTGAAAGTTGAGATAACATGCCCTGCATTGATGCATTCACACAATGTCACAGTAAACATGAGATAAAACAAAGTTCAGGAATATTCCTTTACCCCATTGTTTTGCAAATCTGTGTACACTACAAACTGTATGATTGAATCCGTTCTGATATTGCTGTTTTACTAACCTGACAGCTTATTATTCTGAAGAGGAAATAATTTTGTTTGCAAATATTAAAGATTCTAACTACCAACAAGAATGAGTCCTTACATTAAAAAAGCACCTGTCATTTCAGATCCATCATGGCAGGGGGCGTCCAATCACCTGCTGCCGCCATGTCCCTCACCTTGTTGTGTCACTGCTGCATCACCAGCAGTCCCAGTAAAATGAATGGGACTGTCGGTGAGTCAAAGGAGGAGCTGGTGGGGGACAGAGATGACAGTTGCTCTTTAAAAATTATGATTTATATCGAGTGGATTTAAATCAAATCAAGCCTTTAAATCAAGACATCCTGTGAGGACGTTATTCCACTGCAAGAACTGCTCAAGCTGAGTTACATTTGATGCTGACTGTTTGTGGACTGCAATCTTCAAGTCATTCCACAGATTTTCAATGGCGTTTAAGTCTGAGCTCTGACTAGGCCATGCAAGGGCACTCACCTTTTTCTCCTTCAATCACTGTGTGGTCATTGTTGCTGTGTGCTTTGGGTCATTGTCATGTTGGAAGGTAAACCTTCTTCCAATTGACAACCTTCTGGCAGCGAGCAGCAGATTTTCCGCTGCAGAGAAATACCCCCATACCAGGATATTACCACCTCCATAACAGGATATTATCACCTCCGTGGTTTACTATAGGAATGGTGTTATTTGGAGTCTGAGCTGTATTTGGATTTCTGGCAGATATCTTGTTTGGTATTGAGGCCAAATAATTCAATTTTATCTCATTTGACCGTAACACCTTTTTCCATGTGGCCTCAGAATCTTCAAGGTGTGTTTTGACAAGGCTCAAGTAAATGCACATGGTTTTTCTTGAGGAGTGTTTTTTTTGTATTGCAACCCTCCTAAACAAGCCACATTAGTGTAAAATCTGTGATATTGTTGTCACATGCACACAATGACCACTCTTTGTTCTTTTACATCAAGGATATGCAATTAGAAGACCTCCAGCTGTTGGAGAACTACAAGTACCATGTGGCATAGCAAGACTTTGACAGCCACAAACATGACACCCAGAGGCATGATGGGACTTGTAGTTTTGCAACAGCTGGAGGTCCACTAATTACATATCCCTGTTTGGCCTGGTGGGGGCTCCAACGGACTCTCTAATGGACACCAAGAGGGCCTCTGGTAAAGAGACCCCCCCCCTCCAGATCCGATTAGACCTCAGTGTAGTTGCCTAATATATCCGACCCCTTGATAGGTGATATTGTAATGATATAATCAATGCTATTCACTTCACCTGTTAGTCATTTTAATGTTGTGGCTGATCAGTGTAGTGTACTTTTCCCCTTAGATGGCTAGCAAAAAACCAAAGTTATCAGGATATCAAAACCTGCAACGCCGGAAAAGAAAGGAAGAAGCTTTGAAAAAAATTACTTCTTCCATCACAAGCTTCTTGCAGCCACAGTCTGCATTAAGCAGTGGTCAAGATTCCCTTTGCACAGATGCATCAACATCAAGCAAAGAGTTAAGGTCCAGTGTCACAGACATTTCACATGGTGGAGAATGTGAAAAAAATACAGAATTGGCCGAATCATCAGACTGTGATGATGATCTGGTCCCCGCGGATCCCGAGTGTGGCACTGAGCCAATAACAACTGGAGATGTAACTTCAGGTTACATTGTATCAGCAGCAGAGAATTTTGACATTGAAGAGGAAGATATATCTGATGTTTCCTCTAACTCAGACACTGAGTCTATTGTACTGATGGATGAAGAAACCGAAATGGAACTTGAACAGCCATCAACATCATTAAGTGGAATCTCAAGTGATCCTGCTTTCTGGCCTGAAAATATAGATGACCAACACAGAATAACTCTGATAAAAATTAGTCCTGTTCAAGAAAAGGCTTCTACTTTTCCAAAAGATGATACCAACAGGAGCTTTTCTATCACTTACTACCAAAGAGTACTGGATAATGGAGAGAAGATACCAAGAAATTGGTTGATCTATTCTACATGTAATAATTCAGTCCAGTGCTTTGCTTGCAGGATATTTAACAGTGGCAATATGGCTTTGGCCTCAAAACAAGGCTTTAATGATTGGCAGCATCTGTCAAGACATTTAAACCGACATGAAAAAAACCCAAATCCATGTCACAAATTATAAGAAATGGATGGATCTTTCAAGAGCTCTGGAAAAGGGAACAACCATTGATCATATCAATCAAAAGATCATTAAACAAGAAGAGAAACGCTGGTATTCTGTAATACAGCGAATAATCTACATTATCCAATATTTAGCTGGACAAAATCTGGCGCTTCGTGGCTGTGATACCCGTTTGTTTCAAAACAATAATGGTAACTTCCTGAAATTGGTTGAAATGATAGGGAAATTTGATCCCATCATATCTGAACACATTCAGAGAATTCAGTGCTCCATTTCAGAGCATTCACAAATGCCACATTATCTCGGTTACAAGATTCAGAATGAGATAATTGCCATAGTTGGAACAAAAATACGAGAAAAAATTATACAAAGCCTGAATGAGTCCAAATATTTCTCCATTATCCTGGATTGTACTCCTGATGTGAGCCACATAGAGCAGATCAGCATTGTTGTCCGATTTGTTGTTCTAGATCAAAGTGCAAAAAAAATTGAAATTCGAGAACACTTCCTGGATTTTTGCCCAGTATACAATACGACATCTGAAGGACTGACATCCTTTTTACTGGGCTACTTAAAGAACAATCAGATTGCAATTGAGAATATGCGTGGCCAAGGCTATGACAATGGCGCCAATATGAAAGGAAAACATAATGGTTTGCAACAAAAAATACTCAATATCAACCCAAGAGCCTTTTTTGTTCCATGCAGTGCACATACTCTTAACTTGGTTGTGAATGACGCTGCAAAGATTTCATACCTGACAATACATTTTTTTGGCATCATTCAAGAACTTTATGTGTTCTTTGTCTCATCCACCCAACGATGGAAAGTACTCAAGGAGCACGTTACAAATCTAACTTTAAAACCACTCTCCAATACCAGATGGGAAAGCAGAGTTGCAGCAATTAAACCCTTGCGCTATTTCCTACCTGAGGTATTTGATGCACTGTATGAGATCTCAGATGATGACAACAGGGATATTAACACCAAACATCAGGCTCAATCCTTGGCAATGAAAATTAAATCATTCAAATTCATTTGTTCCATTGTCATTTGGTATGAATTATTATCAAAGGTGAACGTAATCAGCAAAATACTGCAGCAAACAACATTGAACCTATCAGGCTGTGTACAGGAACTGGAAAAGTTGATCAAGCACTTGGTGGAATACAGGTCTGATGAAGGCTTTGAGACTGTGCTATCTGATGCCAAAGAAATAGCTGAAAAGCTTGATTGTGAAGCACGATTTCCTGATGCCGTTACAATTAGACCTCGACGGAGAAAGAAGAGTTTTGACTATGAACATGAAGATGAGTCTCTTGCAGACCCAACACAATCTTTTAAAGTGAATTTTTTCTTTGCCGTTTTGGATACATCCATCCAGTCCATAAAGGAGAGATTCACGCTACTTCAGAGCCACTGTGACACATTTGCGTTTTTATATGAAATCCCAAAACTTGCAATGGACAGAGATTATATAATGAAATGTTCCATGGATCTGCAAAACAAGTTAACTGACAGCCAGTTATCCCACTCTGACATTAATGGAATGGATCTTTGTGATGAACTGGACACCATTAGACCTTTTCTAACTCAGGAGATGACAGTTACCAACATCTTGCAGTATCTAGTGGAGAATAACTTGACCAACACATTCCCTAACCTCTCTATTTCACTGAGAATATTGATGACACTTCCTGTAAGTGTAGCTGCTGGGGAACGTTCATTTTCAAAACTAAAGCTGATAAAAAATTATCTCCGTTCCACAATGTCCCAGGCAAGACTTTCCAACTTATCCATAATATCCATTGAAAAATCCTTCTGCGAAGACTTGGATATACATGATGTCATTAGAAATTTTGCTGTTGCCAAGGCTCGAAGAGTTCGTTTTGTTTGATTAAATAATCAAAATATGTGTACACACTGCATCCTTCCCTAGTGTTTCACAACTGGAAGTTAATGTACCAAGAAAATTTGGGAGACCGCAGATGTGTTTTTGCAATATTTAGCTGGGTTTGAATGTTTTTATTAAGAAAAAGCTTGCCACTCTACCCCATAACCCAGACATATGAATAATACAGGAGATTATTGTCACATGTAGCACACAGCCAGATATTCCTGCAGCTCCTTTAATGTTGCTGTAGGCCTCTTGGCAGCCTCCCTGACCAGTTTTCTTCTCATCTTTTCATCAATTTTGGAGGGATGTCCAGTTCTTGGTGATGTCTCTGTTATGCCATATTTTATCCACTTGATGATGACGGTCTTCACTGTGCTCCATGGTATATCTAATGCCTTGGAAATTCTTTTGTACCCTTCTCCTGACTGATAACTTTTAACAATGAGATTCCTCTGATGCTTTGGAAGCTCTCTGTGGACCATGGCTTTTGCTGTAGGATACAACTAAGAAAATGTCAGGAAAGACCTACTAGAACAGCTGAACTTTATTTGGGGTTAATCAGAGCACTCTGAGGCTAGGTTCACATCTGTGCTGCTGCGCTTGAAGCATTTTTCAGGCACGTTTTGCACTTTTAAACCCTTGTTTTTGCATGCAGTTTTCATGCATTTTGCAGTTTTTTTTTTTTCTTTAAACACACTGTATATGGCTGGTTGCTTAGGAGGATGGGAAGCCAGCCACTTTAACTTTATTTAATTTGATATTTGCACTTTTGTGATCGTATGCATTATGCAGATCTGTTATTTGCACTTTAGTGATTGTATTTATTGGAAATTTTTAAAAGTACAGAATCAATCTATCTTGCATATTTTGCATCTGTAGTTATAGATTTTCTGCTACCTCATTTTATGTTCAAAAGTTTAATATTGTTCAGTTCATATTTATATTCCGTTTTTTTTTCTGCTACACTATTTGATTTACATGCACTTGACACAGAATTGTCAATAAATAAAACATTTATTTTGACTTGTCAAAGCCGTTAACTAAGTTATTGTATTGGGCTTACAGATGGAGAGGTGGAGTTGTTGCCATAGAAACATTAGTAAAGGGGAGGAGTTAGTAAGATGACCACACCCACGTAGGGGCGCCAGAAATATTTCTGCACCCAGGCGCCTGTGACCCTAGGATCGGCCCTGGTGTCATAAATGTATTTATCGATGACCACGAGGCTGCTTTGCAAATCACTTCTGCAGACACATGACGGGAAGCTGCCCAAGACGTTGAGACACTCCTAGTTGAGTGGGCCATCACTGCCTCTGGAGGAACCAGACCCTTAGCCGTATACGCCCTTTGAATAGCCTGGACGATCCAGGCTGAGATGGATCTGGAGGAAGCACGTAATCCTCTGTTCTTCCCTTGGAAGTAGATAAAAAGGTAATCCGATTTCCGGAAAGGAGCCGTCGTTTCCAAATAGAATCTTAAGATTTCTCCGACATCGAGAGGATGGATGCTAGAATTGTCAGGTTAATGGAATGTTGGGAGCACTATTTCTTGATTCTCATGAAAGACGGACGTCACTTTGGGGTTTGATCCCAGCATGGGGATCAAGACCACTCTATCAGGAAAAAAGGTGATAAATGGTTCTTTGAAACCCAGAGAGCTGATCTCAGATACCCTTTTGGCAGATGTTATGGCCACCAGGAATACTGTCTTGAGAAAAAGGTCTTTGATGGACAATTGATCCATTTGCTGAAATTCTTCTCCTGAAAAGAAGTCCAAAACGAGGGGAAGATCCCACTTGGAGAACCTTGGCCTCCTTTGAGGTCTAAGTCTTGTTGCACCCTTGAAGAATTGCCTGACGAGAGGATGTTTTGCCCAGGCAACGCCTGTAAATGCAGAAATCGCGGAGACTTGAACTCTAAGAGAGCTAACGGCCAAGGGCAACTCTAGGCCTGACTGCAGGAAACCCAGAATGTCCGATATTTTTGGGTCTTTGAATGAGCCCCCAACAGTAGAGATGAAACTCACGAATCTTGCCCAGATTCTTTGGTATACCCTATTAGTACCCTCTCTCCTGGCACTCATCAGGGTCTCAATTGCTGTGTTCGGACACCCCAGAGCTGTTAACCTTTCCCTTTCAACCACCAAACCATCAGGTGGAGATGGGATGGACATGGGTGAAGCGATGCTCCCTGTAGCAGGAGATCCGGCCTGGAAGGAAGAGGGACTGGGTCCCGACAACTGAGCTGCGTCAGGAGAGGAAACCATGGCCTGTTGGGCCAGTATGGAATTACCGCTATTATTTCGGCTTCTTCCCAGCGGAGTCTTGATAGAAAACGGAGAATGACCGGGACTGGGGGAAAGGCATACGCCCTGAGAAACCTCCACTGGTCCGTCAACGCATCTATTCCGTAAGCCTGGGGACAACAATTCCTCGTGTAATACTTCTCGAGTTTCGCATTGCAGGGTGATGCGAAGAGGTCCACCTCCGGTGTTACTCCCAGGGACAGAATCCAACTGAACACTTCCGTGTGGAGGGACCATTCGTTGTTGTCCAGGGATACTCTTGAGAGGAAGTCCGCCTGGACATTCTGGACTCCGGGGAGATAGACTGCCGATAGATTCGACAAATTCGCCTGGGCCCAGACCATAATCGGACTGACCTCCTTTAGCAGGTCGAGACTGCGTGTGCCCCCTTGTCTCTTGATGTATGCTACCGCAGTCGTGTTGTCCAGTCTCAACAGAACCGAAGCTCCTGATATCAGGTGACGGAAGGCTTGAAGAGCTTGAAAGGCAGCTCGGAGCTCCAAGACATTTGACAATATACCTTGAGATGGGAAATCCCATTTCCCCTGGGCTACTTCTGACAGACAGAGGGCTCCCCAGCCGCTGTTGCTGGCATCCGTCGTCACTGTGATCCAGGAGATTGGCGCAATGGAATGGCACTTGAGGAGATTCTCCTGATGAAGCCACCAAGGAAGACTCTCCTTCATGGACGGGGTCATTCTGATAAAGTGATCCTGTGACTCTGGGACCCATTGCTGAAGAAAACCCTTTTGGAAGGGCCGCATCTTCCACTGTGCCCATTTTACCATGGGAGCTGTGGCTACCATGGTGCCGATAACCCTGAGGCAATATGATGCCCTGAGGCGAGGACATGTCAAGGCAAGACGGATTCTGTCTTGGATTACTGGGATCTTCTCCATGGGTAAGGAAATGGTACTCCTTACCGTGTCGAACTGTGCCCCAAGGAATATCAGGGACTGGGTTGGATCCAACTGACTCTTCTCCCTGTTCAACAACCAGCCGAACTCCGTCAAGACCGAGATGACTTGGTCCCGATGTAAAAGAAGCTGCTCTCTGTCTTGCGAGAGCAGGAGTAGATCGTCCAGGTAGTGGTGTAACCGGACACCTTTGACCCTGATTAGGGCTACCACTGCCAGTAATACTTTTGAGAACACTCGAGGCGATGTTGTCAGCCCGAAAGGAAGACAGGTGAACTGGAGATGTCTCTGCTCCACTGCGAACCTGAGGTATTGCTGAAAATTCCTCGCGATTGGCACATGAAAATACGCGTCCTTCAGGTCTACTGAGACCATCCAATCGCCTGGCTGAATTGTTTGACTTATGGTCAAGAGAGTCTCCATCTTGAATCTTTCCTTCTGGATGAAGGAGTTCAAATATGTTAGGTCGATGACTGGCCTCCATGACCCGTTCTTTTTGAGAACCATGAAGAGGGGGGAATATATTCCCTGAAATTTTTCCTCCACTGGTACCGGAATGACGGCCCTTTGAGATATCAGGGAGTCTGTATAGGATAAGAGAATTTCTCTTTTCTCTTCTGATTTTGGTAGAACTGTGGGAATAAAGCGGTGTGTAGGTGGGTTGGTGAAAGTCCAGGTGTGACCTGTAGAGATGGTTTTGACTGTCCAATAATCTTGGACCGAGGCTGCCCAGACGTGCTGGAAACGGAGTAACCGTGCTCCTACCTGCTCCACCTGGACAGGCTCCATATCAAAAGGACTTAGTCGCATCACGACCCCCGGAAGATGTGGCCTTTGTGGACTTCTGTCCTGAAGGTTGGTTTCTTTTCCAGTTTTTCCTGAATTCCCTACCAGGTCTGTATCGCCGTGCGTCCCTAGCACGCTCCTGATCCTGTCTGGGTTGAGTTCTTCTCTGGCTCAAGAGACGACGATCCTGGGGTAGGAAACCCGACTTACCCCCAGTAGCGCGCGTGATGGCCGAGTCCAGCTTGTTCCCAAAGAGGGAAGAACCCTCAAAGGGAATTTTGCACCATGCCTGTTTGGAGGCAGGATCCGCTGCCCATGGACGTAACCATAGAGCACGTTTAGCTGTGACCGAGGATAGCATGACACGCGATACTAACCAGATAATGTCCAGGGATGCCTCCCCCAGAAAAGCAGATGCCATCCTTAATTCATGCACTGGAGAATTCCTGACCACATCTTCGGATATACTTCCCAGAATTGCACCCACGTCATCTGTCCAGGCTTCCATGGCTTTTGACAAAGCCGCAAGAGCTAGGGCCGGTTTGCAGGCCATCCCTGCAGTGATATATACTCGTTTGAGATCAGTATCGATCTTACTTTCCAGACCATCTCTGAATGACACTGTGTCTTCCAGTGGAAGCGTAACATGTCTCACCAATCTCATCAGTGCGGCATCAATGAGGGGGGCTGAATCCAGGTATTTCACCTCCTCACTCCTGAATGGGTACATTTTCGCCACTTTGGAGATTAAAGAGTTCTTTCTTTCAACCTTCCCCCATTCATCAGATATGATTTCACCTAGTTCTCCCAAGAAGGGGAAATTCGGGCGTTCTTTTTTCAGATGCTTGAAATACTTTTTCTGTTTAGAGGGCATCTCTATTGGGTCTTCCAATTTCAGCGCGTCTTTAACTGCCCTGACCAGATGAGGAACCTGGGAGAAGTCGAACCCCGCTCCATATTCATCCACCTCAACCTCACTATCGGAGGATCCATTTGATGAAAAATTGTCGTGAGAGGGACCTGGAACTTCAAGTTCCACTACGTCCGCGGCTGAGGCTGGTGCTGAAGGAGGAATGGCTGTGTGGGCTGAATCCGTCCTACTCAGAGATTCCTGCACAACCTTTCTAACCAGTGCTTCCACCTGCTGGTCTCCTGCACCTCTCTCCTTCACAGCTCTGGAGTAGCATGTTTCACATAGGGATTTGTCCTCCGGGACATGAGCCCTACACCCCCAGCAGGCTTTTTTCTCTGAGTGACCGGAATGGCGGTGGGAATCACGTTTAGATCCGGACCTTGACCTATCCGTATGATGTCTAGAAGAAGACTTTGATTTTGATTGGTCACGCTGTGACCTAGATTTTTCTTCACGTGCTACTGAATGATGATCGGACCTAGAAGGGCTGAGGAAAACAACAGGAAAAAAATACTTTTATAATTCCCCAATCCTTAATGACCCATGCAAAACAGGCAGAGGGAAAAATATTCCGTCCTACCTGCGGCATAAGGGCTGACCACTAGGCGGCGACGACACATCCATGGCAACAGAACAGCAGAGACTGCAGGTGAGATATAGGCCATAAACATTCAACAACAGCATAACCACAGAAACTTATAGACATATGAATAGAAAGCACCCAGCCTACCTTCCACAAGTATTGTCAGTACAAGAACCGGCGTCTGCAGTGTCTGTATGAAGCCAGGGCATAGCTGTATCTGACAGCTATTTGAATCTGCCGCCTGGATGACGTCACGGCGCTCCGAGCGTCGTCGCACGCCGCCCCCCGACGTCCGTGCGCATGCGCGGCCACCGCTGACCCGTCGAACCGCGCAGGCGCAAACCAAGCCTCGATCTGGATCGAGGCCGTGCGCACGCGCAGTAGGAACGAGCAGCGGCGGACTGGAACGCAGATGCGCTCCAGCCGACATACCAGGAAGACACAAACAAAACAGAATAAACACAGGCTGCCATGGAGAAACAAGTGTATATACGATACCCATCCAGCACGAAGATGATCCGACCTGACCCTCCAAGCGCCTCCTAGGCGACCACGACCGGGTATCGATGGGGGGGGGCCTCCTGCTAATAGCGAGGACGATTGGCCAAACTGCCGCTTGCCAGTCAATGACTGGATAGTAAGCTCTTCAGGGCACCACAACATCACCCGTGTCCACCCTGCTAATAGCTGGGTAACTGGACTGCAACACCGCCATTCTTCCATCGCCAGCGCAAGGGGAAATGCCAGGCCTGGATCAACTACTCCTTAAGGTAAGAACTACCTCTTTAGTCCTAAGGAGGAGGACAAAAAAGGAACACGGTACCTGGCTAGGAGCAAAGATTTATGGGAGTGGGGTCCTATGAGGTAGGAGAGGCGGGATTAACCCATACGTAGGCTGCCATGGAGTCTGTCAGGAAACGGAAATTACAAATCGAAAAAAAAAAAAAGTTACGAATGGAAAAAAAAGTTACGAATGGAAAAAAAAAAAGTTACGAATGTACGAATTTTTTTGTTCAATAGAGATACGGAAATTACAAATCGAAAAAAAAATAAAAAAGTTACGAATCGAAAAAAAAAAAGTTACGAATCGAACAAATCGAAAATGCTCGGCAAATGCTCCTAGGCTCGGGACCCCTCGCGGGGCTACCCCGGTCCAGAACCAGGAACCACAAGCTGCACCCGAACCCTGAACACGTGACTTCAGCACCTTAAATACCCCTTCCCAGACTCCACAGCAGGGCCAGACGCGCCCACTGATTGGCTCCGGGAAAGATTGGTACCTAAGACGTCCAACCAGGCCTGGTTCTCGGCCTGTGATGGGTGCCTCACTGCACCTATGACCAGGCGGAACCTTAGTACAGCCCAGCCAGACTGATGCCAAAGTAAAACCTGCACAATTAACCCCCAGAACTCCATTACAGTTCTGAGGAAAAACTAACTTTGTACTGATAGCGCACATTTAGTAAAGTGTGACCGCTACACATGTATGGCCAGACTTATAAAAATGTGCCATTCATAATTCTGTTCATCTGACAGATCAAATAAAGGTTATGGATATAAGGAAGAATGGGGATATTGGTCCTAGAGGGAGAGCAGTAAGAGAAAGGTACATCATTATGTGTAATTTCCCAATCAGAAACGGATTAGAATCATATAATATGATCAGTGGTTTGGGAGATGGTCCAGGAGCCTCTAAAATGAGCCATACAAGGTTTCTGTGTAATGTAGCCAAGCTGTCTCCTTTTCTAGATGAAATAAATGATTTAAGGGAAATGACAAGCATCTTCTCAGAAGACTTAACCACTTCATTACCTCTTCATGGAGTAATTCTACCTCCTCTCCAATATCATGCTTCTTCACTTCACTGGTTCCTAGAGCTCTTAGTTTGGCAGCCTCCACAGTATTCACAGGAACCCCATTGTACTGAAATGCCTGCTAAAGATCACACACATTTTTCACTAGCAGTTCACAGATCATCATCAATAACATCAGAAAAAATGAATAAATATAGTTATAGTAGCAAATAATGTATGGGTAGACAATTAATATTAAAAGTGAATTTTCACTCATTTTAATCGAGTTGTTCGCTTCCGTCCCCCCCCCCCCCCCCCCCCCCCTTACATATATGGGCAATGTTTTCTGAATTTGGAGACATTTCTTACCTTTTTGGGATTTTTCACACTAGTGGTTAAGGGGCGCTAAAACCTTGCAGTTGAGACATGTTTTTACCGCAGCCCAACTGCTTCCCTTTTAGCTGCAGAGGCAGCTGATAGGGGTGCCCACATGCCAAAGCAAAGCATCCCGGCTGGAATTATACCTCCTGTCACTTTTGTTGAGCATAGCGCCCGCCTTGTGCGACCTATTCAAATCAATTGGGCCAATCTGCACGTGGCCCATGTGGCACGCTAGCATGGGGTTAAAGCAGGCAGTGAAGAGGTGGTGCAACATCTCCTCGCCACCTGTCAGATGCTCTCTGGAGAGCGATTTGAATGCAGATCACACTTCAGAGACCAAAGCAAGTGTGAATGAGCCTCTTTTGCGCTGCAGTCAAGAATTTCTGCTTCCTAGCCTAGGCAAGAATGACATGGGGCCCCCATCTGCTGCCTCCGGGGATGTTCAGATCACATATCTATGGAGGCAGTGTTTTACTGTGGGACGCATGTGGATTATGAGAATTCTGTGTATGCACAGACATGAGGCCACTCTATGCCAGGTATTTGGGAACAGCCCCTGCACATGAGCACTCTGTGCATACAACACTTTTGTGGGTGGCTGTATGTGTTTCTGACAAAGGGGGACCCCTCGAAGTGACTACAAGTATATGCGCCTAATAGTCAGTGTTAGCTGGCTATCGTTGGGGCCCTTTTGCTTCACATGCACCACCACCTTTTTGACCCCAGATCTCATATTTAAGAGGTCCTGTCATGCTTTTTTTCTATTACAAGGGTTGTTTACATTCCTTGTAATAGGAATAAAAGTGTTATATTTTTTTTTTTTTTAAAAGAACAGTGTAAAAATAAAAAATAAAAGGTAAAATAAATAAGAAAAAAAATAAAAATGTTAAATGCGCCCCGTCCTGCCGAGCTGGCGTGCAGAAGCAAACGCATACGTGAGTAGCACACGCATATGAAAACGGTGTTCAAATCACACATTTGGGGTATCGCCACGATCGATAGAGCGAGAGTAATAATTCTAGCCCTAGACCTCCTCTGTAACTTAAAACATGCAACCTGTAAAAAATGTTAAACGTCGCCTATAGAGATTTTTAAGGGTAAAAGTTTGTCGGCATTCCACAAGCGGGCACAATTTCGAAGCGTGACATGTTGGTATCAATTTACTCAGCGTAAGATTATCTTTCACAATATAAAAATTATAACTTTACTGTTGTCTTATTTTTTAATTAAAAAAAAATTTTTTTATAAAAAAAAAGTGTAAGACCGCTGTGCAAATATGGTGAGACAGAAAGTATTGCAATGACCGCCATTTTATTCTCTAGGGTGTTAGAACCCCCAAACATTGTATATTTTTTTTGTAAGTAATTTTCTAGCAAAAAATAAATAAAATTTTAATTTGTAAACACCAAATCCCAAAAAGAGGCCCGGTCCTTAAGTGGTTAATTAACTTTTTTTTTTGTTAATTCTCCTTTAAGGGGGTGTGGCAGGAGGGTGTGTCCTATACCTACATACATTTGTTAGTAGGTGTCCTTCATTCCCATCTCAAAATGTTGGGAGGTATGCATTACTATAAAAGCTGTCTAACAGAAGGGTTGCAGTTTTTATAAAATTATAATACTACTGGTTCAGACACAAATAATGATAAGCAGTGTTCTACTTCCATTTCCCAACCAGGAAACATAATTCACTCTTTAAGGCTGCAGTAGCCATCTTCCAATCAATCTACTTGTAGATACTGTAATTTCACATGTCACCAGGAGGTGTCGCCAGCTTTCTGTTTTCTATTATTTCTTCTTCACTACAGTACAGTATTGTACATTTATAGCATCATTTTTATGCATACTTAAATCCTTCATCCTAACAAATGCAACAGTTACCTCACGTCTTGCTTCTTCATAAATGTAATTTTTTTTTTTGTTTGTTTATTGTTTAAAAATATATATATATATATATATATATATATATATATATATATATATATATATATATATATATATATATATATATATACACATATACACACACACTGTATATAAAATATATACACAAGTATGTATACCTAACTCAAAAAATACATTCTATTGCTCTGATCCTCCTCCAAATGTCAAATGTTTCTTTTTGCTGCTGTGATCTGATTTCCTGTTAGAGGATAGCTACCTTTTAGTCTCCATGGTTCTTCTGTATGTAGGAATGTAGCCAATCCTCTCCTGCTTGCTCCTTAGGTGAACTATGGACTATGGGATGTGTAGTGTGAACAGAGCAGTGCCCATGACTGCAACTAACCCGCACTGCTCATTTCAAACAAATGGCAGTGTGAGGGAAAAGGAGAGGTTTGACAGCTCAGGATAAAGTTACAAAGAGGAAAATAAACACAGATAGAAACCGTTTAACCTCTTCAGCCCCGGAAGATTTGCCCCCTTAATGACCAGGCCTTTTTTTGCGATATGGCACTGCGTCACTTTAACTGACAAATGCGCGGTCGTGCGATGCTGTACCCAAACAAAATTTACGTCCTTTTTTTCCGCACAAATAGAGCTTTCTTTTGGTAGTATTTTTTTTACCACTACTATTTCTTTATATTGGCTTTTAAAATTTACAAAAGCAGCAATTTAGAAATTGGATGAACGGTTTAGCTCTGGGAAACACTTTTTGAAAGATAAAAAGTGGATTTTATATACAACTATATGGATCAGACCAAAATGAGGGACAAATGAGGAGGAAGGAGGGACAGTGGGACTTTGTTCCAAATCAGGGACAGTTCCTCGAAATCAGGGAAAGTTGGGAGCTATGGATGTCTCTCCTCTCCCTGACAGAACTGGGGATCTGTCAATGTAAACAGACAGATCCCCTGTTCTCTCTCTCTCTCTCAGGAGCGATTGTGGGTGCTTGGCGGATATCGTGGCCGCCTGGCACGTGCTTCAGCTCCAACGTCACGCAGCGGGCGTGCGCGTGCCTGCCAAGTCTATTTAAAGGCCTGACGTACAGCTACGGCGATTTGCCCAGCAGAACCAACCAGCCACAGTATAATGACAGCTGCAGGTCGGCTAGTGGTTAATGAAAAATAGATCACAGGGCCATTAAAGTGGTTCTAAAGCTTAAACATTTTTAATCTTAAAGTGGATGTAAATCCCATTCATGAAATCTGACCTAGACACATGTATCTGTATTGTTTACTTATCTCCCGCCAAAAGAACTAAGTCCAGTGTCTTTCTGCTGCTCCATTCCTCTGTTATCAGCATGATAACTTCTGACAAGTTCTCCGACACAGGAGATAAAAGCAGCTGAATATTTGTGTCAGTGCATAGATAGATAAGCAGAGAGATGGTCTATTCACAGCACAGCTCTGCATGTTTCATTCCTCTGCATATGTGGAGCGCGCCCACGGGTCCCACGGACTCATTGTCTGCCGGGCACCCGCGAACCTGGTGAGGAGAGGCAAAACGGGGATCTGTCTATGTAAACAAGGCGGATACCCGTTCTGTCAGGGGGCTACTCTGAGATCTGCTGTTCCTAGTGATCAGGAACAGCGATCTCTTTGTTGTCTCAGGCAGCCCTTCCCCCACAGTTAGAAAACTCCCAGGGAACACACTTAACCCCTTGATCGCCCCCTGTTAACCCCTTCCCTGCCAGTTTAATTTATACATTGATAAGGGCATTTTTATAGCACTGATCAATGTAATGTCACTGGTCCCCAAAAAGTGTCACTTGGGTTCAGATTTGTCCACCGCAATGTTGCAGTCCTGCTAAAAATCACAGATCGCCGTCATTACCAGTAAGAACATAAAAAAAAAAAAAAAGTCCATAAATCTATCCCCTATTTTGTAGACGCTATAACTTTTGCTCAAACCAATCAATTTACACTTATTGTGATTTTTTTTTTTTTTTTTACCAAAAATATGTAGCAGAATACATATTGATGAATAAATTCGTTTTTTTATAGATTTTTTTTTGGATATGTATTATAGCAGAAAGTAAAAAATATTGTTTTCTTTCAAAATCATCAGCCTTTTTTTGTTTGTAGCGCAAAAAATAAAAACCGTAGGGGTGATGAAAGAAAGCTCTATTAGTGGGAAAAAAGGACATCAATTTTATTTGGGTACAGCGTCGCATGCCCACGAAATTGTCAGTTAAAGCAACGCAGTGCCGTATCGCAAAAATGGCCTGGTAATTAAGGGGATTAAACCTTCCGGGGCTGAAGTGGTTAATGCAGAACATTTTTAGATAGTAATGTCGCTCCCACGTCGTCGCCCCCCCCCCTATACTTACCTGAGCCCACACTCAATCCAGTGCTGTGCTTGGCTCTACCCTCTTTCACAGGCTTTGCTGAGGAAGAAGGAACCACAGGCTCCCACTACTGTGGTCAGCGCAGACAGACGGGGGACACAGGAACTGACAGGATCAACCAAGGTTTTTTATAGCTTAGAGAGGGACAAATGACACAGCACAAGCACTATGCTGTGTATCATGTTTTAGGATCAGGATAATTATTTTATTTTTATTTTTTTTAGGGTTACAATCACTTTAACACCAATTTGTTCAATGGGAGCAACAACTACATATAAGGGGCAGCAGGATGTTGAAAAAGACTGCAGTATTATCAATTATAAAGTGCAGTAATATCAATCTCAAATTGCAGCAATACCCAGAAAAGAAATAATACTAAGAATAGCAGTAACTGTAATTCAGGGTGATGCAAAATGTGTTATGCTCTAATGCTGCATCATCTCTGACCTGAATGGAGGGGGGGAAACTGTCCATAAGCAGGTTGTGAAGAGTCCCTCAAAATATTGAGAGCTATCTTCCTATATTTGCTGTTGGTAAAATTACTCATGGCAGCTCCATTAGCCTGCCCCCTAGCACATCATTAAAAAATTCCATGTCCATTCTAAGAATTGTTATTTGTTAACTTAAAAAAAAAAAAAAAACTGGACACCACAGGTACAGGTGGGCTACTAGTTTATATGGCATAGCTGCTGATTCTGCTAATGACTGGCAAAGTCATGTCAGAAATTAACCAACTGGTTAAGAGGACTATAAATACACTGTATGTATCACATGGCGCAACTGTGTTTCCTGTCTTGTGCTTGCCTACCAACACTGTATAGATATTCCTGCGCCTGAGAGATTCCTATGTTTGCTTCTGAATGTACTTGCTGTGATGTCCTAAATAAAGAAAGTTTGAAAAAATGACTCATGGCAGATTCCTGCCAATTTTCTCTGGGCAGTGTCTACCACCCATTGCAGTAACTGTTTATCTGTGGCAGAGCAATTTCCATACCAAATTTTGATGCAAGTAGTAAGGATGCTCCCTGCCACACACCTATAAAATGAGATGAGGACTGAAGGACCAAGACTGGCACACTTCAATCTCCCAAAAAAGGTGTTGATAGTCCATCTTTACTGTGCTGGTTGTATCAGTGCCCCAGGTGAGGTTATCAGAGATACTGTAAGTTACATAGTTACATAGTAGGTGAGGTTGAAAAAAGACACAAGTCCATCAAGTTCAACCTATGTGTGTGATTATATGTCAGTATTACATTGTATATCCCCTGTATGTTGCGGTCGTTCAGGTGCTTATCTAATATTTTTTTGAAACTATCGATGCTCCTCGCTGAAACCACCGCATGTAAAGAACCCTCTATGTAGTTTAAGGTTAAACCTCTTTTCTTCCACGTGTGGCCACGTGTCTTGTTAAACTCTCTTCCGCAAAAAAGTTTTATCCCTATTGTGGGGTCACCAGTATGGTATTTATAAACTGAAATCATATCCCCTCTCAAGTGTCTCTTCTCCAGAGAGAATAAATTCAGCGCTTGCAACCTTTCCTCATAACTAATATCCTCCAGACCCTTTATTAGCTTAGCTGC
The DNA here is from genome assembly GCA_028564925.1 of Lithobates sylvaticus. Lineage (NCBI taxonomy): Eukaryota > Metazoa > Chordata > Amphibia > Anura > Ranidae > Lithobates > Lithobates sylvaticus. The sequence goes on from CM053030.1 coordinate 471,332,695, forward strand.
CTGTCTTTGTACTCGCTCCATTTCCAGTACATCCTTCCTGAGGACTGGTGCCCAGAACTGGACAGCATACTCTAGGTGCGACTGGAGTTATCCTTATGGTGGTTGACCGGTTCTAAAAGATGTGTCATTGTATTCCACTAAAGAAGTTAAATCTATAATATAAGCATGCCATCCCTTCTGTTATATAATGCTATGTGCCCTGAGCTGTATAAAAAATATGCCGATTATTCCATACATCAGAGCAGCTCCTGGTGCTCACGTGACTTCTAGGCTCTCTCCTCTCTCCTCCCCAGAGGGCAGAGGAGAGAGCTGAGGAGTCACGTGAGCGCCGGGAGCCACTCTGATATACCGTATAATCTGCATTTTTATTATACAGCACAGGCACAGGGGCACATAGCATTATATAACAGAGGGGAAGGCATGATCATCATATAGTGGGTTAACAACCACTTTAACAACCAGCTAATGTTAAAGGCCACCGGCTCCATAATCTCACATCTGAACACCATCTAAAATCGCAGCTGAACCGCTAAACTTCTTAGGAAATTTGCAGTGAAAACAAAGGGGAAATTCACACCAGACATGTGTGAACCTAGCCTTAATGATAAATATTTGAATGAAATGTTTTGTTATACCAGAGTTTGGCCTAGGTTCACACTGAGGGCCAGTTTGAAATCAGCTGAACTCGCATGATTTCAAACCGGCATTTCAGTCCGACTTCAGGGGGCGATTTGACAGACATCCGAGTGGGTTCATGCACAGATCTCTATTCAAATCGCCCCCCGAAGTCACAAAAAGTAGTGCAGGAACTACTTTTGGGAATCGGTGCAGCACCGCAAAGTTGGTGGCAAAAGGTTCCGATTTGACTTGTCAAATCGCATGCCAAGTCGGCCCAATGTGAATGTGTCATTTTAAGGCATGTGGGGACAGTCGCCTGAGAAAGGGAGTTAATAAAGATGTTCACAATACCTGTGAAAACTGGTGTGCATATGGTGCAACTGGTGGAATATTATCTGGGCTTGCAGTCTCTTGGGGGTTAACTTTCTGCAGAGACCTCCTCACCTCTGCTATGGTCACCCTGAGGGCCGGTTACCTGGTGGAGGTGGGAGGTGATGAAATTCTCAAAAAAGCATAGAAAGCTGTCACAGCATCAGGAAAAGAAAGGGATGGAAATATACTATATAGCAAAAATATCGCAGTATTTGTGCCCATTCGCATGCCTTATCATCGTGGTATCACTTTAAATTAGTATTGTTAGGAGCAGTCTACTTTTTTTTTGTAGGTGTCAGCATCTGCCTCTTACTGCCCGCTGATGCCACAGCAAGAAATGGCATGGTTACAGTAAATAAACCAGTTTGTGTACCTATGAGCACAGTCTGAGGTTTCATCTTAATGGATATTTTTGTTATGAGAATCATCGATCTACTGCACAGTGGTTGGTTACAGAAACAATAACTTCTGAAAGGATGCAACAATTATCGAGCCAGCATCTACAAATCAAGAAGGGGGTGCAGCAATCCACAGAGCACCCTATTTAAAAATTAATCTCCCCTCTCTCTTGTCGCTTTTCAGAGGAGCAGCAGCACCGCCCCAAATCCCTACCCCCTTTAGCTGCTGAGGCAGCAACCAAAGGTGTACACATGCCACAGCAGGAATTAAACCCCCTGTTGCTTTTGATGGGTGCTACCGCCTGCCAATCGCGACCCATTCAAGTAAATGGTGCCACTCTGCATGTGCCCCGCATCTGCATGCTTCTGTGGGGTTCGAGGGGTTAAAGTGGGTGGTGAGAAAGCAACACAACGCTGCCTGCTTTAACCTCTTGTTTGCTGTACTGCACAAGGTTGCAGGGCATTTGCAGATTGGCCTCATTCACTTGAATGGGTCATGCTTGGCAGGTGCTACACCCACCAACCATGGCAGGGCGTATAACTCTTGTTACGGCTGCAACATGTGTACACCCCTGGCCACTGCAGCTACAGGGGGTGCGGTTGGGGCAGGGCCAGGGGTGATAAAACACATCTTAACTATGTAAATGAACCCTTACTGTTTTGAGCCCCCTATAAGGCTGCTTTCACACTGATGTGCTGAGGTTTACCCACACCGCCGATGCAGCACAGTTCATCTGCTACTTTCCTGGGTGAGCTGTGCTTTGCCATAGACTTCTTTTATATCCAGCAGGTGTGGTGCACTTTGTGAAAGCGCACCAAAACTCCTGCGATCAGAAAGTGCACCAAGCCCACAGGATAGTAGATATAATAGAAGTCTATATCTATAGTTAAGCGCAACTAACCCAGGAAAGTTGCAGGTACACTGCACTGCACACGTGGTGTGGGTAAACTGCAGAACATCAGTGTGAAAGCAGCCCTATACTATTATTGCCAGTGTATTGCTTCACACTGACCTGAAGATCTCTTCTTTCCTGCTGCTGGCACCACTCTAGAGACCATTAGCCAGGATAAGATGTGGAGTGCAGTTGGTATCACTCCTCATGGGACGGGAGCCAGCACCACAGAGGAGACATCGGCTTATGTGGCTCTTGCTCCCTACTACAGCTCTGCACTGCACTCTGTTTGATGCTCTGGAATGGTGAGTCAGCAACCATAAACCACGATCTACCATCTACAGGTTGCTGACCCCCCGATATATATACAGCGGGTAAAATAGGTATTGAAAACTTCACCATTTTTCTAGGTAAATATATTTTTTAAAGGTGCTATTGACAATAAATGTTAACCACATGTCGGTAACAACTCATGCCATCTATACATACAAAGAAACCAAAACAAATATGTTCAGAAATGAAGTTATGTGCAATAAAATGGAATGACACAGGGAAAAAGTATTGAACACATGGAGAAAGAAAGGTGCAAAAAATAATGGAAAGCCAAGACACCAGCTGAAATCTATCAGTAATTAGAAAGCAATTCTGCCCCCTTGTCAGTGCAAATTAATATCAGCTGGTTCAGTCTCAACTGATGGCCACAAGAAACATTTTATGATGGGTAAAAGCAAAGAGCTCTCTCAAGACCTTTGCAACCTTATTGTTGCAAAACATACTGATGGCATTGGTTACAAAAGGATTTCTAAACTTCTGAATGTTGTAGATAGCACTGTTGGGGCCATAAGGGGAAGAACATAATTTCACCATAAACCAGCCATGGTCAGGTGCTCCTCGCAAGATTTCTAACAGAAACGTGAAAAGAATTATAAGAAGATTTGTCCAAGAGCCAAGGAGCACTTGTGGAGAGCTTCAGGAAAACCTGGAACTAGCAGGTACAATTGTTTAAAAGAAAACAATAAGTAATGCACTCAATCGTCATGGCCTGTATCCATGCTCACCACGCAAGACAAGACAAAGCATGTTGAAGCACGTTTAAAGTTTGCTGCAAAATATTTAGACAAGCCTGTGAAATACTGGGAGAATATAGTCTGGTCAGATGAGACCAAAATGTATCTCTTTGGATGCCATAATATGTTTGGAGGTCAAATGGCACTACGCGTCACCCCAAAAACACCCCCATACCAGCAGTGAAGTTTGGAGGTGGGAACATTATGGTGTGGGGCTGTTTTTCCGCCTACAGTACCAGCAAACTTTATACAAATAAAGAAAGGTTGAATGGAAAAATGTACAAAGACATTCTTGATAAAGATCTGCTGCCATCTACCAGGATGATGAAGATGAAATGAGGGTGCAAATTTCAGCAAGACAATGATCCCAAACACAAAGCTGAGGAAACTCTCAATTGGTTTCAAAGAAAGAAAATAAAGCTGATAGAATGGCCCAGCCAATCACCTGACTTGATCCAAAAGAAAATCTATGGAATTAACTAAAGATCAGAGTTCATAGAAGAGGCCCATGGAACCTTCAAGAAGAATGGGCCAAAATCACACCTGAGCAATGCATGCGGCTAGTTTCTCCATACCGGAGACGTCTTGAAGCTGACATTACCAACAAAGGATTTTGTACCAAGTATTAAATAAATTTCAGTTAGCGTGTTCAATACCTTTTCCCTGTGTCATTCCATTTTATTACTAATAACTTAATTTCTTAAGTTATTTATTTTGTTTTGTTTTTTGTATGTATGGATTGCATGGGTTGTTACCAACATGTGGTGAACATTTCATGTCAATGGCATCTTTAGAAATATATTAACCTAGAAAAATTACGATGTGCTCAATACTTATTACCTGCTATATATACTGTATATATATATATATATATATATATATATATATATATATATATATATATATATATTATAAAGCCAGCATGTCTTATTTTTCAGCTGTGGTGGTAACCTGGTGTTTGCAAGAGTCATGGCGCTGCAGAGCAAACCACTCTTTTGTGCTGTTTCTTAAGCTAACCCATAGTGCACTAGGAACCCTTTGCTATTTATTAAATGTTTGAGAAAACAAAATAAATATTAAACATAATAGAAATCAACAGTTTTATCGTATAGATCAGTGTTCTCCAAACTGTGGCCCAGGGGCCAGATGGGTGTCTTTATCTGGCCCTTGCACACCAACAAAGGGGCACCATTCTTTCCACTGAAACCAATGATGGTGCACTATTCCTTACTCTGATATGAACAATTTGCACTATTCCTCCTCCTAATACAAGGGACTATTTCTCAGACTGACACCAATAATAGAGCACCATTCCTCCCACTGATACCAATGATAGGGAACTATTCCTCCCCCTGATACCAACAATTGTCATTATTCCTACCTCTAATACCAATGATGAAGCATTGTCAGTAACCCCTCTCCCCCCCCCCTTTTGTTCGTCACATAATGCGTCACACGGATTTTGCACTGTAAATTTTGCACATTTTTCCATTTCTTTTCTTTTTTTCATTTTTCCCAACAGTCCCAGCCTCTCCTTCCATCCCATTTCACATGATCCCACACTTTCCTTTTCCCCTCACATCCTATTTCTCCCCTCCTTTCCCATTCCATCTTCCTCTCCCTAATTGTTCTACACCCCTATGTGTGTATGAAGCGCGCCATACATATATATTTCCGACTGTTACCCTGTCTTCCCTCTCTTCCTTCCCCTTCCCTTCCCTCTTCCCTCTCCCTCCTTATCTGGTCTTTTTTCTTTGTATTTATCACTTTCTGTCATCCCCATTTCTTCTTCAATCCCTCTTCCCTCTCTTTTCCCCTCTTTTTCTTTTTTTTTTTTCTGTAGGAATTTCTTCTCAGAATCTTAGGCTTCCATCTCTCCTCTCCTATGAGGTTAATCCTGTTCCCTAAGAGTGTAAGGTTAATGATATGAACCACACTCCCAAAGTATATAATAATACCACTCTGTTTTTGAAATGAGGGCTTTTTTTCTCCCTATAGAGAGTTCTTTCCCCCTCTCATCTGTTCCCCTTCCATATAAATGTGCCTATAAATGTTTCCTTGGTATATTCCAGGAGTCCGTTGCTGGTGGTGTCCTACTTGGCTTTCTGTTTCCCCCCCCCATCCCCGCCGTGCCCTCCGGGGGCCTCCTGTGGGGTCCCTTCTTGGCGAGTCGACCACAAGTGTAACTCCTCGTAAGCCACATACGGCCTGGATGACTCACCGTGCTTCGATCCTCCAGTAGAAGCTGGAATTGGAGGCCACCGGGAATAAACGATGGGATTTTTATAAACACCCATGCAGAAGATTATTCCGTACACTACACCCATACTGGTAACTATACTGATGATAAAAAATGTATAGTGACATAAGTGCAAGTATATAGTGACACATAATTGAGTAGTTACTATTACATTGTTTCTTTTTCCCAACAGACAAAAATACTCTGAGGAAGACTGATATAGACAACAGGTCGAAACGCGTCAGTGTTTTTGTCACACCCCACAATCACCCCCTCTGATCATATCAGTTGTGGTGTTAGGTGTAATTTGTTGGTTTTTTAAACTTGTGTACTGTACTCGTATATATTTTTTTCTGTATGGGCTTGTGTTTTTATATCCCCCCTTTTTTATGTGTCATTCCTATTTTTAATTTGAATAAACGTGAAAATTGATTTGGATAAGATTTGGTCTCTCACTCAATACATTCGCCTGATAAACTTTACCAGACGAATTGCTGCCTAAAAACCCCACCACCAAGGGAGAACCTCTTTTCTTTTTTTTATGATGAAGCATTGTATACTCCCATTGATGCCAAAGCATTTTCTACTCACACTGGCCACATTCTGCCCTCCAGGGAGTCTGAAGTGACCCTTAAAAAAGCGTGGAGACTCGTCTTATAGATCATAAACAAAAAAAACTTCCAAAAAATATTTTTATTTTTAAAGAAAACCAAATACCTTCATTTAGATTTAGTCTTCCCCATTTACTGTTCTTTAAAGGTTACACAGTTACATAGTAGGTAAGGTTGGATAAAGACATCAATTCATCCAGTTCAACCTGTGTTGGTGTGTGTAGAATTTTTTTTTCTATATCCCTGTATATTGTGTTCGCTAAGATGCACGTCTTTTAAAACTATCCATACTTCTTGCTGACACCACTGATTGTGAAAGAGAGTTCCACATCCTTATTGCCCTGACAGTGAAAAAAACCCTACCCAGCTTAACCGCTTCAGCCCTGGAAGATTTTACCCTCTTCCTGACCAGAGCACTTTTTGCGATTCGGCACGTCCTTCATTTCCCACAAATAGAGCTTTATTTTGGTGGTATTTGATCACCTCTGCGGTTTTTATTTTTTGCGCTATAAACAAAATAAGAGCGACAATTTTGAAAAAAAACACAATATTTTCTACTTTTTGCTATAATAAATATCCCCCAAAAATATATATAAAAAAAGTTTTTTCCTCAGTTTAGGCCGATATGTATTCTTTTATATATTTTTGGTAAAAAAAAATCGCAATAACCGTATATTGATTGGTTTGTGCAAAAGTTATAGGGGATAGTTTTATGGGATTATTATTATTTATTTTTTTTACTAGTAATGGTGACGATCTGCGGTTTTTATCGGGACTCCGACATTATGGCGGACACATCGGACACTTTTGACACATTTTTGGGACCATTGGCATTTATACAGCGATCAGTGCTATAAAAATGCACTGATTACTGTAAAAATGTCCCTGGCAGGGAAGGAGTTAACACTAGGGGGCGCTCAAGGGGTTAATTGTGTTCCCTAGTGTGTGTTCTAACTGAAGGAGGGAGGGGACTGTGTAGGGGAGATGATAGATCGCTGTTCATACTCTGATACTCTGTATGAACAGACGATCAGTCTCTTCTCCCTTCAGAGAACCGGAAACTGTGTGTTTACACATACAGATCCCGGTTCTCGTGTGTCACCAGCGATCGCAGGAGCCCGGCGGTGAGTGTGACTGCCGGACACTCGCATCGGCTCCAGGCTCCTAGTGGCCACAGGGCAAAGTGACGTAACATAACGTTGTTTCGCCCAGCCGTGCCATTCTGCCACAGTAAAAATGTGTTACCAGAAATGTTTGGAGACTTTCCTTTCTCCCACAAGGAATACCTAAATTTGCATGACTGTTTTTGCTTCTCATTTGCCTTTCTTCATTAGCCTCAGTGCTCATTACTGGAGATCAAGTTTCTGTCATACACCTGTGCCGGCCATTGGCTCCACGCCTTCACATGCTTTGTTTGCCGTACATCGGCTGAACAGATTCTTTGTTTGATCTACAAAGGGTGTCATTCTGCTTGTGAGGGGTTCTGATCAGATTGATTCAGGTGTATACACCTCTTTCATCAGCCATCAGAGAACTTTCTTTCCTTTCCCCCTGTTCTTTGAGATTTTACCATCATCACAGTTTGAATGCGATTCTCATTTAAATTCTGCTGGATTATCTAAACATTCAATCATCTGTTTTCTAGCATGTATGTGTATGCTGTCTGAGTGGTGTTTTGACTTTTTTAATTCATAGACAATGTTGTCTTTATTTTATAATGGTGGAAGGTTTATTTATTTATTTTTCTTTGACTGTTTTTGATATGAATTGTTGTTCATCAATAAACTTTATACATATTTTTTCATTTATGACTATGTATTTCTTCATTGCTAGATCCCTGTGGTTCATTTAAGTGGCACTTTGGATCGCATCTTCTCTCTGATGCGATTTTTGCGTTTTTTTCACTCCAGCAAGGGGAACCATAACTTCAGCATTGCATTGGCTGTTACAAGATGACCTTGGGTATATGAACTCTCAAGGAGACCTTGTCGGTCTCCTTGGACCCTGCCAAGGAGACCGAAACTAATGAAGGTCCAGCACGATGTTAAATCCTTAGCTATTCCAAAAAAAGGTTTGTTGTGGAGTTTCTCTCTAGATTTTATGCTTTTAAACTATATTTACATAATGTCAACTGCTGCGATTTTCAATATTTTAGTATATTTGCCATTTATATATATATATTATTGAGATACACAGATTTGGTTTTTGGGCCTTTTCTTTCCTAATATCTAATAATAGATGGCATTTTCTTCTCCTCCTCCATCGCTCTGTCAAAAAAGTTGCTTTGCATCAATTCTCACAATAACGTTCAATTATCCAGCAATCATCGGCTATTGTGGGCGCTCACCAGTAATAAACACTTACCAGCAGTCTTTTGTTCTCACAGTTTGGAAGTGCTGACAAAGCTTGCATTCGCTATTCAACTAATTGAGGAACAAAAAATAAAATCTCTCCACATATGGAGCTTTGCAGAATGTAATTTAAGAGACAATTTCAGCTTGGCGTTCAGAAATAACAACATTAGTCCATTAAGGCAAACAGTCTATGATACAGTCACGAGCAACTAGATCTTAGATTAGGAGGCAAAATGTGATGCTTTGAAGCTTAGTGATGTTATTACATCACTTTGAGAAATGGAAATTGTAAAGCCGGACAACGGACATAGATGTAATTAACTTTGTAATTAGTATCTATTACCTATCTTGTTCAATTATGCTTGTCAAGGTTCTTGAAGCGTTCATTGTGCCCAACAGAAAATGTTCAACATATGGAGTGTTATCATTAGGAAGTTAGCTGATAGGAGAACCTAGGTACAGTTAGGTCAACAGTCTTGGTGCCCAACCAATTGCCCAAGGGCCCATTTGTGTTTGCAGTGTGGCCCTCTGGCCCCATGTAGTCAGCTGAGCATTGGTTAGTAAAGGAGCCTTTAACAGCAGTGACCCCAGCAGTCTTAGGTAAAATGTCCCTAGTCTCTGGCATTCCACGTTTAGAATTTTCTCTTTCCTAAGAAAAATCACTCTTGGATTGAGTGGATGGAGGTATTTCCCCTGTCGGCTGTTGTATTCAGGTGCTGATTGTATGCAGTTACTAATCAGCCAAATTCTTTCCACCCAGCTGCATCATTTTTTCAATCAAAGTTTGTTGAGTAGGGTGGTGCCACCTACAGCTGTTGTTACTCAATCACATACACTTAGGCCTTGGTTAGATTTGTGGTTGAGGGGTAGTAAAAATGCATGGTTGAGCTGCATTTGTCTTGCCAGTGCCACCAATTGCTTCCCCGTAAAGCTGCAAAGGTAGCGGATGGGGCAGTACTAGAGTTGTGTATGACGAAAAAATGTGTTTTGTTTTGGAATCATTCGTTAAAGTGGTTCTAAGAGCAGAATTTTTTTTTTAATCTTAAAGCATTTTATGCATTAAGATAAAAAAAAAACTTTTTGTGTGGGTAACCGAGCAAGATGGCTCTGCCATATCGGAGTATGCAGCCAAACTGACGAGCAGCTATGTAGCTAGAATCCCCGTTATTGTGCCCTACATTATCGGTAGATCCTGACAGTCGGAGGAATCTATCAAAAACTGTACCTGCCTGCCTGCTGGAGGGGCTGTGACCTGAGCCAGGTGTGCATCTTCCTGCAAGGCTCTGTGAGCGATAGGGGCCTGGAATGGGATCCAGAGACTGAGCGGTGGGTTGTTAGATTTGGCTGGGGGTGGTGCACCCATTCGAGAGACCTCTGAGATAGGAGGCCTATCGGGGACGCTGAGCAATCTTGTATCTGGGACGTTGTTCGGAAATGGCCGCCTCGGAAAGGAGTGACGTGTGTCCCCACTTGGGAGACCTCAGTAAAAATTGCAAGCTATCATCGGGATACCTCGCAGAGATGCTGAGCCTCCTCGTGTCTGGGAGCAGTACTCGGCAGAGGCCATCTCAGAAAGGAGTGGCTCCTGTGCACCTTGGTTAGACACCTAGCGAGTAAGCCCATGAATTCAGATTACAAAAGCCATTAAAAACTGAACAGTCTTGAGGAGCAATAACTGAAGTAGCCGAGAAAGGAGCGAGGAAGAGTAGTCAAGAACGTTGAACTGAGCTGCATTAGCCCTGTTGCTGTGATATGCCACCTAAAACCCCCCAAACCCAGCGGGGGGGAAAGGGGATCAACAGGAGCCATTGTCAAAATCACTATTGGTGCCTAATCAACACAGAACAGATATTAAATATTTTTTTCAACAAACACAACAATCGCAAGGATCATCCAATATGGTGGAACCAACTCTAGCCTCAGTAATTACTGAGGGAGAAAGGGAGAAGGTCAGCAGTAATCCACCGATCAATATACGACGAAAGGATCATGGGACATGTAAGCAAATATTTAATCTTTACCTACAAGAGAAGACATGGACAGGTATGTATACAGACTAGAAACTTGATATAAATCAGAATTACAAATGTTAAAAACATCTGTGCAAAATACCCAAGACAAAGTGAATACCATAGACACTAAATTATCCGTCATGGAACATAAATTGGCCCAGGCCAAAGCTAGAGGGCAGGAACAAGATCAAAATTTAAAATGTGTTACTACCACCATAGATGATTTAGAAAACAGGAACAGACAGAATAATATTAGATTCAGAGGCTTACCTGAACCAACTGGTCCTGAGGAATTAATACCAACTTTGCGTGGCATCTTTAATAGCTTACTGCAATGCCCACCTATGGCTGAACTTATACTTGATCGAGCACATAGATCACTGAGACCTAAAAATGCAGACTCCACCAGACTGCGAGAAGTAATCTGTAGGGTACACTATTTTCATATAAAGGAAAAGATTACGGTAGCTGCACGCCGGCGTAGGACAATATACTTTGATGGGGCGCAATTAATTATGCTTCACAACCTTTCAAGGCATACCTTGGCTTTAAGAAAAGCAATGAAACCTCTCTTGGAACTTCTTCACGAGAGGAAAATTCTCTATAAATGGAGATTTCCATGTCAGCTTCAGTTACATCACAAAGGACAAACAGCAAGATTTCGGGACATTGAAGACATTCCTGAAATAGAACTACCACAATGGCCCCAAACAAATATCAGTCCAGTCCTTAGACCTACAAAAAAAAGACCAGAGACCTCCTCAATACCCATTATGAAATGTTTTTTTATAGAGAAGTTATATTATGAACATTTAGAGACACCTTAGAGTTATAGATTAGGCTTAATCTAGCAATAGGGGGGGGGGGATAAGGGGAAAGAGGCAAGATAACTAGGGAAGAGAGAGCGGATAGGGGAATTAAAAAGTGGTGTTTTTTTTTTGTTTGTTTTTTCTGCGTTTGTCACAATGATGGTGGTCCCTCAATACACATACGATAAATGGAGTTGAATATTTTACATGGCAACTGGGCAATAAATAGCTTTATGCTCTTAGGAGAGAGTGAAGGGGTAGGGTAAAGGATTTATCAGGGCACAATATAGGGATGAGTACATCATCCCCTAATGGAGATGGGAGTTTTTTTTTGTTTGTTACCCAATTTCTGTTAAAAAAAAAAATAATAATTTGTATTTACACTAATACACTCAAATTAAAGTGGTTGTAAACCCTCAGATACAACTTAATATTAGCAGATACTACATAACACAGGCAGCTAATCACTGCCTGTGAAAGTGAACTTACTTGTGTAGTTTCAATATAAATCATCTGTTTATCTTTGATGACGTCATGCGCGATTGCGCAGTATGCTCTTTCGTTACCTGCATGTATATTGTGCCTTTTGTTTATTTCCTGCATGTCAGGAATGTACTGTGAGCGAGATTCCCCTCTGAACGGCACAGAGGAGAAGTCTCGCGATGCAGAATTTATTCTAGTCTTCCTGATACTCCCCCTTGTGACTGAATAAGATGTCACACAGGGGAGTGAATCAGAATGCTCTGTTGCCGTAGTAACGGCAATCGAGATTGAGGCTTGGTTACAACGCTACGGCACATGTGTGCGAATTTGGCAGGGATACGAACTAAGGGCAGAAATTACATCCGCATCGGCTTCAGAAAACAGAACAAAGAATGGTGCAGACGATACACGGAAGATACTGAAAAATCTAAGTTATAAAAAAGGTGCTTCTAACGCTCGTTTAGGAGTAATATATATATCTCTTGCTTGGCAATGTAAAAAAACATAGAAATATTAGAAAAATAAGAATTTTTTGGCAGGGTTTACTTCCTCTTTAATGGTGCTGTTAATATACACAAGAGAAATTGATTAAAGCCCTACATGGTAATTGGGTAATACATATTTAATTGCACTATGGAGAGAACAGCAGGTGGGGAGGATGAGATGGGTAGAGATGAGACTATCATCCTCTAATGTGGTGGTCCCTTTTTTTTATTTTTTTTTTATTAAGTTATATAGATCTTAGGTCTTATGATTATTAATAATGATGTTAAACATGCAAATGAGAAATTGAGGTGCTGTTGTAGGTTTGATGTTATAGATATAATTATATGCACTATGAAGAGGGAGATGGATGAAGAGGAGAGAGAAAGGAGTAATAGATAGACAATACAATTAGGGATCCTGGGGGTTTTTGCCCCCTCTTTTCTTTTTCTATCTTCACCCTCTCTCCATCAGTGGGGTACTATTATTAATACAAGAATGTTTCTAATATTATTGGAACTGATAAAGATGGATAATAATAGGGAATAGTGAATGTAGTAGATAACCTATACTTCCTTCCCCGAACCCCCCCCCCCCCCCCCATAATTTTTTATACTTCTTATATTTTTTGTATCAGACATTTTGGAACAAAAATGCGAAATAGAGATGGGAGTCTTTGAATTTGAGATCTCTCGGTCGTCTTGAGATAGAGCTTAGAGACCTATATGTTTAACCCCCTCTGTATGTGTATATATATATATATATATATATATATATATATATATATATATATATATATATATATATATATATATATATATATATATATACACACTGTATAATATATATATATATATATATACTGTATAAATATATATATAAAAGCATACTAAGATAGCGATGTGTGGCAGATCTGGTGGAGGTATCTCTAGACCCTCCCCTATAGGAAACTTACTATTGTAAGGTAGACTCAGATAGAGTGATTTAGTTTTGGTATTTGTGTGTAAATTTGTGTGTAATTTGTGGTGTGTGCTTGTTTTGTTTTTTTTCCCCTCTCTTTTTCCCTCATTTTTTTCTCTTCCTATGGGTACGGTAAAGATTTGTTCTATTAATGCTAGAAGACTTAATTTTCCATCAAAAAGATCGCAGATCTTAAATTCCCTTCATAAGCAGAAAGTCAATATGATACTTTTTCAGGAAACACATTTTCGCTCAGATCACATACCTGATATACGAAACAAACATTATCCAACATGGTTCCATGATTCATTCTCATATTCTAAGTCTATAGGAGTCTCTATTGCAGTTCATAAAACTTTACCTCATCAAATTTTGAGTTTGAAGGGCAGAGATGAAAGGTCTCCTCTCTTAAAAATCTCACTATATGGAAAAATCTTCCCAATTAATAATCTATATTTACCAAATTAAAATGGGTATACAGATCCTTACAGAGCTAGTGGAGAGGGAAGAGAGAACAGTCCTCATTGGGGGAGACTTTAACTTTGTTTTGGACTCAAATTTAGATACTACTGCAACTCGTTCATATGACGCCACTAATCAACTAAACTAATTTAAACATTTACTTGAAAGACATCAATTAGTGGATCTGTGGAGAGTTCTTCATCTGATGGAAAAAGACTACTCATATTATTCAACAGTATATAATACTTATCATTAGACTATTTTCTTATTAGTTAAGTAGGACTGTCAATGACACCTTCCTCTGGGATCGGTAGTTTTCTCTGGTCTGACCATGCTCCGGTGTTCTTGGTACTAGCTGTATCTGGTCATAAGTATCCACGCTGGTTCTGGAGACTAAATGATAATTTGCTTAAAGATAAAGCCTGTGAAATGAAAATCCGCCAAGCGATAAATGAATTTGTGCAGAGACAGACACAACCTCACTCCCTTTACAATGGGAAACATTAAAATGTGTACTGCGGGGCCTCTTTATTAAACACAGAGCTAGATTGAAGGCAGATAAATCTCTAAATCTAACATTCCGTCTAGTAAAAGACATTTCAGCATTAGAAAACGTACATAAGCAAAACTCCACTCGAGAAAACCTGATTCTATTAACAGATAAACGTATTGAGTTACAAACTTTATTGAATGAACAGACTTTACGACTTAGGTATGAAACCTGGGCCCTGTTTTATCAACATGAGAACAAACCTGATCGACTGTTAGCGACTAGCGAGGGCTTTACGCCAGCGTCTGCCCTTGACTCCTATAAATAAAATTCAGAACGCCCCTGGGGATATGACATATGAATCTATAGAAATTTCTAAGACAATTCTCACATATTATTCCAAATGATATAATATACCAATACAGCAATCAGGTACGTATATAGAAGGGAGTCGTAACAAAGTACGACAAATTCATCAGGGAAAAAGCTTTGCCTGTTGTTTGGTGGAAATAACAGAAGAATTGGAAAGTGAATTCTCGATAGTGGAGATACAAAAGTCTATATCTGTACTGGTCTCGGGCAAGAGCCCCGGGCCCAGAAGGATATAGACCTCGTTTTTTTAAGACGTTTCAAGAATCCCTGGTTCCGGTCCTTAATAGGATGTTTAATTCTATATCTTCCTCTCAACCATTTGCCCCACAGAGTGTGGAAGCAAATATATCAATTATCCCTGAACCTGGTATAGACCATAAAATATGTAGTAACTATCGTCCAATTTCCCTTACAAATATAGACTTGTGTCTCTATTCAAAAATTATTGCAAATAGACTCACGCTCATCTTGCAAACATATATCCATCTAGATCAAGTTGGCTTTACAATGGGTAGAGAGGCAAGAGACAATACAAAAAAGACGTTTACTTTTCTTGTTAAAAAAAAAAAAGAAGTTTACACGAATGGAATATGCCCAGAAGCACTCCATCTCATCATGTCTTTTATCAATAGATGCCGAAAAGGCATTTGACAGGGTGGGATGGTGCTTCCTTGAAGAAGCTTTGAAACAATTGGGAGTAAGACCTCAGCTTCTGCAAAAGATTATGGCTCTGTATTCTAATCCAAAAGCTAGAATATGTATGAACTCAATTTTTTCGGATTCTATTAGGAAATCAAATGGTACCTGAAAAGGGTGCCCCTTGTCTCCTCTTTTATATATAATAGTAATTAAACATCTAACCAAAGCTATTCACAATAATTTGGATACTCAAGGGATTCAAGTTAATGGAAAGGAATATAAAATGTCAGTATACGCGGACGATTTGTTAATAATCCGACAGTGACAGTACCAAATCTTAAACACAAATTTAATGGCTTCGGACCAGTAAGTAACTTCAAAGTTAATTATGATAAATCAGAGGCAATAAATATATCATTACTGACCAAAGTTCTAAAACTTCTCCAAAATAACTTCTCTTTTAAATGGCAAGAGGTAGCAATTAAATACCTAGAGGTATATATTCCATGAGACCTGACTGAATTACAGGAGTTAAATTATTCTCTGATAATTCGTAATGCTATAAGATTGACTTAAAGGTAGACTTAAAAGTTATGATTGATAATTATTATTTTTTTGGATTGGTAGGATTAATATAGTGAAGATGGATATAATACCAAAATAACTATATGTATTTCAAACAGTACCACTAATTCCTCCAACTACTCTCCTGGGCCAGTTACGCAAAGCTATAGGAAGGTTTATCCGGGCTCAAAAATCACCACAAATTAAAAGAGAAACCCTAATTATGACAAAAAATAATGGGGGCCTTGCGCTCCCAGATTTTACATTATATTTACAAGCAGCATCTATGATAATGATTGTTTATTGGTTTCATAAAATGTAAGCAGTGGGTGAAGAAGAATTACATTAGAAGAAGATATTACCCCCATAAAGCTCAAATCACTGCCATGGATTAACCCTCAAGCCCGACCTATCGCTTCTTGTCTCTTCAACAATAAAGATATGGGATTCGATATTAAAGAAAAAGCTACTTTCTACACAGATTGGGCCAATAACTCCTTTGTTTTCTAACCCTGAATTTCCACCAGCGTTAGAGGCTACGACTTTTATTAAATGGAAAAATAATGAGTGTACAATCATTTTTCAGACCCTGGTGGATGGCAAACTTCCTCTTTTAAATAACGTGAGAGGGGCGTGGCTTGGCGCATGGAGGAGACGGACGCTTGAGAGCTCAGCTCCCGCTCTCTCCGCCTAAACGGCACACAGCGAGACCGCAGGCAGCACCATCGGCTCTCCACATGAGCAGGAGAGGAGGCAGCAACACCCCCCGCACCTCGGGACCCGCAAAAACCGCCGAAATCGGCACTTTCTTCATGCCGAGGGGAACTTCCAGCAAGGCCGCGCCGGCCTCCAAGATGGCGGCGACCCGCTCGGCGGCGGCTCAGGCAGCCCACGCTGCCTCACAGGTACAACCTCTTCAACCCCCCTCTCCTCCCAGATCCCCGGGACCGGAGCACACTACCCACACAGGGCATGGGAGCCCCCACAGCCCCAGAAGCCCCCACCGCTCGAGGAGCCCATCCCCCCCAGCTTATGGCAGACAGGGACAGTGGGACATGGAGAGCTATATAAAAGCTCTCCCAACAAAGGGGGACATTGAGGCCTATATCAGCAGGCTAGAGAGATCTTACAAGCGGGAAATAACAGATCTACGCCACGACATAGGACAGCGCTTTGAGGACATTGAGGGAGCTGTGGAGGAAAACGTGACTAGAATAATGGAGCATGATGACATCCTCCAACAGCACACGATACAGATACAGCAACTATTCTATGGTTTAGACGACCAAGAGAACAGAAGCCGCCGCAACAACATCCGCATACGCGGAGTTCCTGAATCGGTTGAAAACAAAGACCTGCCGCTGGCAGCAACCGCCATGTTTAATCAACTCCTGAACAAACCCAAAGACAACCCCCTGGAGATCGATAGAATTCACAGATCCCTCGGCCCCCGCAACCCCAACCCAGCATATCCCCGCGACATAATCTGCCGTATACATTTCTTCAACATCAAAACCGAGATAATGCAGGCTGCTCGCAACCAGGACTCTATCCTGTTTAATGGCTCCCCTATAATGCTCCTGACGGACTTATCCAAACAGACATTACTAATGAGGAAAGCCCTGAAACCAGTGACGGACGCACTACACACCAAGCAGATAAAATACAGGTGGGGCTTCCCCTTCCATCTCTTCGCATCCCACGAAGGCAAATCTGCAACATTCCGCACCCTAGGGGACCTACCCAACTTTCTAGGGACCTTTGAACTCCCACAAATCAGAATCCCTGATTGGCCTCTGCAAGCAACAACGCCAGGCTTCTCCAAACCCCCCGGAGGGGATAGAAACACCAAGAAAAAGAGAAACAGATCGAACACCTCCACTTACCCACCAGGGTGACCAGCCTTGAGCCTGCCAGCGCAGACCGCCCAACAACCCAGATTGCTGACAGATAAACTGCCGCTCTACATGTTGCCGGACAAACTACTCCTCATCTGAAAGGCTATGATGGGAGACACCTGCCTTGTCTCTCACCCTCTTTGTTTTTCTCTTTTTTTTCTCTCTCTCTCTCCTTTTGTTTTCTCCTCTTATCTCGCCTCGCCTCCTTCTTCCCTTCCTTACCATATGCAAGACCCTACGAGGGCCCCTCTAAATGCATCTCATGTTGTGCAATATAACTGCTCACAACCCTCTGGTTATGCTCTAGCACTGTGGGATACCCCGGCTGGGATCTCCCCTATTATGTTAATTTTTTTCGGCATACCACAGGGCTGTTACTAAAAGTTGAAACTACCTCAGTTATAGGAGGAATAGAATGTAAATGTTTTAACCTGTTAAGAATGAAAATTTGAGACCACCCTACCAGCCAACCAGTTCACAGGTTAAGTTTGGAAAGGGAAGAGAAAAAATAGGAAAATATGGTGCTTACAAGTTTACAAGTATATAATGTTATTGCTGTGTGCCTATACTACGACAATTTCAGGTATCTTTCTGTAGGTGGGGCGGAGCCCCGGATAACTGACCAACCTCGTTCCCCACGTTAGGGTTTGCAGAGTCTTAACTGACTCTGCGGTGAAGTTTTTCTTTTTCCTTTTTTGGATCTGCTTGGTAGTGTCCACAGTCCCTTTTTGACTCTGGACACTAGAGGGAGTAGCTTCCCTACAAGCCTAGAACACCTAGCTTTATAGCTAACATCTTCACACGCTGTTACGGTTTAACTCTCAAAATAGGCGACACAGTTTAACACGTGTCGAACCTACGTAAAGCAGGTTTAATTACTCCTGTCTCAGTGTACGTTACCCTCCCCTCTTCCCCTCTGCCCTGAGGGGATAGACTCGCTAACCCCCCTTCCCTCCCTACTTCTTCCTTCCCCCTCCAAACCCCTCCTTTCCCAATCCCCACAACAGCTCCATATATTACAGACTCTCATCCACTAACCCCCCTCCACCATGACCGGACACCTAGGGATAAAAAGGGTGAACCAAAACCCATATCCTAATGCTTCAGGAGACGCACTTCAAGACCGACAAAATCCCTCCACTCCCAGACAGACGATTCATGACATGGTTCCACAGTACCAACCCCGCAGCCAAAACTAAGGGGGTCTCGATAGCCTTCCACAACTCCTTCGCTCCTGAGGTCTTAGACAGTTGTATCGATCCTAAAGGCAGGTACATATTTTTGAAACTGCGATACCTACAAACTGTACTAACGGTTGCTAATGTCTATCTCCCTAACCAGAACCAACATGGATTCCTCTCCTCCGTGGCCTCCCGGCTGAAAAACTTCGGAACACCTAACCTGATCCTAGGAGGTGATCTCAACGTACCCCTGGTACCGAGGATGGACTCTTCCACAAGTAAGTCGCACATACCACCATCATCACTGACAAACATCCGCAACACACTGAAAGATTTGTCCCTAGTGGACATCTGGAGATTCACACATCCAACTGAGAGAGATTACACCTACTACTCCCCAGCCCACAAATCATACAGCAGAATAGACTACATGCTACTGTCACGGACGTTATTGGACTCTGACCCTGACTGCGAGATAGGCACAAAACTATGGTCAGACCATGCCCCAGTCCACATGACGTTAGGGAAATTACCGAGCAAGAATCACCGCTCCTCCTGGAGACTTAACGATAATCTCCTCACCGATACAGTGTGCTTGGCCGACCTATCGCAAGCAATCACAGACTTCACTCGAAACCATGCACAGGACGAGACCTCTGACCTGAACAAGTGGGAGACACTGAAATGCATCCTAAGGGGAGTCCTAATTCAACACGGCTCCAGACTGAAAAAAATCCGCACAGAAAACATAAGCCGTTTATTCACACAAATAACTGCTCTAGAGACCCAGCACAAACGCACAATGGACGCAAAGACTCTGACGGAACTCTCTAACGCTTGCAGAGATCTACTTCAGATCTTCTCTGAGAGAGCGCTGGCAGCCTGTAACAAAGGACGCCACATACATTACGCTCAAGCGAACAAGTGTGGAAAACACCTGGCGCGTATCATACATCCCAGACAACAACGACAATCCATTAACCACATTATGTCTCCCTCCCAACAGAAAAGATCCAAAAACTCTGAGATAGTTTCTGAGTTCCGAGACTATTACTCCTCCTTGTACAACCTCCCGACCCCCCAAGACTCATCTACCTCCCCCACAGATGATCTACTGCAATACATACAGGACACGGCCCTCCCCTCAATTCCCCCCTCCGACGTGGAAGCCCTTGAACAACCCATCACCACAACGGAATTTTTGACGACAATCAAAAGCCTTAAAATAGGTAAAAGCCCAGGCCCTGACGGATACACCCCCTTATTCTACAAGAAATTCGCACAACAACTAGCCCCAATCATGACAAAAGCATTTAATGAGATAGATGACTCCCACCCCCTTTCTCAGCAACTGCTCCAAGCCCAAATAGTGGTAATTCCTAAACCAGGAAAAGATCACACACAGTGTAGCAGCTATCGCCCTATCTCCCTACTGAATGTAGACCTGAAGATATACTCCAAAATCTTAGCCACTCGCATCTCCCCCCTCCTCCCAGACATAATACACAGCGACCAAGTAGGATTCATACCAGGACGCGAGGCCAGAGACAACACCACCAAAACTCTACATCTTATCTCATACGCCAAACATCACAACATAAAGACATGTTTATTAGCATGTGATGCCGAAAAGGCGTTCGATAGGGTCAGTTGGTCGTTCTTACGAGCATCGCTGCAGCAAATAGGATTAGGCCCAAAAATGATCTCTAAGATTATGTCTCTGTACTCGCGCCCCTCAGCAAAAGTGTCCGCCAACGGGGAAACCTCAGAGTCCTTCAACATCACGAATGGAACGAGACAGGGCTGCCCTCTTTCCCCTCTCCTGTTCGCAATCACAGTAGAACACCTAGCGCAAGCTATACGCCAAAACAACTCCATACACGGTATACCCACCCCCTCAGCCCCCCGGAAACTGTCTCTCTATGCAGATGACCTCCTGTTATATGCCACCCACCCACATATCAGCATACCAGCCATCCTAACCGAACTCGACAAATTCGGCATATACAGTAACTTCAAACTAAACATTTCCAAAACAGAAGCCCTGAACATCTCCCTACCCCCGCGACAGCTTGATGACATACGGGCGCGATTCCCCTTTAGATGGCAATCACGATCCGTCAAATACTTAGGCACAGAGATCCCCAGAGAAATACAAGACATCTACCCTCTAAACTTCAGCCCTCTACTGACCTCGATTAGGCGCTCTCTGGAATCATGGCACAACCTCAGGCTCTCGTGGTGGGGTAGAATGAATGTTATTAAAATGGACGTCCTCCCTAAAATATTATACCTATTCCAGACACTTCCCATTATCCTTCACAAAGCTTTCTTTCTATCTCTCCGCTCCATCGTAGGGAAATTTATCTGGCTACACCGACCCCCCAGACTCAAACATAAACTCCCCGAAACAAAGGAGGTTTGGGACTACCAGACTTCCAGACATATCACACCTCCTCCCTATTCTCTAGACTACTGGAATGGTTCCCCAGACCTCTACTTAAGCCCTCAACCTCCACAGAACAGGATATGGCCCAAATCGACCTGAGAGCCCTGCTGTGGGGACATAACACCAAATTCCGCACCATCCAAGGGATTTCCCCGCTGACCACAGCGGTCCTCACCCTGTGGTATGATCAAGCCAGTAAACTAGCCCTCTCCTCAGACCCCAGTCCTCTCTCCTCACTATTCGACAACGCTGCCTTACCTACCACCCTCTCTAGAGAACATTGGGGATCTTACACGCGGGAACAGTGGCCTACGGCTAATAAATTTGTCCACCCCTCCACAGGCCAATTCAGACCGACCGAGGACACACGAACCCGCAACGATATTGACTGGCTCTCTATGATATCACTGAATCACCTAAGTAGATCACTACATATGTCAGGTCAAGTCCACAGACAGCTTACTAACTTTGAGGAACTATGTAATCTCTCTCAGACCCCCAGACACACCTTATCGCTCATATACAAGGATATTCTACTACACCTCAATAAAACGCCACCAACATACACCCAAAAATGGGCTAGAGACTTAGGAGTAGACATATCACCGACCCAATGGAACACATCCTTCATCCACACACACCAGGCATCTAGATCAGGCTTCACACAAGAGAAAAACTATAAACTGATATCTAGGTGGTACAGAGTTCCTACCTCGGTGCACAGGATGTTCCCCAGTTCTACAGACGTCTGCTGGAGATGCCACGGAGGAGAGGGATCCTACATCCACACATGGTGGGGATGCACCAAGGTACGCCCATTCTGGGACAAAATATTTGAGGTATACAACGATATGTACCAGTCTTCCCTATCCCCCTCACCCCTGATTGCTCTTTTATCCATCATACCAGGCGCAATTCAAGCACAAAAAAAATGCCTCCTGAGATTTATGCTCTCAGCAGCTAGACACAACATATCCCTATATTGGAAAAAAGATTCCATCCCCCCTATGTCAGGCTGGGTGAGCATCCTAAATGATATGATGCTGATGGAGGAGCTACAAGCTAAAACGGATGACACCTATAATAAATTTAACACCTTATGGTCTATATGGAGACACCACTCGACCTCGAGTAGGTTCCTAGACAACCTACAGAACTGAACTTCTCCCGGTACCCTTACAATAGCCGAAAGGAAACCCAGACTTCCCTCTCGCAAAGACGTGTTACATGAGCTGCCCTCTCCCTCCCTCCCCACTCCTCTTTTCCTCTCTCTTCCTCCCCCTTTCTCTCCCCCTTTCCCGAAGTTACCAGGCCTCCCCCCCCTATTACTTAAGAGGCACAGAGATAAGTATGTCGACAGTGCTCTGGGTGGTGTCCATAGAGAGATGACACCACACAAAGACAGACAAATAGATTAACGACCTCTGTGCCCAAGTTGCACCTGCTGGTTACAGTTGAAAGCGATGTTCATGCACTTTAACATGTAAAGCAATAACTCCTTTATGCTTCCCCCCATCTTCCCTCCCACCCCCCCACTCTCCCCCCCCTCCCCACCCCCCTCACCCACCCCCCGTCCCCCTCTCCTCCCCTTGATGAAACTGTTTACAAGTTTAAGCTTTATGGAATTGTTCATGCTGAAGATATGCATATATTTTGTATGTTTGAAACTTTAATAAAATATATATTCAACCTTAAATAACGTGAGACCCGTGTATGAAGCCAAGTGGATGCAATATTAACAGTTATAAACATATATTAGATCTTTGTCACAAATTTCTCCAATATATAGATCTCTAACAGATTTTGAGCAATTATTAATACAAGAGCAAAGACCAACACACAGTCTATCAACTATATATAAACTGTTACTTCCTACTAGTCCTCTTACTGAATTATCATGCACGAAAAAATGGGGGCTGAGATAGAGAGGTCAATCTCACTGTCAGAGTGGGAAAAGGCATTTTTCTTGACACATAATCATCATCCGCCAAACACCAAGAAAGAAATGATAAAATTATGACTAGGTGGTATTGATGCCCAGTGGACTTACATAGTGTGAATGGAAATAATCTGGAAACATATTTGATATCTTTTAATGAAAGGGTTACAATGGCACATATTTGGTATTATTGCCCATTGGTGAATGGTGATGAACTTCTGGTTAAAGAAATTTCATATCTATCAGAAGATAGCAAAATCTAACATACAATTAAATATCTGTACTTCAGTACTATCAATTATTCCAGGGTCAATGAAGTTAATTTTTAGGGGGATACTTTACGACACATGCTAATAGTGGCACGGAAAATAATAGCTCAAAATTGGCAAAAAGCGATATGCCCCACAATAGCAGAGTGAGCATGTGGAATGAGCGAGATCCAATCTTTGGAAAGAATGATTCAAATAGAAGAGAATTCCAGCAAACAAGTTTCAAATGTATGGCAACAATGGGAAGAATTCCAAACCTCTGCAACATTTATACAATATTTAGGAATAATGATAGCCCAGAACCCTTTCTCCCTGCCTTTTTAATCTCCTCGCCCCTTTTCCTTCCTTCTACCTTTCTTTTCCTTCCCCTTTGTGGTGAGTGTTAGATGGATGTTTGCAGGGCTTTTTTTTAGCTGGAACGTGGGAAACGCAGTTTCGGCACCCCCAGCACTGACTGTATGTAATGGTAAGGGGTGCTGGGGTGTGCTGCATGGTCTATTAATGCTGGTTTGCTGGGGGATCTATTCTAGATGGAGGGGATCTATTTTTGCAGGGGGGTCTATTGTTGCTGGTGGGGACCTATTGTTGCTGGGGCTGGGTTTTATATTACTTGGGGGGTCAGTTATTTCTGGGAGAGATCTACTGAGGGATGGGTCTATTGTTGCTGGCTGCTAGAGAGTCTATTGATGCTGGCTGTGGGGAGAGCTGTTGTTGCTGCTGGTAAGTATTCTGTTTTGGGTGGTCCATTGTTGTTGGGGGGGTGTCTATTGTTGCTGGAGGGGGCTCTATTGTTACTGGCTACAGTGGACCTATTTTACTGCTTTTTCTGTTATCATTAAAACATTCCATACAAATTACTGATCAGCCCAAAATGGCAAGTATGGGAGGTGGGTAGGGGGTGGGTAGGGGGTGGAACCAAGAAACGGTGCTCGGGGGGTGGGTAGGGGCGGAGAAAAGGAGGGATTCCTGCACCTTTTCTCTGAGCAAAAAAGCCCTGGATGTTTGTAATATGTTTGTGTGGAGTCTTTCTTCCAGATGGGATATGGATATTGATAAAGAGAGAATAGCATAATAATATAACTTAAAATATAAAATGTATATGTTACAATATGCCTACAAATATAAAAACAGTTACTTAACTTAGGTTTTAAGATGTAATGTCCTTCGGGGGCGTGGCCAGGATGCCGAACTGAGCGGTCGCACTTCGTGAGCTCTGCTAGATAAGAACCCGCAATTAATCCGTTTTCCGTGGATACTCACCCCGATTGACGCTCTCAGCCTGTGCATGCCTTCTAGGTACTCCACGGGCCCTAAGAAGGGCAAAAAATTGAAGTTTCCTCCGGTCGAAGACACCCCAGTGACCCGGGCCCAGGAGCTGCGGCCTACTCCTCCACGCAACAGCAACATGGCGTCGCAAACGGAGCACGAGGAGGAGACACCGCCAGGAATCCCGGAGGTCATGGCGGCTATCAGCATGTGCCAGACGACCCTAACGAGCAAGATTGAAGCTGTTCAACTAGATGTCGGCTTGGTGCGACAAGATCTGGACAAGATCCGCCATAGGATAACAGCGGTGGAGCAGCGTGTTGGCGACACGGAAGATGCAGTCGCCAGCCATGATGCATCCATCAGAGCCCTGCAGAGCAAGGTGAAGGCACTGGAGTACCGGGCCGAGGATGCCGAGAATCGGAGCAGGAGAAACAATCTCCGCATCGTAGGCCTCCCGGAGGGGGTGGAGGGACGTAACCCGACGGCCTTCACAGAGGACCTGCTCCGATCGGCGCTTCCAGCGGCCCAGCTCTCTCCCCACTTTACTGTGGAGAGGGCCCATCGTGTTCCACCAAGGCCTGGGCCTGAGGGAGCCCCCCCGCGCACACTGATCCTCCGGCTGCTGAACTTCAGAGACAGGGACGAACTGCTCCGGGCCGCAAGAACCGCTGGGGACATTAATTACAAAAACACCAGGCTAATGATGTTCCCGGACTATACCCTCGAGACGCAGAAGCAGCGTCGGTCTTTCGCCGCGGTAAAGGCAGCCCTTCGGGCCAGGAACATTCGTTACAGCATCCTGTTCCCAGCTAAGCTGCGGGTGGTGGACGGCGAAACGATCCGGATCTTCAACCTCCCGAAAGATGCCAGCGCATGGATGGACACCCTGCCACCGGGATGAGGAGCCTGTTCAGTTGGCGCCAAGAGACCCGCCGGCTACATTTTATGAGACGGAGTTGAAGTGGAGGTAAGACTGGCAGCTCATTTCCCCCCTGGTGCTATTCCTCTGTTGGGCCTTGAACTAATCACCAGAAGTGACTTACCCTGTTAATCAGCTTTGCCCTCCTGGCCCCGGAGAATCCTGAGATACTTTTACCAGGGGTCCGAGGCCTGCCCATCGGCTCATTCATGTGGCCCGCACCCAGGCCCCGACTCAGTGGATTTAATTTTCCAGCAGGCCCTACCCAACAGGTGAACTGAGCCGCGGCTCCACTACCCCCAGGCCCGATGAGCCACACTCTTCCCCTTCTCTTTTTTATTTGTTCTCCGTTCCCCACCTGTTTTACTCTTATGCTCTGACTTGCAATGTTACACTCCAGGTCCTTCACCGACATGGGAACAAGGAAAAATAACTATATCCAGACCCAGCAACTCGATCCAGTGAGTGGATCTAAGACAGGACTCTACACTAACGGTGTTAGCCCCATTGGCGTAGTTCTGATCGGGCCCACGCCTCCCGATCTGTCTATACACCTCAAATGAGGGGTGTTTTGTTTTTGGGATCCAGATGCCTCCCGCTGTTTGGGAGAGCATGGGGGGGGGGGGGGGGGGCGGCCGTTGCCGCCAAGGGAGGTAATAGGAGATGTTTATTCTTTTTATCTTTGTTCCAGCGTTATGCTGGCGTGTTTTATGTTTGGTTGGTCTATATGTGCAATCTCAATGACAAGTGTGATATGGCTGCTGGGGGAATGTGGGCATCGCCTGCCAGGGTATTTCCGGTCCATTCGGGACGAGCAGGGAGGCCGCGCACCCCCCCAGCAGCGTATGATAATGCTCTTGAAGTCATAATCCTCATGGTATGGTTACATTACTCTCATGGCTGAGTTCACTGTGTTATCATGGAATGTCAGGGGCCTCAACTCAGCAATAAAGCGCTCCCTAGTATTTAGGTTCCTGAGACAGCATAGCCCTAAAATATGCATTCTCCAGGAAACTCATTTGATTGGTGCTAAAATTCTGGGTTTGAAAAAAGCATGGGTCGCAGCACATTACCATGCTACGTACTCTAATTATGCACGGGGGGTCAGTATCTTGGTCCACAGGTCCCTGGCATTCCAACTGGTGCAGGTTAAAATAGACCCGCAGGGGCGCTACATCCTGTTGCAGGCCTTGATTGGGGGCTCTCCCTATGTTATAGCTGGGGTTTACTTGCCGCCTCCGGCTAATGCTACGGTGCTGCACGACCTAATGCATGCAGTGGTGCAATTCGATGTTGACAGGGTGCTGGTGGTGGGGGATTTTAACCTGGTGATGGCTAACGAATTGGACAGACTTCACCCCTCCACTTCCCCCTGCACTGGACTTTCACTTTGGGCATCTACGTTTCACCTGACGGATGTGTGGAGACACTTCCACCCATCTGACAGACAGTTTACATGCCTTTCGGCAACATACGGGACTTTGTCGCGGCTGGACATGGCATTTGCGTCCCCTGATATGCTGCGGGTGACATCCTCGGCTGAGATCCTCTCCCGTGGCATATCGGATCACGCTCCGCTGCTTTTGAAGATAGGAGTGGCTCCCCCGGGAGGCCCGAAGCTATGGAGGCTATCCAAGTATTGGATTATGGAGGAAAAGATACAGGAAGACATGCCGGAGGAACTGTGCACATATTGGATACACAATGCGGACACAGCAAACCCGCAGATCCTCTGGGATGCCTTTAAGGCCTGGGTTAGGGGCACCTATATTAAAAAGATAGCTGACAGGCAAAGAGATTATACGCGGTCCCTACAACAACTAGAAGACAGAGCTTCGACCATGGAAAAGGAATATGTTAGACACCCTACCCGGGCAAACTATGCCCCTTGGCAGGGTACTCTCAGGGAGCTGTCGCTACTGAGGATTGACATGACCAAAAAAGCCATGCTAGCAGGCACCCAAAGAGTATTCGAATTTGGTAATAAGAATGGGAGGCTTCTGGCATGGCTGGCCAAGGGACAATTCCCCACGTCTCACATAGGACGGATTAGGGATACAGGAGGAGACACCCTTGCCACCCCAGGGGAAATTAGTGACAGGTTCATGAAATACTACCGGCATTTGTATGCTTCCAGGGCCACCTACACTGATGGGCAACTGGCATCATACCTCGACTTGGTTAGCCTTCCCCAGCTTGACTCTGACCAACAAGAAACCCTAGACAGAGACATTACACTGGAAGAAGTTCAAATAGCAATGAGCTCTATGCAGACAGGTAAATCCCCTGGTCCCGATGGTATTCCTATCGAATTCTATTCGGCCCATCAAGAAATGTTAGCTCCCAGAATGGTCTCCCTCTTCTCGCAGTTCTCTTTGCACGACCAACTCCCGGACTCAATGGCCGAGGCGGTGGTGGTATTGGTGCCCAAACCTGGTAAGGATCCGGAAGAATGCTCATCCTACAGACCCATTTCATTAATCAACGCTGACGCTAAATTGATAGCCAAAATACTGGCCCTTCGCTTGGCCAAGGTGATTGAAAGCCTGGTGCATCACGATCAGACCGGGTTCATGCCGGGGAAGGGCACCGATATCAATATCAGACGACTTTTTCTCAATCTGGGCATACCACATGACAATGGTGGTTCCAGGGTCATAGCCTCCCTTGACGCCGAAAAGGCCTTCGACTCGGTGGAGTGGAAATATTTATGGGAGGTCCTTAGGAGGTTTGGTTTTGGTCCTAGGTACTTGTCATGGCTAAGCATGCTATATAGATCCCCTAGGGCCAGAATCCGCACTAATGATACCCTCTCAGACTTTTTTCTCCTCCAGAGGGGAACTAGACAGGGATGCCCTCTGTCGCCCAGCCTGTTTGCTCTGGCTCTCGAACCCCTGGCCACCAGGATTCGGGAGTCGGGGGCGATACGGGGGCTCCGGGTTGGCCCTCTGGAGGAGAAAATCTCCCTCTATGCAGACGATGCCTTGCTATACCTACAAGACGCAGAGACGTCCCTCCAAGCTGCCCTCGAGATTTTCAACGAGTTCGGGAGGTTCT
The DNA here is from genome assembly GCA_028564925.1 of Lithobates sylvaticus. NCBI lineage: Eukaryota > Metazoa > Chordata > Amphibia > Anura > Ranidae > Lithobates > Lithobates sylvaticus. The sequence continues at coordinate 471,361,502 of CM053030.1, forward strand.
CGGGAATTAATATAAACTGGTCCAAGTCCCTGATATTTCCTTTAGACCCTCGTTCCGGGACAGGGAGTGGTCCCTCTCCCTTGCAGTGGGTGGAGGAGTTCAAGTACTTAGGGATCGTGGTGTCCAGAGATGTCCAGGCGTTTCACCGCCTTAACCTGCAGCCGATAGTTACACGACTAAAGGACCACTGCACTAGATGGAGGGACCTTCCTTTAAACTTATTGGGACGAATCAATGTTATCAAGATGCTATACCTTCCCAGATTCAATTACATCTTTAGGAACAGCCCGGTGTGGCTCCCTGGTTCCTTTTTTAAGGAGCTGGAGGGGTTCATTGGGTCCTTCCTATGGGGGGGTGCTGCTCCTAGGTTGGCTAGATCAACGCTACAGCTCCCTGTCCGATGTGGGGGGCTAGCACTTCCCAGTCTCAGAACTTACTACTGGGCGGCAATACTTGTCACGGTAAGGTGGTGGTTTGAACAATCTAGGTCCAACGCCGCCACGTGTCTTGAGGCAGCAATTCTAGGCTCTCTGACAGAACTGGGGAATTTGGTGTACAGGGGATCAGCAGCATACTCCTCCCTTCCAAATGCCACCAAAGTGACATTGAAGACCTGGACTGTGGCTAGGAAGAGATTCCTACCGCCGACTCAATGGTCCCCCCACACCCCGTTGTGGGGGAACCCTTCCCTGAAGCACCTGCGGAACATTCCAGACCCGCAACTTTGGGCCACCTATGGCATTAAGACACTAGGCGACATATTCCGGGCGGGCCTTTTGCTGCCCTTCCGGACTATGGCGCAGAAATTTGGGTTGCCGGGGCACATGCTGTTTAGGTATTACCAACTACGGCATGCAGTCAGAGCACAGTTCCCAAGAGGGGTGGTGTTGCAGATGGACCCTGTTGAAGAGACCCTTGCCCAGGAATCATTGACCAAGACTCTCTCCACCTTATATTTTGTATCACTGGGAGTAGACTCCCCGAAAATGAATTCCCTCTGGGACAAATGGCATAAAGATATTCCAAGCATCGATAGGGAAATATGGGAGGAATGTTTCGAGGATGGAGCGAAGTTAGTGATATCCTCTAGGGACAGGCTAATACACACCAAGTTTATGCACCGGGTATACTACACCCCCCAGAGACTAAGTAGGATCTACCCGAACAGGTCACCCAACTGTCCTAAGTGCCAATCTTTAGATGGCACGTTTATACACATGTTCTGGGGGTGTCCACATATAATAAGGTTCTGGACAGCGGTCTTTGACTGCATCAATATACGCCTACAACTGAACGTCCCAATGTTGCCAGAATTGGCGCTGCTGGGTATTCATGATGACGAACAGAGGCCCAGATATACCAGGTTGCTGATTTCGCTTCTGGTGTTTTACGCCAGAAGGGAAATCCTTAGGACTTGGATCTCTCCCACCCCCCCTACGGTGACTACATGGGATTCTGCAGTCAACGCAGTGCTTCCCCTGTACAAACTGACATACATTAACAGGGGATGCCCACAAAAATTCGATCGGCTTTGGACACCATGGCTGGAGCAATTTTGATACCTGGAGCTTAGAATGTGGGGGCAAGCTAGGTTCCTTGACTGGATTGGCGGCGGGGGTCCTGCTCCCCCCCTCCCCCCCCCGAGTGGGGGAGGGGCTACATTAGTTAATATCCTCACTCCTCAAGGTATTTTACCATAAGGATGCTTTATTGATGTAAACCGTATAGCTGACAAATAGAGTAGCGTGTGATATTTTTGTCCGCTGACATTATTTACAGGAATCTGTACTGTTTTTCTTTTAATTGCTGTCATTGAATGTTTATAGTTTGATTGCACTGTACCTTGTACTGTACCATTTTACTTAATAAAGACCAACCTTGTTATTAAAAAAAAAAGATGTAATGTCCTTCATGGTTCCTTGCTCAGTCCAACTCAAAAGTGTCTCCACCAACTTCCTCTGCTCAGCTCCAAAACCTATCCAATTGGTTTATTTACATATCAATGGGGGAAGGGCCTCTGTAAACATAGGCTCTTAAATAATATATCTAACTCCATATTATTGCAATAAAGTCACTATACAAATGGCCATAGCAACACAGATGGAGATGAATATATATATATATATATATATATATATATATATATATATATATATATATATTGATTGATTGATTGTATTGTGATAATGTACCATAATACCCAGTTCTACAAGTATTCAATGTATTTTTTGTATACTTTGTCTAAAATTGAAAATGAATAAAAGAGAGATTGAAAGGAAAAACCTTCTGTGTGCAGCAGCCCCCCTCAGCCCCCCTAATACTTACCTAAGCCCCATCCTGATCCAACGATGTTGCACAAGAGTCTTGATTGTCCGGGACCCTCCCTCCCATTGGCCAAAACAGCAGTGGGGCGCCATTGCCTCCCACTGCTGTCAATCAATGTCAGTGAGCCAATAAGGAGAGAGTGGGGCGGGGCCGAGCCGCAGCTTTGTGTCCGAATGGGCTTGGGTGCCCCCATAGCAAGGCACTCAGCAGGAGGGAGGGACCAGGAGCTCTGTCAGGGGACTCGAGAAAGGGAGGATCTGGGCTGCTCTGTGCAAAACCACTGCACAGAGGTAAGTATAATACGTTTGTTATTTTTAAACTAAAAAAAAATGAAACTTTAATATTACTTTAAGTCAATCATTTCGCTTCGGATTCATTCATTAAGTCAATCATTTTGTTTCGTCATATTCATTATGTTAGAATGATTAATTTTCGGGATTTGTTTCATGTATTCAGATCTGTTTAGTGTATTTGTTTTTCCGAAATGATTCCTATTGATTCTTAAATGAATTTGTTGTTTTCATTACAATTTATTTTGAAATCGTTAAAATTTGTTACTATTGTGATTCGGAGATTCGGATACAACCAAATCTCTGAAAATGTCTTCCTAATTTAGATTCGTAACAACAAGGATTGCACATGTCTAGGCTGTACGCACACTGCGGTTGCTTCCCATCTGGGTGTGGTCTATATTATTCCTGCTGTGGTGTTCGGCAGGCATTTCTGCCTGCCGAACGTGACCTATTCATCTAAATGGGGCAACGTGGGAAATTAGTGTGCAGTGGTGCAGGTTTTTCGGGGTTAAAACAGGCAGCGAGGAGATGACATACACCCAGTAAAACCCCCTTTGAAAAGCGATCCACTGCTTTTCAAAGGATGGAACAAGCTCTTACAGTAAAGACGATATGCAGCTCTGCTGATGCTCAAAGTGCAGGCCGGTCCCACTGCTGTCGCCATCTGGAGATGCACCCTGAGAAATGGCATGCAGCTATTGCTAGACTGCATGCATATAGACTGCTGAAGATGAGTGGGGCTGATATGCAACATGGATGAAAAAAAAGGTAAAAACTGTACTTTAAAAAGCATGCACAATTACCCAGTTGTTTAGAAAAATAAATGAAAGCTAGTTACATCTCCTTTACTTCTGTAATTTTTTTATTTTTTTGTGTGGGCTCATTTTGCCACTTGTACTGCCACACATGTACAGTAGATGATGGATCAGTTCCAGGAATCATAATATTGAGAATGTATAGAAAAACAAGCAAAGAATAAAGCTCCAGTTATCTAAGGGTGGATTGTTATGCACATTGCTGTATGATCTACGTAATTATACATCACCACTTCGTAGGTTCAAACACTTGATATAGGGTCAAGTACAGCAGTTCATTTAATCATCCCAATCATATTAGAAATAAGAGGTTATTGAAGGATTGCACCGACTCTCTGAATGTTAGGTTAATAGGGCCATCTGTACACTGTGCAATTTCTCTGTAACCATGACTGACTAGCAATCACTGGTGATTCAGAAAAGTATCACCTTGTGTATAGTTCTCACACAATACTTTATAGGACAAAGACATAGTAAAGGATCAATGTTGGGTTTAATCACTATCGTCATCTAAAGAAACTCTTTCAGCCTCTAAAAAAGTCACTGTGGTATCATGTGAGGTCTGGGGGGGGGGGGGGGGATTAAGGGAGGGAGAGGATTTGTGTTGGGAGGAGGAATTTGGGGGAAGCAGGGGGTAGGAATTGTTCTAGCAGGGGAAATTAGGGATAGGCGGCATTGATGAGCATTGATAGGCAGCAGTGATGGGCACTGATAGGCATTGGGCACTGATAGGTGCTGATAGGTAGCATTGATGAGCACTGATAGGTTTCACTGATGGGCACTGATAGGCGGCATTGATAAGCTCTGATAGGTGGCACTGATAGGCGGAATTTATGGGCACTGATAGGCGGCACTGATAGGGGGCACTTATGGGCATTGAGCACTGATAAGCAGCACTGATAGGTGGCACTGATGGATGCTGATAGGTGGCACTGATGGCGCTGATAGGCGGCACTGATAGACACTGATAGGCAGCACTGGGGACTGGTAGGTAGCATTGATGGGCACTGCTAGGTAGTATTGGTAAGCACTGATAGGCAGCACTGAAATGCAGCAATGATAGGCGGTATTGATGAGCACTGATAGGCGGCACTGATGGGCACTGATAGGCAGCATTGATGGGCACTGATAGGCAGCATTAATGAGCAATGATAGGTGGCACTGAAATGCAGCACTGTTCGGCTGCACTGATAGGCAGCATTGATGGACACTAATAGGTGGGATTGATGAGTACTGATAGGCAGCACCGATTATCAGTGTAAACTATTTACTGACATTCTTGGTAGTTAATGCCTCTCCTTTCCTTACACAGACACAGCATGGGAGGAAAGGGGTGCCGATACCCAGCAAGTATGTTTACATGGTAAAGGGTAAAGGGCTGCCATGATTGCGCTGGATGCATGTCCCAGGGGGCATACGGGAAGGAGAGTTCTGGGAAGATATCCATGAACACCCTCCCAAAATTGGTAGCCCAGGGGTCGGATGGAAAGGGGGGGTCAGGGGGGCCCATCGTGTTTTTTTGCACCGGGGCCTTGAAGGTTTTAGTTACGCCCCTGACTCAGACTGGTTTGGAGTGGTAAATGAGATACCCCAAGGCTCTGTCCTGGGACCAATTCTGCCTAATTTATTCATAACTGATATAGAGGATGGGATAAATAGTTTATTCTCAGTGTTTGCTGATGATACAAAGCTAAGCAGGGCAATAACTTTACAGCAATAAATAGAAACCTCTTAAGAAGACCACAATAAAATAAAGAGGTGGGCAACTTCATGGCAAATGAGGTTTAAGATGGAAAAATGTAATGTAAACACTTGGGGGCTAAAAACATGAATACTTTACTCACCAAGGGGAAAACCTTTGGGGAAATCTAGGATGCAAGGCCAAGCTGCAGCAAGCAAAGTAAGCAGACTATTAGCATGAATTAAAAGTATATTTAAAACTATAATTCTACCACTTTACAAAACTCTGGTCCAGCCACAACCTGAATATGCCATTCAATTCTGGTCACCAGTCCTCAGGAAGGATGTGCTGGAAGTGGAGAAAATTCAGAGAAGGGCGATAATACTAATAAGGGGACTGGAGGACCTCAGTTACGAGGAATGATTCCAAACCTTATATTTATTCTCCGACGCTTGAGGGGAGATCTGAAATTTTTTTAAAAAAGTGTTTCTTAGTTTTTGTTATAAAATGTTGTAAATAAGTAATTTTTCTCCTTCACTGATGAGGCTGCACTGATGGGAACTGATAGGCTGCACTGATAGGCACTGATAGGCAGCTCTGATAGGTGTCAGCTCTCACACACAAATCCTTAGTGCAAAAATAAACATAAAATAAATAAATGACGTGTATAAAAATAAAACAAGACATTCGCTCTATATTTCCAGCTGCATGTTGCGTCTGAGCTGTGTTGCTTCAATGTTGCTAATGCAGTGTAATGTGTGTGCCTAATGACAGGTTCCATAGGAACAGAACAGGGAAGAAGAGCACTCATCATCGTAACCCAAACAGGCTGGGCCCCGACCACTGACAACCACCCTATATCTAGTAGTAAAAAACTCTGATGACATTACACACTCTACAACAATGCCCCTGTACTGGTGAAGGTTCCTTGAGAAAGATTGGCAGTATCCAATCGAAATACATCAGTATAGCAGGAGGTAACGTCAAGTATTGAAATGTTTTCCAACCCACAGCACCAATGGCGTCCCTAGGGGGGGAAAAAGGCAATGTCTTTTTGTTTGCATCCGTAGCGGATGCGCCACATCTTACTCAGTATGCCGCTGGAGTAACACAGTCTCTATTGAGAGGGGTGTATTCTTCTAGCCTGGACGCGTGGGTAAGTGTGTGCACTGCAGTACACTGTAAATCACTGAACTGCATTATCTCCATCCCTTCTCTCCCCTATCTGTCCCTCCCCCTCTCCTGTTCTTTCAAGACCTTCACAACTTACTTTCACTTTCAGTTAGGCAGGTAATAGACTATGCAAATTTCTTTCCTGCATCCACAGAGTGCAGGAAAGAAACTTGCATGATTCCCCCATTAACACAGACAGTGGTGACAGGGGAATATCCTTCCTGCCCAGCAATTGTATTCTCCCAAAAAACAGTCATTATCACTAGTGGCTATAGCAACCACTAGTGATAATCATAAGAGTATCTGTCAGGCTGGTTGTTCCCAATTTGATCGATCAACTTGGTACATTCAGCCTGCTCATTAATGGTTCAAACCTCAACCAGCTGAGATTTAAACTGCCTATGGCTGGTCTTAGCACTTAGGCAGCCCATACATTGATCACTTTTTTCATTTAACTAGTAGGTTGCATGAAAAAAAAAGAAATGATCCAATTCTCCACATTATAGGTGGATGGGGGAATCCTTGCAGTGTGGACCAGTGGTGGAACTACCAGGGTTGCTGTCCTGGCTATTCACAGCGCTGGTCTCTGTCTCCATGGCAGCAGTGGCACATTGGAACCCAGTGCTGGTTACTTTATGGGGCTGATGTACAGGAGGGCCAGCACAATTTGTTGTTAGAGATGGGCTGGGCATGTTCAAAATCCCACATGCCCGAGCCCGTCAGGAAGCCCACACTGCACGGCGCTAAGCACAAGCAGTGAGACATTTCCTGGTCCGCAGCTGCACAGATCAGGAATGTCTCACTGCCTGTGATTAGCCGTGTGCAGTGTCGGCTTCCTGGCGGGATCGGGCAAGTGGGATTTCAAACACACCCGAGCCCATGTCTAATGGTTGTAGAGTAGACAGTTGACCTCCCTGCAGGTTGCTTAGCAGCAGTGCAGCCTTCTCTGACATGCTGATCGTGATGCAATCCAGGTGATGCTCCTAGTCAAATCCTAGTGTTAAATATCATAGTGATTTTATTGATCAAAGCCCACACCTTACAGGCATAGAGCCCACATGGCTGCTGAACATACGGTGGATGTGGTTGTACTCTTGATGCTAATAAATACTGTGTTTATTAGATCTGACTGGGAGCATCACCTGGATCACATCCCGATCAGCATGTCAACAGAGAAGGTTATACAACATTACTGCTGCTAGGTGACCAGCTGGGGGCTCGGCTCTCTACAACCAATAGTGCCAGCCTTCCCCTGCATGCACCCATAATGTCACCAGCACTAGGTCCTAATAGACTGCTGCCACTGCCAAGGACAGATGCCAGACCAGCACTGTCAATAGCAGGGGCAGGACAGCAAGAGGAGGCTGGGGAACACCACAGTGGCAGAACACCAAGGCCCGGTGGCAAGACAACCTTTGCAACCCTGATAGTTCTCCCACTGCTTTGGACCCTTATATTTTCTTGGTATGCTGGTGACATATATCTCTTGTTTTCTGCCACCCTGGGGATGGTAGTAAAATTGCATTTTATAGTTGCCCCCCTACTTTTGTCCCTGTCCCTCCATGTGCCCCCCTAAATATGAAAGCTGGAGACGCCACTGCACAGCACCTAAATAGGGGCGACATCACGCTTTGTCCGAAGAGATCCTGGGGAATACTGAATAGCCCGAATCTTGTGAGAAGAGGATTCTGCATTATTCTGTAACATCTTAAAGTGGAACTTTACCAATAACAATTTGATAAAAATAATGTTCTTTAACAAGGAACATATATTCCACATTAATAATTATGCTAACAACATTAAAGTGATTGTAAGGGTAATTTATAATTTTTTTTAAAATAACAAACATATCATACTTACCTCCACTGTGCAGCTCGTTTTGCACAAAGTGGCCCTGAATCTCGTCTTCTGGGGTCCCCCGGTGGCTCTCGCAGCTCATCCCTGCATCAGATAACCCCCTGGAAGAAGCGCTCTCCTGGGGGGTTACCTTGTGTGCGTGCTCCCGAGTCCAGCATTCGGCGCCCATAGAGGCCAAGCGCCAAATGCAGGAATCGGCCCTGCGTCTTTGGATTTGATTGACAGAAGAGGTAGCCAATGGCTGGGCTGCTATCAATCTATCCAATCAAGAGCCAGGAGTCTGTCATCAGATCGTCCCCTATAAACTCAGCAGTGCCTAAAAAATGGAGAGGAACTGGGCATGTGCAGAGCAGAGTGAGACAGTGTATTACTGGATTTTACACAGTATAGGCACTTCTTTTTAATGTTTTACATAGCTATACATGCAAAAGGGGCCAGTCTGAAGTGATTTAGCAGGACTTCATTTGCTGACTAAAGTTCCACTTTAAAATTTGGACAACGCAGCATTCCCAAGGTCTCCCTCTGCAGTACGAAAGCTGAGGGAAAGGCAAGTATATGTATTAATATTTTTCCTACTTTTTTCATTTTAACTTTAACACAATCATGTAGTACAGGGGAGTGTTCCTAATAATGTATTTAAAAAAATATGTTGCATTTTGGAGCCACAAAGCAGCAATGTGACATTTCTGGGTTAGAGCCTCTGTCAGGATTTTTATTGCCCACTGAGCCCCTGTTGAAAAAACTTCCCCTCACTAGGGATGAGCCGGACACCCCCTCCGGGTTCAGTTCGCACCAGAACCTGCGAACGGACCAAAAGTTTGCACGAACATTCGAACACTATTAATAAGAATGGACACGAACGTTCAAAATCTAAAGTGCTATTCATAACGGCCAATATGCATGTTATTGTCCTAAAAAGGGTTTGGGGACACGGGTCCTGCCCCAGGGGACATGTATCAATGCAAAAAGAAGTTTTAAAAACTGAAGTTTTTTCTGGAGTAGTCATTTTAATGATGCATAAAGTGAAAAAAGAAAAGTGAAATATTCCTTTAAATATCGTACCTGGGGGGTGTCTAAAATATGCCTGTGAAGTGGCATGTGTTTCCCGTGTTTAGAACTGTCCCTGCACAAAATGACATTTGTAAAGGAAAAAAAGCCATTTAACCACTTAAGCCCCGGACCAATTTGCAGCCAAAGGACCAGGCCCCTTTTGCGATTCGGCACTGCGTCGCTTTATTTGACAATTGCGCGGTCATGCAACGTGGCTCCCAAACAAAATTGGCGTCCTTTTTTTCCCACAAATAGGGCTTTCTTTTGGTGGTATTTGATCACCTCTGCGGTTTTTATTTTTTGCGCTATAAACAAAAACAGAGCAACAATTTTGAAAAAAATTCAATATTTTTTACTTTTTGCTATAATAAATATACCCAAAAAATATATAAAAAAAAATGTTTTCCTCAGTTTTGGCCGATACGTATTCTTCTACATATTTTTGGTAAAAAAAAAAATCGCAATTAGCGATTATTGATTGCTTTGCGCAAAAGTTATAGCGTATACAAAATAGGGGATATTTTTATAGCATTTTTATTAATATATATTTTTTTTTACTAGTAATGGCAGCAATCAGTGATTTCTTATTGTGACTGCGACATTATGGCGGACACATCGGACATTTTTGACACATTTTTGCGACCATTGTCATTTATACAGCAATCAGTGCTATTTAAATTCAGGTGTATGCTGTGCAGGAGGCACAATACACTGACTGAATATTAGGCAGATGCCTGTGTTGCACAAATCAACTACACAACACCAGCAATGAGGGGGTAGATGCAGGTGTATGCTGTGCAGTGTGCAGGAGGCACACTACACCCACTGTAACAGCCCTATCTAAAGAAGTATAAAGCACAGCTGACACTGTCCCTGCCTATCCTGCTCTCTCCCTGAACACTACACCCACTGTAACAGCCCTATCTAAAGAAGTATAAAGCACAGCTGACACTGTCCCTGCCTATCCTGCTCTCTCCCTGAACACTACACTCACTGTAACAGCCCTATCTAAAGAAGTATAAAACACAACTGACACTGTCCCTGCCTATCCTTCTCCCTATGAACGCCGCACAACACTACACAAGGCCGCCGCACTGGCCTTATATAGTGTGGGGCATGTACTAAACCCCCCTGAGCTATAATTGGTCACAGGCATCCTGCCTGTGGCCAATTATGGCTCTCCTCAGGGGAGGGCTGGCAGCCTTAGGCCTGGGGGGGGGGGGGGGGTCCAGTCAAGTGGCCCATTGAATTACCGAATCAGCTCACCATCCATGCCCAGCTGGTTTTTCAATGCAGCCTCACCAGTGCCCCTCAATGCAGCCTGATCAGTGCCCATCAATGCCGACTCATCAGTGCCACCTCATCAGTGCCCATCAATGCAACCTCACCAGTGTCCATAAATGCAGTCTCACCAGTGCCCATCCAATGCAGCCTGATCACCGGGGCAGGGTAAATGGGGTGTATGGGGTGTGGGGGTCAGCTGGGGGTGTCAGGGTCTCTTACTTGGCAGCTCAGGTTGCACGCCACGGCCAGCGCAAGCCAGCACCCAGCCCCACATCCCGAGCCCATCACGGGCACCCTGGTCTCTGAGGGTGGTAGTTTCCTCTGCGCTGCTTGGGAGCTTGAGTGTGGACTACAACTCCCGGAATGCAACAGTGGCCAGCCGCCGCAGCTGTAAAAATAGCAGCGGGCGCCAGCCATTTTCAACGTAAGTTAGGGCGGCCTGGGGGGCAATTGCCACTCTTCCCCCCAGCCCAGCCCTCCCCTGGCTCTCCTCGCTGCTGGCGCTGTGATTGGCCAAGCATGCTGGGTCACAGTGCATGCTTGGCCAATCATCAGCCAGCAATGCACTGCGACTGGCGCAGTGCATTGCAGGCCGTTCGTATCACACGAATTTGACGCGAACGGCCCACAAAGTTCTGGTTTCGACGAACGGACGAACGGCCGATGTTCAATTCGAACATGGCTTCGAATCGAACACCGGGCTCATCCCTACCCCTCACTTCCTAGCAGGACAGGCAACATGCATTTTCAAAAAGGAAGTCTCCAATGGCAGTATGAATCGTCATCTCAGTACAGATTTCAAAGCAGTGACACTCTTGGGAGATTTCAAGCTGACATTCATTTGTACAACTCATACCCCTGAATATTCCCTAAGTATTTTAATCATACACCTAAATACTTTTGGAAATGGACATGATATTATATACATACATAATTTTTTTTTTGGAAAGCCATAATATACAGTAATTTACAGATTTGTAAAGCGCCTCCTGACTTTATTAGAAAGCAAACGAGAGACATATTAAAGCACAAAGTATGTAGGCAAAGGACATGCCAACTATCAGGCCTGGAGTTATACAGACCACAAAGAATTAAAATGCAACTATGATGGGTTAAACCAATGAGTGATTTTCTGATGTACTAATTTTACTATATATTGACATTTCAAAATAACAAATGCAATAATTTAGAGCAGTTTTTCTCAAGCAGGGTTCCTTGAAGAGGTTTTCTTTTCATGCACCGACATTGAAAGTGTGTCCTACACTGACCACCAATGTAAGTAATCACTTTGTTGTACATCAATGTAAGGGGGTTCTACACTGACCACCATTGTAAGGGGTTCTACACGTACCACAAATGTAAGGGGACATTACACTGACCATGAGGTAAGAGGACACTACACTGACCACCAATGTAAGGGGGTTCTATGCTGACCACCAAAGTAAGGGGGTTCTACGCTGACCACCAATAAAAAGAGATACTACACTGACCACAAATATATGGGAGTTCTACACTCATCACCAATGTTAGAGGACACCACACTGACCACCAATGTAAAGGGGTTCTTTACTGACCACAAATGTAAGGGGGTTCCACACTGACCACCAATGAAAGGAGACACTACACTGACCACAAATATATGGGGGTTCTACACTTATCACCAATGTTAGAGGACACCACACTGACCACCAATGTAAAAGGGTTCTATACTGACCACAAATGTAAGGGGGTTCTACACTGACCACAAATGTAAGAGGGTTCTACACTGACCACCAATGCAAGGAGATACTACATTGACTGTAAATATATGGGGGTTCTACACTTACAACCAATGTAAGGGGACACTACACAGACCACAAATATAAGGAGGTTCTACACTGACAATCAATGTAAGGGGACACTATGCATACCATCAACGTAAGGGGACATTACACTTACCACAAATATATGGGGGATCTGCAATGACCACAAATTCAAAGGGGCACAACACTGACCACAAATATATGGGGGTTCTACACTCACCACCAATGTAAGGTGACACTACACTGACCACAAATGTAAAGGAGTTCCACACTGACCAACAATATAAGGGAACGCTACACTGACCACAAATATAAGGAGGTTCTACACTGACCACAAATATATGTGGGTTCTACACTCACCACCAATGTAAGGCGACACTACACTGACCACAAATGTAAGGGAGTTCCCCACTGACCAACAATATAAGGGAACGCTACACTGACCACAAATATAAGGAGGTTCTACACTGACCATCAATGTAATGGGGTTCTGAACTCACCACCAATGTAAGGGGACACTACACTGACCACAAATTTAAGGGGGTTCTACACTGACCAGCAATGTATGGGGGTTCTATAATGACCACCAATGTAGGGGGGGTTCTATACTGAACACCAATGTCTGTGGAAACTACGTGATGTACCACCAGCTGTAGATATAATCATTGTTAGGTGGTGTTCCCTGAAAACTGAAACCAATTTCAGGGGTTTCTCCAGTGTGGAAAGGTTGAGAATGGTTGATTTGGGCCTCATTCACATAGGCCATATGGCATGAATGGGCTGTTTTTTTGCAGCGTCCGAAACTACCAGGTGCTGCGTGCAGACAGTCCATTGAAGTCCACTAGGATGCAGTGATTGCACGGATACATCCAGTTTTCCCAATGCGACAGTAGTGTGGATAACACTCGTTAGGGCCCGTTCACGCCATCTTGTTGCTGTGCCATGCATGTTACTGTAAAGCAAGATAACTGCGTTGATGCCATTTATTGTGAGGTGCACCCCAATGTATGTGCATTGTGATGCCAAAAAAATTTTGGGGACACACTGCAAGTTAGTGCTTGGCTGTGCTGCAATACATGTCTGCACTTATGCAGGTCATACATGGGTCAAATTCCGCACAAAGTTTCTTTTGAAGATCAGAAATTTTGTGCATTTTGTAATCCGAAGGTGCCACCATTGATTTCGAAAATTCGACCAACCAAGCCTTCATTTTCACCTCATATTGCTGCTGAAAATAATTTTCGTGGCAGGGAATGTTCTTTTTTTTTCCTGGAAACTTTCTTATCCTGCGCTCATGCGCATTCCTTTTTCAATTATATTTTTTACATGATTCTCCCATCATTGATTAGAAAATCATTTGTTTTTAACAAAATTTCCAATATGCCCAATCACTCAAATTTGATGTCCGCTTTAAAATCGTCTGTTGCTGCGGCCCAATAATTGTATGAAATTCGAACTACAAGTCTTAACCAGTTCAAATGATGCAGGGACGCTGCGGCTCTCGTTCTGGATGGACGTCATTTGATGGCGCACCAGAACGGCCATGCCCACGGGCTCGTGGGGGTGCGCGCATGTCGATCCCAGACACACCATGTTGCTAGGACACGGCTGATATGGCTCTTTAACCATGTGATTGGCTGTGTCCAATCACAGCCAGTCACATGTAAATACATCAAGTGCCAGTAATCGGTTTTCCTCGCCTCACACTGACAGAGTGGCGAGGAGTGCCAATCAGTGTCATCTCCTCACAGGAGAGAACAGGGCAGGTAATCAGGGCACTGATCATCAGTGCCCTGTTTACATTAAAGCACCAGTAGTGCCACCAATCAGTGCCCATGAGTGCCACCAATCTATGCCTATGAGTGCCACCAATCAGTGCCCATCAGTGACACAAATTAATGCCCATTACTGGTGCCAGTCAGTGCTGCCCTTTAATGCCCACCAGTGCCTGCTCATCAAGTGCTGCCTATCCGTGCTGTCTATCACTGCCCACCAGTGCAACCTATCAGTGCCCACCAGTGCAACCTATCAGTGCCCACCAGTGCCACCTATCAGTGCCCATCAGTGCGGCATAATAGTGCCTCCTCATCAGTGCCCATAAATGCCACCTCATCAGTGCCACCTCATCAGCGCACATCAGTGAAGGAGAAAAATTACTTATTTACAAAATTTACTGACATAAACTAAGAAAACCTTTCTTTTCCACATTTTCGGTCTTTTGTAATTTTTACAAATTTATTTGGGTACAGTGTTGCATGACCACGCAATTGTCATTCAAAGTGTGACAGCACTGAAAGCTGAAAATTGGCCTGGCCAGGAAGGGGGTGAAAGTGCACTCTATTGAGGTGGTCAAAGAAGAAGTAAGACCCCTTTCACACCAAGGACGTATTGCAGGCGCTATAGCGTTAGAAATAGCGCCTGCAATATGCCCTTAAACAGCTGCACCATTGTCTGCAGTGCAAAAGCCCTCGGCGCGCTGGCAGGACGTCAGGAAAAGTCCTGCCAGCAGCTTCTTTGGAGCAATGAAGGAGCTCCTCTGTAATACCGCCGGCAAAACGCCGCTATTGCAGCATTTTGCCGGGGATTTTAACCCTTTCTCGGCCGCCAGTGGGGGGTAAAAGCTAGCGGCCGAAATCCGCCGCAAATCCAACGGTAAAACGCTGCTAAAAATAGCAGCGTTTTACTGCCGACGCTATAGACTTTGCGGTGTGAAAGGGGTCTAAACTAAATTGTACCTATAGGTAAGCCTATAATAAGGCTTACCTATAGGTAGTGTAAATATCTTCTAAGCTTATCTTGTACTGTTTAGGAAATATTTACTGTACATGCAGCCAGTGACATCACTGGCGCAGGCGCTCTGAAAGAACGGTCACCTGGGCCATTTTTTCAGAGCCCTGTGCCGTGACCAGCGGCTCCGTGACCGGCTATAATAAGGCTTACCTGTAGGTAAAATTAATATCTCCTAAACCTACATGGTTTAGGAGATATTCACCCTGCATGCAGCCGCTGACGTCAGCGGCGCATGCACAGTGAAGGTCCGGCGTAGCGTGCCCGAACTTGCCGGAACCGAGGACTCCTGTGTGCATGCGTGGGAGTTACGTCATCGCTGCTCTGGCCAATCAGCGCCCGAGCCGAGAACGCGAAAGAGATGCCGAGGGGAAAATGTCAGCTCCCTTGCCGGTGACCGTGATGTGATGTGGACGCTTCGTTCCAAGGTAAGTATTTCATAATGAGCTAGCATGAGGTGCATACTAGCTCATTATGCCTTTGCCTTACAGGTTTTTTTTTTCCGTTTGCGGGTATACAACCGCTTTAAACTAAAAACCTTTGTTCTGTTCCCGTACGAGAAAGATGTGGGCGTTTGTCCCTTCAGGAATTTTTGTTTCGGAATGTCGGAATCGGCTGTCAAAAGTTGTGTACACACTATTAGAAAATCGTATGATCCTTTCCTGGACGAAAATATTTTCTTATAGTGTGTAGGAAGGATTTTCGAAAGAAATTTTTTGGAAATTTGACCCATGTATAGCCTGCATAAGTCTCCATTCACACCAATACAGGTGCAGTGGAGCACACGTGTTTTCATACGTTGCATTTGTAGTCTTCCTGCTGAAGGCTGTGTGTGGCGCCAATAGGTGCCCTGTTACCTCACCTCACAATTGTTCCCTGTGTAAAGGGACTGACCCCCTCCTTCATTTGGATTAAATCCTTCATTCTCTCCCAGCTCTGCCTCTTTTTTATATTGTGATGTAATAAACTTTATCAGAAGTGATTTATTGTTCTAAACCTATCTTCCACCCTCATGTGATATGTGATAACACGCACATTACTTCATCATACAGCAACACACGTTAATACATTAGGCTAAATTCACATTTGTGCGTTGTGGAAATGCGCAAAAATCTATGCGTGTACCCTTTGCAGACGTATGGCAGTAGTACCATTCATTTAATGGCACCTCAGGAATCCTACTAAAGCACGCTAAGAAAGTACCATGCGTTTTGGTGTGCCACAATTTTTAATTTTGCGCATTGAAATTTAAATAAATGGGTTGTACTAAGTATTTAAATTTCAATGCACAAAATTAAAAATTGTGGCACACCAAAACGCATGGTACTTTCTTATGCCGCGTATACACGGTCGGAATTTTCGTCGGAAAAAGCTCTGATGGTTTTCCCGTCGGAATTCCGACGGAATTTCGCTCAAACTGTCTTGCCTACACACGGTCACACCATATTCCGACGGTCTGTAACACAGCGGCATAAAACACGTTCGACAGCACTATAGAAGGGAAGTTTAATGATTCCGAGCATGTGTCGAATTGTTTCCGAGCATGCGTCGGAATTTTACGTGTCGGAATTGCATACACATGATCGTAAAATCCGATAGAAAGGTTTTCCGGCGGAAAAATTGAGAACAGGTTCTCAATCCAAAGTCCGTCGGAAATTCTGACAGAAAAAGACCGATGGGCATACACACGGTCGGAAAATCCGTTGAGAAGCTCCCATCGGACTGTTTCCTTCGGAAATTCCGACCGTGTGTACGCGGCATTAGTAGGATTCCTGAGGTGTCATTAAATGAATGGCACTGCTGCCATGCGTCTGCAAAGGGTACACGCGTTTTTGTGCATTGCAGGAGAGCGTGCATTTTTGTGCATTTCCACAATGCACAAATGTGAATATAGCCTAATGTATTAACGTGTGTTGCAGTATGATGAAGTAATGTGCGTGTTATCACATGGTGTGAATGGGGCCCTAAGAGGGTGGAAGATAGGTTTAGCACAATAAATCACTTCTGATCAAGTTTATTACATCACAATATAAAAAAGAGGCAGAGCTGGGAGAGAATGAAGGATTTAATCCAAATGAAGGAGGAAGTCAGTCCCTCCACACAGGGAACAATTGTGAGGTGAGGTAACAGGGCACCTATTAGCGCCACACACAGCCTTCAGCAGGAAGACTACAAATCCCGTCATGCTCCACGCTCCGCCTACGGAGGCTGGCAGGGGGCGCGTAGGAGCAGGAGGAGGAAGGAGGCGGAGCCACCGTTGGATTGTGAAAGCGAGGCTCGGAATCCCAGAATAGCAGGCGGGCGGGTCTGCGCTCAGTTGTCTGCTACAAGGAAGAGATGCGCAGGGCTGGAAGATGGCAGAGCTGCAGATGTTGTTAGAGGAGGAGATCCCGGCCGGCAAGCGGGCTCTATTCGAGAGTTACCAGAACCTCACCCGAGTGGCCGACTACTGCGAGAGCAACTACGTCCAGGTGACAGCTGCCTGTGATTCATGTCTGCCTAATGGCAGGCAGGAGGGGCGGGGCGCACACAATACAGGAAGTACGGGAGGGGGGACACCACCACCTGGGGGGGCCTTCGAAAACCCTCCCGCCTCTGTAATCTATAAACTTTATCTGTGAAAAAAAATAATCACACTGATAAATTTTCTGGTTGTGGTGCCCTCCCGAGCCCAGTGTGGGGCAGAGCAGGGAGAGGGCTGCTGGGTGTTCCCCTGCTCTGCCCACAGGGTGTGCCTTATTGTTTAATTATGAGTCATGTCAGTGTGTGTCCCCTGTGTGCTGTACAGCAGGAAGGGTCACCCCCACTACTGGGGTCAGCCGGGCGCTCCTGTGCCAGGCAATCATGTAATGCTATGTGCAATCTCAGCTCAGCCTGTCTAGACACAGCTGGGAGAACTCTGGTCATGTCAGTGCCACCCATGGCGGGGGTCCTTCTCTTTGTGCCAGGATGTTTATGGCATTAGATGCATGCTGGGCAGCTTTATACCCAAAAGCAAACCTTTTATTACATTGCAGCTTACTTATTCTTACATGTGATGGCTGTATTGGTTTAGTGTTAGGAGATCACTGTGCCATCTGTACACATGGCAACCCCCACAAGCTGCAAAGGTGCCGGCATGTGACCCTTCCAGCACTTCATTGGGGTCTATGCCAGCTAGGTGTGTGTGTGTGTGTGTGTGTGTATGTATGTGTATGGGTGTATATATGTGTGTGTGTGTCTGTGTGTGTGTGTATATGTGTGTATGTGTGTATATATATATATATATATATATATATATATATATATATATATATATATATATATATATATATATATATATATATATATATATATTACAATTTTTTTTTTTTTTTTTTTTTATTATTAGTTTTCTATATGAATTTGTTGTCTATCAGCACTTTTTGACACGATTGTTCTGCTTGCTGCTTTTTTGATGCATATTTGGTCAGTTAAAAGGTAGGCCCAGGGAGGCAAAGGACAGAAAGGCTCAGCCTTATCTGTACACAGATCTCACATCTCTAAAGAAACATTCTGTATACCAGTCACACAGTCCTTGTTCAAGATTTGTACTGAATACAGTTGGAAGGGTGTTAATGCCTATAGGTGACAATACACTATGTCATCTGATTGTAGTCTCCTTTTTAGATCTGCCATGAACTATATGATGCAAGGACCTGTCTGATTGGATAATTTAGACTAGTCCTTGTTTAGTCTTGGTAGATCTAAAGTTGATTGTACAGGTATTGTATGGTCAGATTGTAACATGTATAAAACTTGAATGGATTTTTCAAGTGTGTTCTGTTATATGGATTCGGGAAATCCAAAGCTGGCCATACACAGGCAGACACGGTCTAAATTTCAATCTGTGAGGGATAGTCCATGCTTGACTGATGTTATTTGTTTGACTTCTGTCAAAGACCTGTTGGAAAATTGTCCTATCAGCAGCTTCAGCCCCTGATCAGTGTATTCTGATAGCAGTGAGTCTCACTGTGTGGTTACAGTGGGGTTTATTTACTAAAACTGGAGAGTGCAAAATCTGTTGCAGCTCTGCATGGTAGTCAATAGAGCTGCACAATTAATCGTTTAAAAATCGCAATCTCGATTCACCCCCCAGACAATCTCTTCTGCTGAGTAGGCAATTCTTTCATATAAACAAGTGGAGAGATTATCTGCTCACTCAGATGTCAATATGGGACTTTGTAAAAACGTGGAATGTTGTGTTTTTTTTTTTCCTAGCTTGTTTTTTTTGTTTATGTGAAAAAATCTTTTCAATAAAAAATATTTAAACACTCAGATGTCAAAAGAAACCATCCTGGGCAATCCGCCAAGTTTAGAACTTGAAACATTGTAACTAACCCTTATTTCTTAGAGCAAAGGGATAGAACTTCTTGTGTAAACTAATAATCTGGGCAGTCTGCCAAGCTTTCAACCACATGTAAACGCAGGAAGTTTAACCACTTAAAGTCTAAATCTTTTTCTGACACTTCTTTCTTAAGTTAAAATCCAATGTTTTTTGCTAGAAAATTACTTGACACACACACACACACACCCACACACACACCCTAGGGAATAAAATGGCAATTGCTGCAATATTTTATGTCAAACTGTATTTGCCCAGCGGTCTTTCAAATGCAATTTTTTTGGGGAAAAAATACACTTCAATAAATTAACCTCTTCCCGACCGCCTCATGTACATATACGTGAGCAGAATGGCACGGGCAGGCAAAATCCCGTACTTGTACGGGATCCTTTAAATGCGCGCTCGCGACCCGGTCGGGAGCTCCGTGACCCTGGCCGCGGGACCAGCGGACACGATCGCCGCTGGTGTCCCGCGATCGGGTCACGGAGCTGAAGAGCGGGGAGAGGTATGTGTAAACAAACCTCTCCCCGCGCTTCCTACTCTGCCTGTCATTGATTGGCTGTTCCCGGTCATCGGGAAAGCCGATCAATGACGTCAGCCCCACCCCCTAATGTAAAAAAACACACACACGTCACAGCCCATAGCCCCTCCCCTTCATTACAACTGTCATTTATACAGGAATCAATGCATTTAAATAGCATTGATTGCTGTATAAATGACAATGGTCCCAAAATAAAATATTAATAAAAATGCTATAAAACTATCCCCTATTTTGTAAACGCTCTAACTTTTGCGCAAACCAATCAATAATTGCGAGTTTTATTTTTTATTTATTTTTTTTTTTTTTTGTTTGTTTACCAAAAATATGTAGAAGAATACGTATCGGCCAAAACTGAGGAAAAAAAATGTTTTTTTATAAATTTTTGGGGATATTTATTATAGCAAAAAGCAAAACATTTTTTGTAAAATTGTTGCTCTATTTTTGTTTATAGCGCCTAAAATAAAAACCGCAGGGGCGATCAAATACCACCAAAAGAAAGCTCTATTTGTGGGAAAAAAAGGACGCCAATTTTGTTTTGGAGCCACGTCGCACGACCGCGCAATTGTCAGTTAAAGCAATGCAGTGCCGAATCGCAAAAAGGGCCTGGTCCTTTGGCTGCCAATTGGTCCGGGGCTGAAGTGGTTAAAAAACGAAACAGTAAAGTTGGCACAATTTTTTTTTTTTTTGTTTTAATGTGAGAGAATTGTGATCTATCTTCTAAGCAAAAAAATCGTGATTCTCATTTTAGCCAGAATCGTGCAGCTTTAGTAGTCAATCAGCTTTTAAAGCGGGACTGTACCTGAGAACATTTTTTTTTTTTTTTAAAAGCCAGCAGCTACAAATACTGCAGCTGCTGACTTTTAAAAAATGTACACTTACCTGTCTCCCAGTTCCAGCGATGTCGGCAGCAGAGGCCGCTCGATCGCTCGGCTCTCTGCTGTTGCCCGCGCCATTCTCGGTGAGGGAATCAGGAAGTAAAGCCTGCGGCTTCACTTCCCGGTTCCCTACTGCGCATGCGCGAGTCACGCGGCGCAATGAGAATCTTCAGCGCTGTATGCCGGGACACGTGTGTGTGTGTGTGTGTGTGTGTGTGTGTGTGTGTGTGTGTGTGTCCCGGCAGACAGCGCGCCGGCACAGGAAGCTGCGTTAACTCCCGTGGGAGTTTATGCCCGGAAGTGGGTGCAGATACCGGTCTTAGACAGGTATATGCACCCCCCCTTCCCCCTAAAAGGTGCTAAACGTGACACCGGAGGGGGGGAGGGTTCCGAAAAGCGGAAGTTCCACTTTAGGGTGGAATCCCGCTTTAACTTCACCTTGTTCACTTAGACCCCTTTCACGCTGAGGCAGTTTTCAGGCGTTTTAGCACTAGAAATGGTGCCTGAAAGCTGCCTTCTTATTCATTACAATGGGTGCTTTCACATTGGGGTGGTGAGCTTGCGGGACGTTCGGTAAAGTCCTGCAAGCAGCATCTTTGGGGAGGTTTGGGACAGCACTCCCAAAAAAACGCCCCTGCCCATTGCAACGAAGAGCCGCAACACAGGAGTTTTGACCACTTTTTTTTTTTTTGTGTTAAAAGCACCCCGCTAGCGGCCGTTAAGCAGTGCTAAAGCGCCAATTAAACAGCAGTAAAGCGCCGCTAAAATGAGCGGCGCTTTACCGCTAACAGCCTTAAAGTGGGAGTAAACCCTCAGATATAACCAGTGAAGTGAACAGATGCACAGAGATGAACCAATCTCCCTACATAAGTTTATGTGTATATTTGCTGTCTTCACCTTTTATGTACTGTTTAGGAAGTGCACATCCTGTTTAGAATTTCCACTTTCTCATTCTGCACTGTGAGAAGTCTTGGATTACACTGGGAGACAGCTGATAGAAGGAAAGGTGCCCCCCCCCCCTCCCTGCAGATAGACTTTCAGAGCAGCCCCTTGAGAAGCAGCTTTCTGCTAATCTATTTAATTACACCCTCCCTGAAGATAACAGAAGAACAGAGCAGGAGAAAGCCACAGGACATAGTGCTTTGAAGAGAGATAAGAAAACACTGCAGATAGATGTGCATAGCTCAAATTTCATGAATCGGGTTTACATCCACTTTAAGCTTTGACAAAAAAATAAATAAAAAAAAGTGTCAGCTGATTGGTTTCTAGGCAGAGCTGCACCAGATTTTAGTAAATCAATCCCAATGCCTTTGGCAGGAGATTCCTCCATCCACTTCGTTTGTGTGGATGAAGGAATTCTTCTTCTTTTTTTTTTTTTTTTTGTTTTTTTTTTTTTTTTGTTCGGTCCTCTGACTGAACGATAACAAAACTAAGTGTATGGCCAGCTTATACCTGTCCATTTACTGTTTTGTACAGGAATTGTACTTCGGGGGTTCTGTGCCCACACAGCTGCTCCAGTGGTCCAAGAGTTTTAAATCTCTGCTTTTCCCCCTGCAATGCTTCTGGGATGGACCAGAGTGATTCTGATTGGTCTGTGCCTGCACAGTGAATCATTCTGGTCCATCCTGAATGCACTGCATGGAGAGGGGTGCAGGGATTACTAATTCTTGGACCGCTGGATCAGCTGTGTGGGCACTAACAACTCAACATCCCTGTAGGTAAGTACAGTCAGGGCTCGGGAGGTGGGGAGGGTGTATGAGGTTAAAGGATAAGTTCCCTTTTTGTAACATGTTACTCCCATATTCAACATTCGTAACATGTTTTGAATGGACCAGCCCATGCACCCCCCCGATTCTCCAAACAGCTAGTTGGCTCTGCCCACCCAACCACAGCACTCATTCAGAGTTGTGTTAATGGAAAACTACAAGGTCTGGCAGCCTTTGTGGCTGTCCGCTTGTAGTTTTTAATGAACTACCATGTTGCTATGGTAGTTCATTCTCTCTTCGTGTGTGTGTGTGTGTGTGTGTGTGTGTATATATATGTATGTGTGTGTGTGTGTGTGTATGCTACCCATAGATGGTGTGACTTTCTGTCCTTCTTCTCTCTTTTTTTTTTTTTTGGGAGAACACGGTGATTATTTCTATTGGTTATAGCCACTGGTAGTAATCGCATCTTAAAAATGCCACATGTTGGTTGTCTCTAAGGCCAGCCATACACGGTTCATGCTGAGCCAGCTCAGATTCTAACCGTTAATGGGCAAGCTGAATATACCAAGTTGATCAATCAAACTGGGGAAAACCAGCCTGCTGGCTTCTCTTGCGATGATCACGGTCTTCTCTTAGCAGGAATGGCTTCCCCTGCCCAAGCCCAGCAGGAGGGATTCCCACATTAGCACTGTGTCTGTTGATGGGGGGGGGGGGGGGGGAAGAAATTTGCTTTGTGTTTGCCTGGCCTAAGTCGATTGATGGATCGACTTTGGTACAATCAGCCTGCCCATACATTTTTTGAATCTTGGCTGGTCCCTGCAGAACTGGCTGAGATTCATATCGTCTATGGCTTGTGTTCTGTCACCAATAGTCCGGCTATCGAAATGTGTACTGCGCCTGCGCAGTATGGAGCAGAAGGAGTTTCGGATAATCTCCGAAGATTAACTGCGCCGTGAGTCGAGGTGCAAGCCCCACCATCCAAGTGGCCATAGGGCTGCACAAAGTTAGAGGGCCCCTTGCGGGCTCGCTACGCTTTGGGCACGGCCTCGCTGCGCTCGGCTCTTTTTTTATTCTAACTCTATGTCCACTTGGATGGTGGGGCTTCAACCTGGACTCACGGCGCAGGCGCCGTTAATTTTCGGCTATTTTCGGAATCTGCCCGTCATGTAATAAATGTGTACACAGCGGACAGTATCCGATGGGGGACACAATCTGACAGGACACCGGCTTTAGTTTACCTTTTTTTTACAATTTTTTTTTTATTTTTTTTTTCTCTAAAAAGGTCACCTAACCCTTTTTAAGCATTCACTAGAGCAGCTTTTCTCAACCAGGGTTCCATGGCACTGTAGGGTCCCTCCAGGGGTTGCTGGGGGTCCTTGAGCAAAGAGCAGTGTCTGCCTCTCAGAAAAGTTCCCACCGACACCATTGATCTTTTTAGCTATCTTCCCAATGACCACAAATAAGAGACCTTCTTCTACTATTACGACAAGTACTATGAGGTATAGCTAAATAAACTAATAGCGGGGGTTTCCTGAGACTGGAAACCTTATTTCAAGTGTTCCTTTGAGTTAAAAAGGATGAGAGATGCTGCACTAGACACTTGCAGTGCAGGGCTTTAGTTTACCGGAGTTTCTTTATTACATACACATTATTATTATTGAGTTCATTGTTGGTGCAATTTCTTCTTCTTTTTTATTTATTTATTTTTTTTTGTTGTTGTTTAAGGTTTTTTTTTTTTTTTTTTTCTTAAAGCTCATTGAACAAAGAAAACATTCCCTATTTTAGTAAATCATCATCACTGTCTGTTAAGTCATATTGGATCAGTGACTAACAGCTGTATGTAATATGATTTCATATTACGCCCTTGGAAGAAATGGCTTTGCTTGTTGTAGTCATTTTTCCCTGTCTGGTTCTGCCTTCAGGACTTGTTAATCCAGATTTTATAATGGAGTTGAATAAAACTTTTATTTTTTTTTTTTTAATTGTATTTTCTTTTTATAGATTTCAAACAATAGACCCAACTAATTAAAAACTAGAACCGATCATAAATGTAAGGCAAACACATTGAGCATTTGTAATTAATTTTACTCCCCAGTGACTGTCTGCAAATCTTTGAGTTCTGCATGTTTGTGGTGTCGTGTCTATTGTAATAACAAAGGTCCAATGAATTCCTGGTTTGGGGGGGAGACAGTGGTGGTCTGTCTACATCTAGGATTCATGTATGGAAAATTCAAGTGGCACTAAACCCTTCTATCCTTTTCAGCCAAGGAAGCTGCCATCTTAGCCTCTGACCTGCAACTGTCATAGTGCTGCACATGTGACCAGTTATGACACCGCCCTTTTGATGGTGTGACATCTTGGTTGAAAGCACAAGGAAATGTGACAGTTGGCATTCCCGGCATGCCAGGAAATTTGAGGCGTGTTTTTTTTTTTTTTTTTAACTGTTCAACCGATGGGTTTGGTTCCACGTAAAACAATTTGCTTCCCTTGGTGACATAATAAGGGAAGACAGAATTTTCGCTGTCCAATCATATGACGAGAAACATAGCGTGTACTTTTGTGAATGTCGCAATGTGCTGTAATGGATGACCCCATAAATGTGTATTTTAGGATGAGAAGCTGTAGAAATACAGGAACCTGGTCAGATGGCGTGGAATGTGTCACTCTTCGGTACATTAGCTAATCTCACCCATTGCTGCTTTTTATTTTTAATGTCACTTCCTCAAAGTCTTAGAAATGTTTCTAGTCGTCAAGCAGTGAGTCACCGGCTGTGTAGTGTCCCTCATTTTGTCACAGGCCAGAGCAACCTGGGTTTAGGTTATGCAGATTATGTGGTTACTATGCATAAATGTGCACAAATAATTTAGGGCTGGGGAAAAAATCGAGTTGAGAGGTCAAATCGATTCAAATTTTCAGCAAATCGATTTTATTTATTTTTTTCACCAGGACCGGCGCTGACACCGTGCCAGTCCTGAGGAGCTGCGGACAGGAGTTTTTTAGGTGAGGCTGCAGCTTTAGCTTAGTCTGCGAGGCCGTACGTCGTGGAATAGGCCGAAGCCGCGGCCTTACCGAAAAACTTGTGCCCGCAGCTCCTCAGGACCGGTACGGTGTCCATCCAAAAAAAAATATCGTTGTGAATCAAGTATTTTTTTTTTTTTTTTTCTCTAAAATCGCCCAGCTCTACGAATAATATGATAATGTACATTTTTGCTGTTGGGGTTGTTATGGTTTGTTTTCTAACGTATAAGGCCTGGTTCACACGTGTAAATTATTTTATTTTTCCAGAAACACACTACAGTCCATTTAACATGGTTTCTTATGGGTCACGTTCACATCTGTGCATTTTTATAAAAAGGGCCAGGGACACTTTATTTATTTTTTTGTTATTTATTTTTTTTTCTTTAATGGTTCCATAGACTTCAATGGATCCAATAATGTGTATTGCAAAATGCACCTCGAATATGCAAACTGCAGCCTGACTAGGTGTGAACCAGGCCTAAAGCCTTCTAACTGTGCTCTTGACTTTGAGGGGAACATGGTGACCAGTGTACCCAGTCAATTTTAGACTTTGTACAAAAGAATGCCTTCAAGGATGAGAGTTAAATCTGAATTCCCGGAATTTAGCTCCTTTTGTAAAAGAACAGCCAAAGCTTGTTTGTCTGTACTTCTCCTGTGGATCACAGGAGTGCAGTTCATTCTGCACTCCCCTTTTTTCAGCGGACTAAAGCCTGCTGTGTGCTGACATCAGAGCCAGTCCAGGCTTGGGCAAGATCACGACAATGAAGTTGGGATCCACCCACATGCCTGGACCAGCACCCGGCTGCTGCCACACCCTCCACAGCCCAGCACTCCAGTGAGTGTGTGGGGGGGGGGGGGGAGAGAGCTGGTGACAGTCGGAAGCTCTTTCTTTTAGGAGCCCTGAGAAACGAGCGATTGGTGGTGTTAGATTGCTCAGTTATTAGTCTTTGAGCTGCTGGGGCACAGATGCACCATCGGTTTGACGCTACATCCAGCCAGGTTAGTATGATTCTGATAACCCCATACTTCTCATAAGTCCAAGGAGGTGCATGACCTCTCCTGGGCTTATCTCTCTCCCTCTCAAATCCTACGCATTTCATCAGAGAATGACATTTTACAAAAAAATGTTTGTTGTATTGAAATGTTTACATTTTTTTTTTTTTTGGGCAAACAACTAATTGTTTATGTACCCATTCACAGTGGAGGCTCACTGGAAGTCTCCATCCGTCTGCCCTGTAGCACTTTACCCACATTTGTGGAAGCAATTGGGCGGCAGCAGAGACACCAGAATGCTTCCACCTGATAAGTGAGCTCTGCTGCTTGCTCATAGCAAAAAAAAGACTTGCCTGGAACTGCGTGTCCCAGGCATCTGGCGATACAAATGGTGCATCCCTGCGACAGTGAATGGGCTGACAAAAGGCCAGGCGGCAGGACGCAATTTCTAGTCGCCATGGTGACCTGCCGCTTGGCATATTTGTCAAATCCTGGCCTAAACATTGTAAAGACGCACGCATGCACTGCAGTACGGAATAGACAGCAGCCAGTGTTGTGGTTTTGGGTAGTGCAGGTAAGCGTTTAAAACCTCCTTTTTTAGGTATTTCCTGTCCCATTTGCAAGATTTTCCTTCACTTCCCTTTTGGAAAGCTGGTAGAAAGTGGGACAAAATCAATATCCCATGTCCTCATTACACGGGAAGACTTACCTTCAACTCCTATTGACGACATTTTAGATTTTCCATAATGTGTTCCAGCAGTAGTGGTCACCAGGACCAATATAGGAGGCTAAATCTACCCAGAGGGGGCACAGACCGCAAATCACGTTGGTCAGGGGTTGTAACTATACATTTTGGCTTTACAGCTTGATCACCAGCCCACACGATGAAACAATCCGTTTTGGCTTTGGATATACTTTAAAAATGTAGGCTGCAGAGAAATGTGCCGATACATCATCAAAAATGTGTGCAAGTCTGTGGTTCTAAAGACCTTCATATGTTTTAGAACATTAAGTCCTTTATGCTGCAAGGTGACCATATTCCTTATCTGAACCTCTGTGTTCAAAAATCCTTGTGTGTCAGGCAGTGCTTGGTGGGTATGTAGGAAGTTTATTGAAACCCGTTTGACACTCTGTGAGTAATAAAATTGCTTGCAGTAGACTAACTTGCTCCTGGATTCTATGAGCCCTTTCAGCTGCTAGTGGGGTGCCTTTAACCCCTGCTAGCGGCTTAGGAAAGGGTTGATAGTGCCTGCTTTGGCAGCGGTGCCCGTTCATTTCAATGTGGAGGAGTGGTGTATACACCGCTCCTCCACCGCCCCAAAGATGCTGCTTGCAGGACTATATATATATATATATATATATATATATATATATATATATATATATATATATATATATATAGGACTATATATATATATATATATATATATATATATATATATATATATATATATATATATATATATATATATATATATATATATATATATATATATATATATATATATATATAATTTAACTTCCTGCCAGCGCTGCGCCACAGTGTGAAAGGCTTTCACACTGGGACTGCAGATGAGGCATTTTTCAGGCGCTATTTTTAGCGCTTAAGCACCTGAAAAACGCCTCCAGTGTGAAAGGGGTCTAAGCGTCAGATACACATAGTGCTGTTATTATAACAGATAGGGGTGCACCGAATGGGTTTTATTTTATTTTTTTTGGTGTCAAAAATGGAAAAAATGCACTAGGCCGAAACTGACGATACCGAACAATATTTTTATACAGGCGATGGTCAGAGACTGGGGACATGGTACAGGAGATGGTCAGACTATGGTTCCTATGGACATTGGTAGATAATGGCTGATGGGCCCTCTCACCTGACCCAGCGATTACCCCCCCCCCCCCCCTCCATTAGTACAGAAACTAAAAACATTTTTATCGTTTTGTTCACACAAATAGAGCTTTCTTTTGGTGGTATTTATTCACTGTGTGTGTGTGTGTGTGTGTGTGTGTGTGTGTGTGTGTGTGTGTGTGTGTGTGTGTGTGTTTTTTATTTATTGGTCTTGTGTGATCAGACAGATGTGCATAAATAATCATGTACAGATGATCACTGACATATGTGTGCAGATGATTTTACTGGGACATCATGTTTTTACTATGTGTGGGGACACTGTGTCTGGGTGACAGTAGCGCATCGGGATCACACTGCTGCACGCGGTCCCGCTCCTTCTGAGGGACGCCCCCCGCTGGCCCATGCTCTCAGCAGCTTGTGGTTGTAATCTTTCCCGAGCCTGGACCGGCTCTGTGATGTCAACCAATAGCGGGCTTCAGCTCACTGTCTGCTGAAAAATATTCAGAGGAGTGCAGAACGAACTGCACTCCTGTAATCCATAGGAGCAGTGCAGCCAAACAAGCTTTGGCTGCACTTCTCCTTTAAGCTTGGGCAATAAAACCTGGAAGCTGATTAGTTTCTATGTAGAAGTGAGCCTGATTTTTGCGCACTCCAGCTTTAGTAAATAAACCCTGCTATGTCTCTTTGGCAATAATACACACGCACCTGCCTGCTCGCAATCTATTGAGTGTATACTGAGCTGGGGACAAACACAGGAACCCAAAAGTAGGCTGAGGAGAAGGTGACCGCGGCCACCGAGTGATATATTGTGACATCGCTAGAAGGTGGAAGCGAGTGTATTCGGGAGCTTAATTCCACTTTAAGCCCCTTGTAATAACTACCTCCGCTTTCCTGTTTTGGCAGGAGCTCAGTGTGTCTATTACTGCACAGTCCTAGAAGCACCAGAGCCTGACTAGTTCTCTTATAAACTATGAGACCTGGTCAGTCACGTCCCCCCATGTTTCATCAGGACTACGAGTCTGCATGATTTTGGGGTGATCAGTGTCATGCATAGAGCACTGGAGTGGAACAGTTTTACATTTCCAATAACAGAAAAAGGTTGTTTAATTAAATTTTTGTTAAATCTTAACATTTATTATCATCCTTACCAGGTAAAGGACTATAATGGAATATTTCAGTTGGACTTTAAAGCCTCATTCTCGCCAAAATATGACTCCAACCCCCTCCTAAAGGGCAAAGTTTACTTCTTAACTGCTGAAGAAAACTTCTCTCGCTCTTTTTTGTGAATTTTCAATCCCCACCTACCGGTTAGCCAGGCCTGTCCTCAGTTCAGATGCTCACCCAGCAGATCCAGCATTGCCCTGCTGTAATCCGCTAATTCAGGTGCAGTAGTCCCAGTCTCGTGCTGTCATTTTGGTACTCCTCAGTCATCGAGAGTCGACTGCCTCTTCGAGGTCAAGCAGTTGGCCTCCGATAATGCGCCCAGCTTTGCCCATCCGCCACTGTAACTCGCTACTTCTGCAGCCTCCTGGGGTTTGTCATGTGGAATCCAAGGAAGTTGGAACAGCAGGGACATGACATTCTTGCCTGGGTGGGAATAGTGGTAGGGGACAGGAATAGCGTCTGGGGGGGGGGGGGGAGCATTAAACAAATCCAATTTCCATTTCATACTGGTGGTGGAGTGCAGGGAGCTTTAGGTGATCTGGAGGGTGAAGATCTGCTTCAAGCCCCCCCCCCCTGCACCTTCTCTAGGTACAGGGGACCGCTAATCCAGTATTGCAGATGCACCAGTTCCTTCCACTGACGTTACTCCTCTACTGGATCCTAAGGAGACCCTTGTGCTGGACAGCTAATAGGAAGGCAGTGATGTGGACACTCAAAGGACCCAGCAAGAAGTAACCAGAGGAGGGAAGTCTGGGGGGTGGCACATGACTGCCGTTTTCAGATAAGTGTGAAGATGAAAAAATAAAAAAACAGAGTTTGGAGACTTCCTTTGCATTTGGGTGTATGTCTTAAAGTAATACAAATAAGGTATTCTGGATGATAAAATCAGTTCAGTTTGTAAAAAGAATGTGCTGGAAAACTTTGGTTCATGCCACATGGGTTTCTGCATGTAATTGAAGGGTGTCTGAGCAATCCTTTTACTAGACAGACATGTGACCATAATGTTTGAAATCTCTAAAAATAATGTTGAAATGTAGAGAGAGTCATTTTAAAATGTAAGGTTTGCTTATGAAAGTCTACAAAATGCTTTGCATTGCTAGGAACTCCTGTTCCCATGCATCTAAATGATTTCTGCTGGGTGTGAACCAGGCCAATGTTTTTTTTTTTTTTTTTTTTGGTGCTTTTTGCAGAAACGCACTACAGTCCACTTAACATGAGTTTGGAAAAGGTCAGGGACTTCTTTTAAACGCAAAACTGTTTTTTTTTTTTTTTTTTTTTTTTTTTTTTTGGATCAATAGACTTAAATAAAGACACTGTGGAAAAGCACGTAGTGTTTTTAATGCGTTTCTGCATTTTTAATCTGCCCAACTAATTGGCCAAAAAGCTATTTTGTCTGCAGCTACAAATGCTGTAGCTGATGGCTTTTAATAAGAATACCCTTACCAGTCCAGGGATCCAGCACTGTACTCACCCAGGCAGGTCCTTCATCTGTCTTTGGGTCTCCAGTACCACCAGTGTGGAAAAAGAAAAACCTTCTCTAAAAGTGGAAGGGAGGGGGGGGATGAAGAGCAGAACATTTTCAGTGAAGTTCCATTTTTAACGTCAAGTTGGAAGGCCTCCCAAAATACCAACATTGACACGTTTTGACAGCCCCAAAACAAGCTTGGTTATTTACATAATTCCCTTTCGTTGACTGACATTAAGAGTTCATAGGTCATTCTATAATTAAAAGTGAATTTCTTTCTTTCTTTCTTTCTTTTCTTTCTTTCTTTCTTTCTTTCTTTTTTCTTTCTTTCTTTCTTTCTTTCTTTCTTTTTCTTTCTTTCTTTCTTTTCTTTCTTTCTTTCTTTCTTTCTTTCTTTCTTTTTCTTTCTTTCTTTCTTTCTTTCTTTCTTTCTTTCTTTCTTTCTTTCTTTCTTTCTTTCTTTCTTTCGGCAATTTTTGGCCACCTAATAGACTTGTTGTTCTTGCATATGGCCTTTGTCACCCCAACAAGGCTCCCAGGCACTTATCTCTTCCACACACTTCCTCGCTTGATTTTTTTTTTTTTCTCTCTACAGTTTCTCCTCTAAGGCCCCTTTCACTCTGAGATGGAGCTGCTCCTACTAGGACAGGAAACGTGCTGCCTTCAGCCTCTATAAAAGGTGGTCCTACAGGAACGTGGCCCGTTATTTGTTTCCTCCGGGTGGAGAAGACGTGTTGCCTGTAGAAACCCTTTTTTTTTGGTTTATTTTTTTTCTTCAAATAAGCAGGCGGGGCTCCATGTCTGGGGGTCTGCCGGGCCAAATTCCACAGGCTGACCTTTAAATGGGGACGTGTACACAGGATGTAAAAAAACAGAGCACCAGCTGTAGTGTCAATCATAGCTGCAGTGCTGATGTCGGGGGATGGGGGTTGGTCATATATGAGAAACTGTACCGACAAACGTATCTATAAGCCAATTTGTTTCATGCTGATTCAAGTAATGAAAAAAAGTTGCCAAACTACAGAGATCAGGTGATAACCTGTAGGAAAAAAAATCATTAAAATTGGCGCCTGGAGTCAGACTTTTTGGTGAAGGGTCAGTCCCCACTCGCTGTCTTGATTTAACTGATGGGGTCTGTGGCAGGAAAGTCTTCCAGTTGTGTAGTGACCTGGCTCTCCTTTTTTAATAGTTTACAAAAAATGCAGAAGGACTATTCTAGTAAGACCCCTTTCGCTTTGCAGCGCCCGGCCGTTAACGCTAAAGCACCGCTCGTTTTTGCGGCGCATTCCGGCCGCTAGCGGGGTGTTTTTTCTTTAAAAACAAGATAAAAAGTCACGTTTACTGCGCTTTGGAATCGCTGCCCATTTATTGCAAAGGGCAGGGCGTTTTGGGAGCGCTATTTACAGCGCTCCTAACCCACTCAAAAGATGCTGCTTGCAGGACTTTTTGTAATGTCCCACAAACGCACCACCCCAGTGTGAGAAGACACTCTAATGAATGGGAGGCGGTTTTCAGAGACTATTTCTAGCGCTAAAGTGCCTTAAAACTGCCTCAGTGTGAAAGGTAATGGGGCAGAACTGGAAACTGTTGAGCTAATGCGTAGCTAGGGACTTTCTCTCTCCGGTCCCATTTGCCAGTGCTGGGCTGATCAGCAGACCGTTTTATGAATGGACAGCAC
Organism: Lithobates sylvaticus; assembly: GCA_028564925.1. Lineage (NCBI taxonomy): Eukaryota > Metazoa > Chordata > Amphibia > Anura > Ranidae > Lithobates > Lithobates sylvaticus. The sequence goes on from CM053030.1 coordinate 471,394,221, forward strand.
AGAGTTCACTTTGGCAAAGCAAGTGCATAACCCATGTTATCAATGTTCAGCCACACCAATTTCAGCATTGGGAACAATGACCCTGTAAATGTACAACTTTACAGGTGACTGCCTTAAATTTCACTTTTGCGGCGTTGCTTTGTGTGCCCTCATGTATTGATCTCCTCCTCCTCCTCCTCCTCCTCTTCTTGCCCTCTAGCATGCCAGACAGACCAGAGGAGCCTGTTCCTCTAGCTCCACCCTTGACTTCCCATCTGCAGATTCCACACATTTCTTACAGAATGAAACACGCTTTCTTCTTGCTGTGTGATCTGTTCAGCACCAGAACTAGCTTATCTTACCTAAACTGTAGAAACAGAAGCAAAAAAAAAAGAGGAGAGAAACCTTAATAAGCCTGCCGGCATGACTGGGGAATTTTGCAGCTACACTAATCCTCCTCCTATCTTTAGCAGTGGAAAACCTTGTTCATCATTGGGTTCCTCCGTGAAAGCAGGATAATGGCTTTAGCAAGGTGTGCAACAAATGTGTCCTATCCTGTTTGTCCTCACACAGATGCATCTATTGTTATAGCCAATCGCTGCAGGATGGCTCCATGCAATGCATATTTTTATTTATTTTTTGGCTGATCTTATAACTGAGCTGACTGCTGTAAGCAGAGACATTTTTGGATGCTGCAGTGTGTGTGTGTGTATATGTGTATATATATATATATATATATATATATATATATATATATATATATATATATAAAAAATCCAGGCCCTTCCCACAGCCTCCTGTATTCCCATTGTCCAGTAAGGTTGCTCATTATTGTGACAGGCTAGTAGGGAATGGGGCCAAAAAATTGACATTTGTAAACTGCACTTTTTGTAGTGGCCCAGGATTTTGGGCTCCAGAAAAGCGCACCTAAAGCAAGTCCTTCTTTGAGCTGTGGCCAGGAGCATGACACTAATCATTTTAGCTGTCTGTTAGGCAGGCCATAGATTATGCAGGTTTTTTTCCTGCAACCCGTGCTAAATATCAGACTTGCTGGTTGTACCCAAGTCGATTTGGTATAATCAAACTGCCCACATGGATCCATGCTCAGATTCGATCAGTCTATGACTGGCTTAAAGTGTTTTTTTTAAACCCACGACAGTAAAATCAGTCTGTCTATGCAGTAAAGCATGCTTGTTATACTTGCTGTGGAACCTAAGGGGTTAATTCCCTGAATTGTGTATAAAGACTGTTTTGATCCTTGGTTGAATTTTGATTCGTCTTAGTCTTGCCTGTGTTGACTGATCCTCTCCTCCTTTCACTGTCCCCAATCCATCTCCTGATAGAACAGAGCCTTGGGGGCACTCTGCACATGCTCAGTTTAGTGGTGTGTGTGTGTGTGTGTGTGTTGTGGTGTGTGTGTGTGTTTGTTTTTTTTTTTTTTTTTTTTTTTGCTCCTGTGTGTGTGTTTGATAAATTGGAGAATTGGGTAAAAAAATTTTTTGCTATCAGTGTCCCATGGGGAGAATTTCCTTCACTTTTGCTGTACACACAACCGAAAGAAATGGGATATCTCTGGAAAGTAAAAGAAATACTCTTTTTAGGCATTTGTGTAAAAGTGTACACCTTTCTAAATGCTTTTTTCTCTATTCCTCCTTAATGCAAAGTGTTGGATTTCTTGGCATGGTTAGTCATGGTAACAGTGAGCAAAAGAAATGAGCAGGCAGGTTGATTTGCGTTTGATGGAGATGATCTGTTAAATACTAGAAGTGTCACTGTCTGGCACATTGAAGCGGGAAACGCGGCCTGTATAAACACTTATGGCTGGTTTTATTGTATGTAGATAAATACAAACTTTAAACAGGAACTTGTTTTAGTAAAAAAAACACTGTTTTACAGTAACCTGCCATAATCCCCCCCCCCCCTCCCGAACAAATGGCTGTTGTATTGTTAATGCATTTAAATGCAAATACACCAATCAGCTACAACCTTAGAACCACTGACAGATTAAAGTGGCTGTAAACCCCCAGACCCCCCCCCCCCTCCCCAAAAAAAAAAAAAAAAACCTGAGCCTCATTGGACAGTGACACAGGGGACAGGGCCAAGTCCTGCTGTGTCAATGGACGCAGTATCGGGACACTGGAAATAGCCCGCAGAGGTGACCCCCATGGAAAGTGGCTTTCTATGATGGCACCTGATGAAGAGGGAACTGGAGCGCCAGTGGTGCTCCCCAGAAGAGGATCTGGGGGTGCTCCAAGTATAGATACGTGTGTGTTTTTTTTTATTTTTTTATTTTTTTTTTATTTAATGGTTTACAACCCCTTTTAAGTGAAGACCAACGATTATCTCCTTTACAATGGCACCTGAAAGTCAGTAGGATATATTGGGCAGCGAGTAAACCTGTTGTCTCTGAAGTTGATGTGTTGAAATTAGAATCGCAGTTTGTATGGGGCTGCCTAACCACAGACTGTTCAGGGTGCCCATACTGACCCATGTCCACAGGCCTAAGTGCCTACAATGGGTACATTAGCATCAGAATTGGCCCACAGAGCAATGGATAAGGTGGCCTGATCTGATGAATCGGGTTTCTTTTACATTATGTAGATGGCTGGGGACATGTGCATCAGCTGATGAAGTGATGGCACCACGATGCGGTGTGGGAAGAAGACAAGCCCGCAGAGGCAATGTTCTGCTGGGAAACCTTGGGTCCTGTCTTTCATGTGGAGGTTACTTGACGTGTACCATCTACTTAAACATTTGTTGCTGACCAAGTAAACCCCTTCATGGAAACGGTATTTCCTGATGGCAGTGGCCTCTTTTTCAGCAGGATAATGTGTCCCGTCACACTGCAAAAAAAAATGGTTTGAAAGAACATAATGAGTTTGAGGTGTTGCCTTCACCTCCAAATTCTCTATCTCTCGGTCCAATTGAGCACCTTTGAGATGTGCTGGAAAAAAAAATGTGATCTATTAAGACCTCGCCTCGCACCTTACAGGGCTTAAAGGCTCTGCTACTGACTGTTTGATGCCTGATACCACAGCATACCTTCACGGGTCTACTGGCATCCATGACTCAGGGCTGTTTAGGTGGCAAAAGAAGGACCTACTCTTATTAGTTGGATGGCCATAAAGATCTGCCTGATTGGTGTATAAGGTTATGTATTTATGGCCATATGCGGAAAAAGTTCCACTAGTTTGCAACTCCTCACCCCCCCCCCCCCCCCCTTGCATAGGCAAGGATGATGCCCTTTGCCCCGCATCCTCCTGAGACACGTCGCATTTCGCAAGAGGCTGCAAGACCTTTTACAAAGTGCTCCGTTAATGGATCTCGTGCGCTGGTAAGTACCTGATTTTTAGAAGTCGTCAGCTACAGTGTTTTTTTTTTTTTTTTTTTTTCTTAAACAAAAAAATAAAAGTTCCTCTTTAAACAGGATCTTACTGATCTTCTGCAACGTTTTATCAATATGTATGCTCGTTGGGAAATCTTGTTTTACGTGTGTGTATGTGTGTATAGAGCAGGGTTAGAAGGTTTGAATGCTCTCTGTAGCGCCATTGGGACATTTTTTCCATTAATGTTCACTTAACCACTTCCAGACCGGCTCACGATGATATACGTACGTCGGCACTTTGAAGAGGGATTTCATTGTTATGGCAGCAGCTAGCTACCATAACCCCGGTTTCAGATAAAATTGGTCTCAGCGGCAGATTCGCTTTTCATTTTTATCGGCGGCGGGAGAGGGCCAACCCCGCCACTCTCCAGTGCCCTCCGGCACTTACCGGAGCCGTCGGCAGCAGCGGCGGAGGTGATCGGGTCTGTTCCCTGGGCTGACATGGACGAGTGAGGGGAAGATGGCCCACCCGTCTCCATACCATTGCAGGGCAGAAGCAACGTCAAAATGTCACTTCTGCCCATATATCTTAAAGGGACAATTTTTATTTATTTTTTTTTCTATTATTGTAGTGTAAATATGAGACTTGAGGTCTTTTTTGACCCCAGATATTTTAGAAGGTCCTGTCATGGGTTTTTTTTTTTTTTTTTCTATTGCCAGCACACCAATCGCCACGATCATTAGAGTGAGAGCAATAATTCTAGCCCTAGACCGCCTCTGTAACTCAAACCATGCAAACTTTAGAATTTTTTTATGTCGCCAATGGAGATTTTTAAGGGTAAATTTTGTCGGCATTCCACGAGTGAGCGCAATTTTGAAGTGTGACATGTTGGGTATCGGCATAACATTCTTTCACAATATATAAAACAATTGGGCTAACTTTACTGTTGTCTTGCATTAAAAAAAAAATAATTTTTTTTTATTTTTTTTTTACTAAAGTGCGCTTGTAAGACCGCTGAACAAATACTGTGTAACAGTATTGCAAGGACTGCGGTTTTATTCTCTAGGGTGTTAGGAAAAAAAAATATATAGTGTTTGGGGGTTCTAAGTAATTTTCTAGCAAAAAAAATGTTTTTAACTTGTAAACGCCAAATCTCATAGGCTCGGTCCTTAAGTGGTTAATTAAAAAATAACAAAAGGTGAAGACTAGAAACTTTCAACCTGTCCTATCCCAAGGCAAAATTCCCCAGTCTTTGGCTTTCCCCTAGGAAAAATTATCCCAACAGCTTTCTTTATTTATTTTTTTCTTAATTTTCTGCAAAAGTGCTAATAAAATCAGAACGCTCCTAAAGACTACTACAAGCCGGCACCAAAATGCTATTATCAGTGATTTTCATCCAGCGTCTTTTGAGCTTATAAAAAACTAGTGTGCATGGAGCCTTATAATGGCAACTCTGCTCTGAGTTCAGGAGCAGTGCAGCATTGTTGCCACACCATCAAAGGAAGCTGCTTTGGGTGGCCATCAGTGGCAGGATCTACATTTATTTGTGGGACTTTTCCGGGGAACGAAGATAACTTCTAATTAAGTGCTGCAGCACATTTTCTTAATGGGAACCCTTATCCCTGGTAAACACCAGTGCGATGTTGAAATCGCACTACTTCATCGATTTTTAATTGTGTGATTTCACGTGCGCCTTGCTGACACCTGCAACTTTATTATACAAAGGTGTCAATGCGAGTTGCACATGCATTTGCACTGTGCGCAGGAACCTTTTTGAAAAGTTGCTGTGGGGATTTAAATGTGTTGTGTGTTTCTATTGTATCGCCTAGTTGTCTGTGTTCAGTTCCATAGAGAAACATTCTTGGCTTTCCTGGTAAGAATTAATAAATTTTATTTGTATAGTTTCTACAAGCTGTTTAGAATACCGAAGTGTGAGCCTGGCAGAGGGCATAATGAGTGAGAAGTTTGTTTTCACCCTAGAGAAAAAAAAACAGGAAATGTCCCATCAAAGGTCTCTGCCGAGAGCTCATTTGTTGGCTCCTCGGCAGATGTAGATATACTGACTTGTTTCCTGCTGTTGCTGCACCACCCAGATATGAAAGTTTCATCGGCCAAAGCTAGTCGGGTGCAACATGAACACCTGTCTAGCCAAAAATCTGTCCGTGTATACAAAAAAATGCAGATTGGCTGTCTGCTTTCAGTGCTTTCTAAACCACTGACCAGTATAAGTATTGGCAAATGAATGTCTGTAGAAGTCTTCTTGATCAGTGATTTTGAAAGACATTTAACCACTTCAGCCCCGGACCATTGGGCTTGCCAAATTTTGGAAAAAACACTTTTTAACTTTTTGCTATAATCCACCCCCCCCCCCCCAAAAAAAATGTGTATGTGTGTGTGTTACACTCTTTTTTTTTTATTTTTTTCCCTCAGTTTAGGACGATACGTATTCTATTACATATTTTTGTTTAAAAAAAAAAAAAAAAAAAAATCGCACTAAGCGTTTGGTTTGCACAAAAGTTATAGCGTCTACAAAATAGGGTATAGTTTTATGGCATTTTTTTTTTTATTTTTTTTATTTTGTGACTGCAAAATAGCGGACAGATCGGACACTTTTGGTGCTATTGTGGGACCATTCACATTTTATACAGCGATCAGTGTGATTAAAAATGCATTGATTACTGTGTAAATGTGACCTGGCAGAGAAGGGGGTTAACCAGGAGGGGGCGCTAAAGGGGTTAGGTGTGTCCTATCGATGTGTTCTAACTGTGGGGGGATGGGCTACGTGTGTCACTACACTGATCACAGGGAGCTGTGATCAGTGTCCCTGTCGCTGGCAAGAATGGGGAAATGCTTGTTTACATCAGCATTTCCCCGTTCTTCCTCTGTGAGACGATCGCGGGTATCCCCGCGAACATCCAGTACGCGGGACCCACGACCACACTCGCAGCGGGCGCACGACACTCGCAATGCCGCGTCTTCAAGGGCAACATACAGGTACGTTAATATGCCTGTCCATGCCATTCTGCCGACGTAAATCGGCATGAGCTGGTCTGCAAGTGGTTAAACTATTGAACAGCATCTGAGCCAGGCAGCTAGTATTTTCAGTAGGAAAGGATGTCATCTTTCACTTTCACTTTTATATTTATATTTCACTTGGTTCAGGTTCCTTTTATAACTTCTAATTCTGCAAATGCTAGCCCACAAGTTGAAGCGTTTGTTAGCCCAATAAAATAAGGATCCTGTTCCTTTAAAGCATGTTATACGGCACAGTGCTTGTGCTTTGTAATTTGGCCACTTCTTTCACCTGAAATACGTGTCTGATCCTGCCAGTTTCTACCACCCCCCCCCCCTCAGTATTGTGACTCCGATATATCAGGGCTACTGACCCCTGACCCCATTGTCGGCGTACGTGCCTCTGTCATACGCTGCTATCTGCAGCTCTCCTGTGTCTCCCTCTGTCTTCGTCGTCCTCCCCTGCCTGTCATCCATCTATCTATCTCTGATCTGCTCCTCTTCCCCACTGCATCAAAACAAACTGATCTCTATATCATCCCCTTTGTCAGATAAGCCTCTGCTTTATGATTTCTACCTGTTTTAACAGCTTCTCCCAGCTCTCCCATGCCCTAGACATAATGAGCATTTGGGGTCCCCTGCACTTCATGGATGCATTTTGGAAATTTCTGGAGTTAAGCTCCTTAGTTGCATGCTTACCACACACAGATGTAGCGTGGTCTGGCCACCTAGGAATGGATGAGATTTATAATTGAATAGCAGTTTCATGCTGTAAAATGCGTGGTGACGGACAAGCGGGAACAGGCCCCGGGTAAAGTTTGTGTGTTGCTAAGGGGGGTCATGTGACACTGGCGATGAGCACATCTGTGTTGTATTGTCTGCCAGGCTAATGTGGCTTCAGCCCTCTTCTTCTGTCTGCTGTAGATAAACAGACACTGAGCCAGACAGATTAATCTCCTCTCCCATGTTATACCGACCCTGAATCCAGCGCATTACAACACGCCACATAACTACCGAGAGCTGCCCATCACTGACAGCACAGAGATTAGCCAGTCTGTACATGGGGCTTACTATAAACCATCAATTTTTACTACAGGCAATTTTCCTGCAAGGTAAACCTCAGTATAATGCTCATCCGGGAAATTCATAAAATATATTATGTTTGGAAAATATTGTCTACTAGATGGCGATTAAAAAAAGTTATCATGAAGTGGGGAGCTGCTAAAATCTGTGCGTTGCGGCTTTGTGATGTGCTGTGTGTTTGTTTTTGAAGAGGAAAAGAACAGTGGAAGTAGAGCTACCCGAGTCTGGGGAAAAAAATAGAATCACGATTTTTAATTTTATTTTTTCTTAGAATAAAGATCCTGATTCTCGCGGCGTAACAACATCTTATACAAAAAATGTTTGTGTTGCCTGCATTTGTTTTCAGCTGCCTTTTTACTCTCATACCCCTAAGGGCTCTTTCACACGGGGCGGATCAGTGCAGATCCGCCCCGTGGATATCCGCTTGCTCAGTGGGGATCGCCGGAGCGATCTCCGCTGAGCAGGAAGATGACAGGTCCGTCTCTGCACCCCGTGCAGGGGCGGACATGTCACAGCGCCGCTCTCCCTATGGTGGATCGGGTGACGACAGACCGTAGAGTCCGTCGTCATCCGATCCGCTCTGCAGACGGATGGAAAAATAGGGTTTTCCTCCGTCTGCAGAAACGGACCATAGCGGGCACGGACGAGTTCAGGTGTCAGCGGATGCTCATCCGCTGACACCCGCTATCCCATAGGGATACATGTATGTCCGTGTTTTCATCCAAAAACGGATGGATGAAAAATGGACATACGGACCGTCTGTGTGAAAGAGCCCTAACTAAAATCTAGTGGAACCAATTGCCTTCAGAAATCACCTACTTGGTAAATGGAGTCCACCTGTGTGTAATTTTAATCTCAGTATAAATACAGCTGTTCTGTGAAGCCTTCAGAGCTTTGTTGGAGAACCTTAATGAACAAACAGCAGCATGAAGGCTAAGAAACACACCAGACAGCTCGGGGATAAAAGTTGAGGAGGAGTTTAAATCGGGGTTAGGTTATAAAAAATGATCCCAAGCTTTGAACTTCTCACGGAGTTCTGTTCAATCCATCATCCGAAAATGCAGAGTATGATACAACTGCAAACCTACCAAGACATGGCCGTCCACCTAAACTGACAGGCCAGGCAAGGAGATCATTAATCAGAGAAGCAGCCAAGAGGCCCATGGTAACTCTGGAGGAGCTGCAGAGATCCACAGCTCAGGTGGGAGAATCTGTCCACAGGACAACTATTAGTCGTGCTCTCCACAAATCTGGCCTTTTATGGAAAAAGCCCATTGTTGAAACAAGGCCACGAGAAGCCATGTTGGGGGACACAGCAAATGTGTGGAAGAAGGTGCTCTGGTCAGGTAAGACTGAAATGTTACTTTTTGACCTAAAGGTAAAATGCTGTGTGTGGTGGAAAACTAACACTGCACATCACCCTGAACACACCATCCCCACTGTCAGACATGGTGGTGGCAGCATCATGTTGTGGGGATGCTTTTCATCAGCAGAGACAGGGAAGCTGATCAGAGTTGATGGGGAGATTGGAGCCAAATACAGGGCAATCTTAGAAGAAACCCTGCTAAATACAAACACACGCCACACTTTTCACACATTTATTAAATGGTTTATTTTTATTTTATTTTTTTTATTACTTTCCTTCCACTTCACAAATATGTGCCACTTTGTTGGTCCATCACATACAACCAAAAATGTAAATGTGTTTTATTGGGATTGTAACATGACAAAATGTTGAAAATGGGGTATGAATACTTTTTCAAGGCACTATATGTATTGCCGCGAACGTTGGAGCGAGGGCAATAATTCTAGTGCTAGACCTCTCTAAACGGGTAACCTGTAAAGTTTCTTAAATTAACCGAGTGTGCGCAATTTTAAAGCGCAACATGTTGGGCATCTTTTAGGCCCCATGCACACGAGACGCAGATGCAAACTCTGCTGAACGCGTGTTTTAAAAAGCAGAAACCTGCGTTTAAAAACGCGCGTTTTGCTGTGTTTTCATGCCGCGTTTATACGCGTTTAGACGCGTTCAGACGCTTTTGCGTCTATAAGCATTTGTAAAGATAACATCATATAGACCCTCCCCAAGCTCAGAAAGCATGTATTAACTATTTCTGCCAATTTGATCAGAGTGAGCAGCAGCAGCAGAGAGAGCCGTTGTACACTTGCATTTGCCTCTTTCTGTGTTTTTTTTTTTTTTTTTTTTTTTTTAAATGGATCCATATTGAATATATGTCAGGAAATGCTCTTGATGCGGCAGCAATGTCGTCGCAAATTTGCATGAGAGGTCCAGAATCAGAGCTCGTCGATATTGGACCCATCCGTTGATGGCACAGCGAATGTCCGTTGGATATTTCACAAACATGTATGCATTTCACAAACATGTATGCATTAGTGAGTATATATGCTCTATGAACTATCTAAACTAATTACGACATTTTAAACAATTTTTTCTAGTATTTTTTATGGTTTACCATCATATTTCTGAGTTTTCTGCTCCAAAAAATTGGGTTCCTTTTTAAAAAGGCTTATAAACGCAAACGTGGCTAAACGCAGGTGCCTGCGTTTAGCCGCGCTTAGCTGCGTTTTTGCGTCTGAAAAGCAAAGTGTCTGAACGCATTTTTTTGCTTCTGGAAAAACGAGGTTTAAACGCAACTGCATAAAAACGGGAAAAAACTAGACTGTGTACATGGACACATAGGATAACATTGCATGCGTTCAGGTGCAGTTGAAAAAAGTGTCCAACTGCCTCTGAACGCGCGTTTAACTGCGTCTCGTGTGCATGAGGCCTTACTTGGCATAACATTTTACAAAATCGGGGTGTTTTTTTTTAGCAAAAAAAATACTGATTTAAGCCCTGGTTCACATTGATGCTACTTTCAAATCGTCTCCACTTCACAAGTAGCGTGATTTCTAAGGGGCAAGGTCAGCGTAATTTCAGGTGCTACTTGAAAGAAATCTCTTAAAGTCACACCTGAAATTTTGCAAAAGTAGTGCAGGAACTACTTTTGCAAATCAGTGTCGCACCGATTGGAACAGTGTCATTGCCTCCAATAGGCTGTGACTTGTCATGCGATTTCTCAATCGCATGACCGATCGCTCCAATGTGAACCTAGGCTAAACTTGTAAACAAAAGGTGGCAGAAAGAGCTTGTTCTCAAAGTGGTTATGTATGTAGTAACACTAGGGTGAGTATATACCATGCCCTGAGCACATTTGACCCCCAAAGTCCAGTTCATTGTAACTGGTGTATACCCTGCCTTGGCCTGCTTGAAAGAGATGGTTTTAGGTACGGCTCAGTTGGACTCCAGCATGGTACATGTATGTACCATCCCTGAGCACAGAACTCTCATAGATCACTGTGGTCTGGCTGGCAGAGGTGACTATGTAGGCATGCTTGGCCCAGCACAATGAGAGCGCAGACTGGAAAGGGAGTGGGGAGGAGGTGCGATTTGTACACGGGCACAACGTAAGCCAACTGTGCCTATTGATTACACCCTAAAAGCACTTCTTTGCGACAGCTTTTCTTTTCTATGGATCAAAGAATGTCTGCATGAAGCCAGGCCAACCAATCTCCACATGTATCCTGGAATGGTTACTGAGGGATCTCTAAAACTAGCCAGGCAATTGACATTTTTAGAAGGAAATAACAAGTGACAGTCCCCATCTACTCTCAGAGCACATGTTTACTTTAAAAGGAGTAGTCAGAAGTGCGATGCTGTATGTATCAAATCATGTTCACCGCCCTGGATTACTGAATGGCTTGGAGACGGGTGTGGCAGATCAAAAACATCCTGCTCCTTTGCTGAGAAAATACAAATCCTGCATACTTGGTGTGTCACACAAGGAGTTTGACACCCCAAGCAGATCAAGAGAGTACAAATTGGTATCCATTGGGAGCGTGACCCCCCCCCCCCCCCCCCCACAAGTAGGCTAATGTGGATTGTCGCTTTATCATCTTTTTCGGTCAGCCATACACAGTTCAAATCTCATCCAGATTGATCAACTTGGGTAAAACCAAGCTGACGGATTTTCTTGCGATTATCGCTAGCATTAATACAGACTGCCCCCCCCCCCCCCCCAAATCCCGCCAGAAGCAGGCAATGGCTCAGCAGGAGGGGACACCCCTGTTGGCCCTGTCGTCTGTGTTGATGGGGGGAGTGTATATCGGGCACTTTTTTTTTTTTCCTCTCCTTGCAACCCGTGGTTGTCCCCCCCCCCCCTTTTTTGTGTGTGTGTGTGTGTGTGTGTGTGTGTGTGTATTATATTTAAAAAAAAAAAAAAAAAATCAGATCAGACATGGAGATAGCCAGGTGTAAGTGGACACAAGTCTGTTTACATCCAACTGCCCAGAGAGAATAGGTGATGGTGGCCTCAATTTTTTTTTTTTGACAACAATGCCTTAAGACTTGTTCACACCAGGCGCATTGTACTGTGTTTTGATATGTACTGATCAACACAAGGACACTGAACTTTTGTCTTTCTATGTTCCGCGTGCACACCATACAAGTGAGGTGGTGTGGGTTGCATAAAAATGCAGAATGTCTGTCTTTTTTTTTTTTTTTTTTTTTTTTTTTTTTATTTATTTTTATTATGCAATGCATAAAAATGTTTTCATGAGAATGCACACAAGTTCTAAGCAATTTAGTGCAATGCTTCTCATATGTGATGGATCAGCCTAACCTGACCACACCATTGTGGGGAGTCACCTGTATCATTGAAGGGGACTTTGCTACTACAGTCCTCTGCAAAGAACATGCCTATCTTCTTGGGCAATGTTGCCATTTCGATATCGCAGGATGCTTCCTATAATGCAGACAGGTGCACACATTTCTTAGAAAAAGCTGAGGGGAATGGCTTTATAATGTTGTTCAGTTACATTGCCATCAAAGAAATACAATGGAAGCCTAGTGCGTCAGCATTTCTCGTCCTCCGTGCAAGGCCCCTGAAGGCTTCCCAGCTTGTTCTATTGAATTGATTGCATTACCAGCCAGGGAATGCAACGTTTCATGCTCAGCAAGGTGAATATAAAAATTAAAGTACGTTTTGCATTGATCAGAGGGACAAAATGGATTGAGTCATTCCTCACTGGCCTGTTGTGTTCCTGCTTCTTGTTTAACCCTTTTGTCACCGGTGCCATGTGCATAATATCAGTCCTCTTTAGGGACTTGATGAAAAATAAGATACACTTTGGTAGCTTTTTATTTTTTATTCTCTCAACGACTTAACCTGCTTTTTTTTTCTTATGTATAGCACAGGGTTGTCTTCTGAATCCTCTCTCGAACAAGCGAATAATTGTGTCAAGGAACCGCAGCTGAAAGAAGCGCATTCTAATCTAATACTTTGTAGTTCTTGTGGGTGGAATGTATTAGTTATTTGGATCTCTATATATAACCTGTGAAAGGAAAAGCTATCGGAATGAATTGCCTGTCCTAGCCAAGGTTTCCCTGCAGGACACCTGTTGCCTGCCACGGTTTCCTCAACCAGTTTTGAAGGCTATCACTGCCCGATGTGTACAGTCCCCCCCACACATTACATCTGCAGCCATAGTTATGGCTTCATAAAAATCCAGACATTGGGAGCCTCAGTTGTGCCAGGCCGGTCAATCCGATGAGGCTGTCTGCCTGTTGGAGAAGGCAATACGCTGCAAGGAAACTGGGTCAGTGCAGCTACCTGGCAAATGCCAATACCTGTTAAAGTAGAACTATAGGCAAAACCTTTTTATTTCAGTTTGGATAGAGTAAGGGAGGGACATAACCCCTGTCAGTTTGTTTTATTTTTATTCCATCTGTGTGCCATTGGGGAGATTTCCCTTCACTCCCTGTTCCAGCCTAACAGGAAGTGAGAGGAAATGGCTGCAAATTAGGTGAATTCCCTGCCCCCCAAAATCACCAGAACTAGTGTCCCCATTGGAAGATTTATCCTCTTAAATTTCTGGGGACAACCTAAAATGTGGGCCATTTTATTTTTTTAAATTAAAATTTATTTTTTAAATAGGACAAAGGGAGGGGGCCGTATCTCCTATAACGGGGGTACAGACAGCAATAAAAACTGACAGGTGTTATTATTTTTTTTTTCGTTAGCTATCGGCCGAAAAAGGGTTAAAACCGCTGCTACAGCGGCGCTTTGCCGGTGGTATTGCCGCGGTGTCCTATTGATTTCAATGGGTAAGAGCGGTGAATACATGGCTCCTTTACCGCTCCAAAGATGCTGCTAGCAGGACTTTTTTGGCCGTCCTGCTAGCGCACCGCTCCAGTGTGAAAGCCCTCCGGCTTTCACACTGGAGTGAAAGGGGCCGGATTTTTTCAGGCGCTATTTTTAGCGCCTTAAAAACGCCCCAGTGTGAAAGGGGCCTTAGTGTTACTTTAAATGTTAGTGCAAAAGCACCTTATGCAAAATGATTATGTAAGGTGGGCAGAAAAAATAATAAAAATAGTAAATAAAATGTGTAAATAAAAAAACTAAAAAAAAAACTAAAAACTGCCTAGTGAGACCGAACAAATATTTAAAATATAAATATCCCCCTAGGGGCTAAATACACTTTAAGCAAGTGATGTGATATGCACAATAATGTTGTCACACTCTATGGATACTATAGAGATTGACAGCCTGAATGTGTAGCAAAAAAACTGCAGTGTGCACAACAAATGCAATATAACATATAAATATATAATATAAATGGTTTGCATTTTGTCATTGCATTTTGTGGTTGATTTTCAGTTTTCTGCAAAACGCATTCAAGTATTAGTGTTATGAAGGAAAACTACTTGCATGCATGCATACATACATACGCTGATATTGCAAAAATTGTCTGACAATATAAGTGACACCCCTCCTCCTGGTGGTTGGCAAAAGTCAAAATATAATGTCCATACATATATCCTGTAAATCAGTGCAACAGTTGACATATTCTGTATATTAAATTTGTGCTTGATAGAGTGCACTTCTTTTTTAACCACTTCAGCCCCGGACCAATTGGCAGCCAAAGGACCAGGCCCCTTTTTGCGATTCGGCACTTGGTCGCTTTAACTGACAATTGCGCGGTCGTGCGACGTGGCTCCCAAACAAAATTGGCGTCCTTTTTTCCCACAAATAGAGCTTTCTTTTGGTGGTATTTGATCGCCCCTGCGTTTTTTATTTTTTGCGCTATAAACAAAAATAGAGCGACAATTTTGAAAAAAATGCAATATTTTTTACTTTTTGATATAATAAATATCCCCAAAAAATATATAAAAACATTTTTTTCCTCAGTTTAGGCCGATACGTATTCTTCTACATATTTTTGGTAAAAAAAATCGCAATAAGCGATTATTGATTAGTTTGCGCAAAAGTTATAGTGTTTACAAAATAGGGATAGTTTTATAGCATTTTTATTAATATTTTTTCTTTTTATTAGTAATGGCGGCGATCAGCGATTTTTTTTTTTATTGTGACTGCGACATGGCGGACACATCGGACATTTTTGACACATTTTTGGGACATTTGTCATTTATACAGCAATCACTGCTATTTAAATAGCACTGATTCCTATGTAAATGACAGTTGTAGTGAAGGGTTAACCACTAGGGGGCAGGGAGGAGTCAGTGTGACGTGTTGTGTTTTTTTTTTTACAGTAGGGGGGCGTGGCTGTACGTCTGACGTCATTGATCGGCGTTCCCGATGACGGGGAACCGCCGATCACTGACAGTCAGTGTAGGAAGCGCGGGGAGAGGTTTGTTTACATAGACCTCTCCCCGTTCTTCAGCTCCGTAACCCGATCGGGTCCGCCGGTCCCGCGGCCGTGGTCACAGAGCTCCCGACCGGGCAGGCAAATTAAAGGGGACGTACCCGTACGTGCATTTGCCTGCCCGTGCCATTCTGTAGACGTATATCTACATGAGGCGGTCGGGAAGCGGTTAAAATGCGATCCAGCGGTGGATTATTCCTGACATCCTCAGGGCCAGAGCAGGTCAATGGGTGAGATGTCAGGAACAGTCCACCACACAAGACCACTAGACCTTGTAGGAGACACAGGGATCGGTTTTGTACGGAGAGGATTAGGCAAGTATATCTGGCTGTTCTAGACAAAAATAAATGAGCAGTTGATCATGGATCATGCAGGCACAGCCCCACTGCATGGGGAAACTTATTTTGCCCAAGTTTTGGGTTTTAAGAAGGCTTTTTAAATTGCTTTGCAAGGCTTGATTTGTTACATTTTTAGCCTTTTTTATATGAGTCTTTAGTTGTATTTTTAAACATGCAGTGTTTGGGACATTTTGCCCATACCAGAAGTCTGGAAGATCCCTAAACATTTTTTACAACTCCCTGATGGGAAGTAATGCACATGGGTCAAGTTCTCTTTTGCAATGACTATGAAGAGGGGTCAGCACAGGGTGGATTTGGTTTAAATCAGAATTTTTAAAGAGCACCTGTCCTCTCTGTCCCACAGCGGCTCCTCCTCTGACCCACCGACAGTCCCATTCACTTTAATGGGACAGCTGGTGATGCGTCAGTGACACAACAAGGTGAGGGACGTGGCGGCAGCAGGTGAGTGGATGCCCGCTAACAGGCGCTGCCATGATGGATCTGAAATGAATGACAGGTGCTCTTTAAATGTAGGGACTCGTTGCTGGTAGGTAGAATCTTTAAAATTTGCAAACCAAATGAAGGTTTCTTATGTAGAATAATAAGCTGTCAGGTTAGTAAAACAGGGATATCGGAACAGATTCAATCATACAATTTGTGTACATAGATTTGCAAAACAATGGGATAAAGGAATATTCCTGAACTTTGGTTTATCTCGTGGTTACTGTGACGACATGTGAATGCATCAATGCACTGCATGTTGTCTCAGCTCGTATTCATTGAATGAGTTTATCAAAAATGTAAATATCGCAGAATATACATAACTAAGCTCAATTTCATGCTGAATAAACTAAATTATTAATGCATCTTAAATAAAAATAGTTTTCTAGATAGATTTTTTACTCCAATAGCATTTTATTAAAATAAATTTGAAAAAATCAGATTTAAAGCCATAACCTATAAATACCTTACAGCTGAACTAAAATAGCTGTGTGGGTGTGTTTTTTTTTTTTAATTTTTTTTTACTCTGGCTACAAATTCAATACCCACTAGTTCATTGGCACACTTTTTTATAACTTTCATATGTAGTTGGCAGTGTTTTTATAAGGTTTACGTTGTTCCAGTGTTTTGTGTGTGGAAACGCAAGGTTTACCGTTGTCACTTTGTGTTTCTCTGATTTGTGATGAGCAGTGCCCATGTGTTGGTGGTTGGTTGTTGCCGGTGTCCCCGGTTCTTGTTTTTGAATACATTACATGTAAACTAAGCTCGTCGTCTCCAGGAAGTAACTGTCATCTGGCAAGTAATAAAGAACCATTTCTTTCCAGTCAACATTGGAAGTCTTCAGTAAACCGCTGTATGGCTCTATTTTTATCCCAGGACAATTGTGGTGTGTCGGACTTTATCAGAGGCTTCCAGCAGAGTCTGAAAGTGTCAATTGAGAGTTTTTATAAACTGCTTTTTTAGTTTGTGTTGGCTCAGCTGTTCTATGGGGAGGGGGAGAGGAAAGGTTGTTGCAATATTTGTTGAAGTCTTTAGAAAGAAAAAAACTCCCCGTGTAAAGGGAAGGTTGGGACTTCCTTCCTGCTAGGAACTCGTTTTCAGATTTTTCTGCATACAACAGCGTTTTATTGTTTTTATATAGAACCGTACCGTCATATTCTATAACCTTCTACTATAAAGTATACAGAAGTGCTTTACAGCCATTCAGAATATGATGGACTCAAATGTGGCCCCCGAATTCTTGGAAGAGATTCACCAAATCCCTTCTCTGAATTATTATTGATGCACCGATACCAATTACGTTTTTTTTTTTTTTTTTTTAAATTTCTCATTGAAGTGTATCTTTTACCAAACAATTGCATTTGGAAGACCACTGCGCAAATACAGTGTGTGACATAAAATAGTGCAACAACTGCCATTTTTTTGACTTGTAAGCAACAAGTGTCAGAAAAGGGCTTGGTCTTTAACCACTTCCAGCACAAGGACTTCATATGACGTCTGACTTTGAGCGGTGATATCTGATGCCTGCGGGTTGGGAGGGAAGCGAAGGGGAAATGTCCGTACTATCGGCGAGGCGGAGATTGATCATAGAGATTTCTGGTGACCATTCCTCTGATTCTTGGAGGCCTGGGTGCGTTGTTATGTCACGTCTGAGCCGACAG
This sequence comes from Lithobates sylvaticus, assembly GCA_028564925.1. Classification (NCBI taxonomy): domain Eukaryota; kingdom Metazoa; phylum Chordata; class Amphibia; order Anura; family Ranidae; genus Lithobates; species Lithobates sylvaticus. The sequence continues at coordinate 471,411,846 of CM053030.1, forward strand.
ATGTAAACAAAGCCGGGGACTCTGGAAAGGCAGAGGACAGTTTATATTTATTTTATTATCTCAGTCTTTCCAGCCTGGAGGAGGGATCTAGGGTCTTGCAGACCCCAGATCTCTCCATAAAGAGGACCTGCCACACACTATGCTAATTAAAAGGTATGTTTACATTCCTTGTAATGGGAATAAAAGCACAGAAGCGAAGGCATGCATAAGTCACGCCCACATATGTAAACAGCGGTCAAATCACACGTGAGGTATCGCCGCATGCGTTGGAGTGAGAGCAACAATTCTAGCCCAAGACGGCCTCTGTAACTCTAATTTGGTAACCTGTAAAAATGTTTTCAAAGTTTGGTGCCATTCGACTAGTGTGCGGAATTTTAAAGCGTGAGACGCTAGGTATCTATTTACTCAGCCTAACATCTTTCACATTATACAAAAAAATTAGGCTTCTTTTTTTTTTTTTTTTTTTTTTTTTAAAAGCGTTTGAAAAATTCATGTGCAAATACCGTGTGACATAAAAAGTTGCAACAATCGCTGTTTTATTCCCTAGAGTCTCTGCTATAAAAAATATATAATGTTTGGGGGTTTTGAGTAGGGCTGGGGAAAAAAAAATAGATTGGACCTCAACTCAAAAATCTTTTATTTTTATTTATTTTTTTTTTTTTTTACGATTCTTTTATTTTTCACCAGGACCGGCGCTGACACTATGCCGGTCCTGAGGAGCTGCGGGCATGAGTTTTTAGGTAAGGCCGCGGCTTCAGCCTAGTCTGCAAGGCTGGACGCCGCGGCCTCGCCTAAAAACTCATGCCCGCAGCTCCTCAGGACCAGCGCGGTGTCCATATATAAAATATTTTTTGGAGACAATCACCCAGCTCTAGTTTTAAGTCATCTTCTAGCAAAAATGTAGGAGAGAAGTTCCAGAATAGACCCTGTATGGAAGTTGTTAAAGGAGTTGTAAAGGCAGGTTTTTTGTGTGGCAGCCTCATCTCTCTCCAGCTATGTCCACGAATGTAGAGCTCTGACTCGGCTTGGGTGCCCCCATAGCAAGCTGCTGACTGGGGGCTCTCAATAGGAGGGAGGGGCGTAATCATCAGATTTCCCCATAGAGGAGAGCGGAGATCTGACGGGTCAGTCCCTGCAGTGTGGAGAGACTGACTTGTCATCCGTCGGCTCAGCGGAGATCAACGAAGCGATCCCAGCTGAGCAAGCGGATGGCTGAATAAGGATCCACATGTGTGAAAGAACCCTAAGTAGCTTCACTTACTTCATTTGACCAAAGTTCATTCCTTTGATCTAAAAGATACTTTTGTTTGTCGTTCTTTCCCGGCGCTGATGAGGTTGATAAACATTTGTCTGCTTTTTTTTTGTGTTTTGAACAATGTGAGTAGAGAATGTCTTTGCACCGCAAGAATCGAAAAAATGGTGGCTTAAGCTCGTGGGGCTGGTTAGTCAAGATTCCCTTCGGTGCCCTCTGCCGCTTACCAGAGCCGCCGACAGCGGTGATGAGATCCTTCTCCCTGTTGGGTATGGAGATGAGTGAGGGGGAGATGGCCCCCACCCGTCTCCATACCATTGCAGGGCGGAAGCGACGCGTTTAAAAAATAAAATAAAAAAATAAAACATGGTAAAAGTAAAATAAAGTGCACAGTCATGTAGTCTTATAAGAACATATCCTGGAGGGCTGATGTCAAGGGGAGACCCTGTGCCCAGCATTGATGAGAGCCCCATATGTTCACCAAATCTTGCAGTGCCAGGTTTGAGGTATGAAACGGGGAGATATCGAGCACCCGTGTATTTTCTCTTAATGTCTTTGCACAGCTCTACATAAATTGGTGAAAAACCGAGGTGATTGCTGGTCTCATTGCATGTCAGATTTGGGTGCTCCAATTGGCAGCTAAGGACACAAATGGCTGCATTTTTGAGTAGCTGATTTGAGGACATGTTGCATGCATCATCGTTCATTAACATTATCATCATCATCACAAAAATGCTGCATTTAAAGTGTACGTTCACCTTCTCAGTAAAAATGGAAAGGTGAACCAACAACCTCCAATCCACCCCTTTCCCGGCTGTACTTCATTTTGGGTAATGAGCTGTCGGTGCCCACACAGGCCTTGCAGAACACACCACTCTTCTCTCATTCTGGAGGCTTCCGGGACAGATCAGCGCAATTCTGTTTGGTCATCACCAGCACAGAGCACTGCTATAATCTGTCCCAGAAGTCCTGCAGAAAGAAGTTGACTGGGCTGCTGTGTGGGTACTAACACATCATCGCCCATGGAGCTTCAGTGGGTACCGAGGGGGGGGGGGGTCTGTAGTGTCTTTCTGAGAACATAACCACTTTTATAGGGCCAATTTATCTTCAGACCTGAAATATGAACAAAGCCTATTCCTCTATAGTGTGTATTTCTCATTCCAGAGCACTGAGTCATTTCTGGTGTCAGTTTTCCTGACACCAAGAGAAAAATGGTGACTGGGAGGGTTCCTCCAACTGATTGACAGCCTCACCTCTGTTCATGTGTTCTATGTGAAGGGGGTGTGTCTCTCCTCTCCAATCAACTTTCAGAATTCTCCTTACTGAGCTCTGCAGAGTGTAACTCAAGTGTAACTCAAATTCAACACTTTGAACAGATGTAGAAAAGAGAAGATGGCAGATAAACGCATACCACTTATGTAGGAGGATTTGTTTCATCTCTGTATCATCTGAGGCCAATCACTTCACTGGGTAGATGCAGGGCTGCCATCAGGGGGGTACAGCCCATACACTTGTAAGGGGCCCGTTGTATGGACAGCCCGGCCGACTGGCAGGGATGTGAGAAGGTGGGTCGGGTGTAGAGGAGCTCCTGTATGTGTGCGAGTCAGCAGTCTGCTGCTCTGTCATCGGGCTCTTTGCTGCCACCTCTGGCTATTTCATGCATGTGCACCCCTCTGCATGTGGAAGCGAGAGCTGGGACTGGGATCACCTTACAAGTAAGGGCTGTTGTGTGGGGGTGGGGTGGGTGTGTGTCTGTGTACATGTCTCTGTGTGTATGTACATGCATGTCATATATATACACATGTGAGGGGGGGGGGGGCTCAGAGCGTACAGGTGTGAGGGGGCTGAGGCACTGAAGGACTTGGTGGGACGGCAAGTGGGCAGGACCATGGGGAATGTTGGCGGTCTGGCTGGTGGGGGGGGGAGGGGGGGCAGGCTTAGAGCTGTATAAGGGGCTCTGCAATTTCTGATGGCTGTCCTGGGCTGGGTATATGTAAGGGTTTACAACCACTTTAAATGCAACATGTTGCATTTTTCAACCAGGGCACACCAAACCAGCATGTTGGTGTGAACCGGACAATTTTAAAGACATATAACGTTGCGTTGTCCTTGTATCGGGCCTGTTCAGCAACACAGCTGGTTTTAGTTTGTCCCTTGGCTGCCAGAATTTTTCTAGCACAATGCGGCATGACAATAAAAAGTCATGAAGTGTATTAAGAATGACTCCACCAATGTGTTTTCAATTATTACATTTGATTTGTATTATTCAGTTTGAACACCGTTTTTATATTGGTATTTTTTTTTCCACTTAATTGAAATAAACAATTTTCCATTCTTTGAAAAATCCATATTTGGAAGTTCTGCCTTTTTCTTTGAATATTGTACTACAAATGGCTTCAATTTTCTTTTTGTAGAGTGTGAAGTGCTCATTGGGTGGCTGTGCAGCCTTTGGACCCGTGTAATGGGGATTGGGTGCAGCGGGGCTATGCAGCAGCTCTGTGATCTGTGAAAACGGGCACTTCTTCGCAGTGATAAATAAGCGGCAGATTAGGCTGGTATTCCAAGCAGCGTCTCCAGGATGGAGCAGCAAGTAAAATATTGTGCAGGCTGCATACAAATTGCCCGGTGCCTCTTGTAAAAAGACAGCTGAATAATGAAAGCAACAGTTGTGTTAACTCTTCCTTGGCGCTTCTAAAGTTTAGGCCGTGGTATGACAGGTTTAGAAGCTACATAGACTTGTACAGAACAAGGCCCCTCCAACATGGAAACATGTGACCTTCCCAGTATATGGACTGTGTAGCTGAAGGGTTATAATAAGGGAGCCGTTCATTCTCACACATTTTTAGAGTACCTAAACTGTGGAAGCCGTTATATTGAGAAAAATAATCCCCTCTGGGTGATCTGTGTACGTTGCAAGGATTTTAACAAACATTGTTGCAGATTCCTACCTTGTGTCCATGTGCAAAATGAATCTGAGAATTATAAAATCATTCCCAAAAGGCTGCTGCAGTTGCAGGATTCTAATGAAGAAAGTGGCAGGGTCTGCGTCCCTTTTTTAGATGTGCTTTCTTTTCTCATTGGGAGTATCTCACCAAAAATGAATGTTTGTTGTAGAGGATGCCCAAAATCTGACTTGTATCTTAGTGCCGACTTCTGGGAAAGTTGGTGAGCCAATGACGTATCTGGTGGATTCTGTACACCATATGTGTACAGAACACCTCCAGGTGGCCATATTGCATTTTACAGAAAATTACAGCTCTGCAGATAATGAAAGGTAATTTTTAATGACTATCAATTACAGTATTGTGTAGCAATTGTATAAGCCAGGGGGCTCCTAACTTTAAAAACAAAGAGCCAGTTTACTGTTCAAACATTAGGGCGGCAGACTGTGGCCAGTGGGAGTAGAAAATTACCTGGTGTCAGCGAGACTGAACAATGGCTTAAGCTTGGTGGACTAGTGCCCCATGAACTAATGCCCACTGTTGCTGCCAGGGGGGGGTGAGGGGTTGGGTTAATAATGCCCCAAGGGCCGGATAGAAGCGAGCAGAGTGCCACATCCGGCCCCTTGGTTTGGAGACTGGTATAAGCTATATTTTGAAGTATATGTGAACCCTCACCTTGTAAAACAACCCATTCATTTTTAAAATGGAAATGAAAGGCAAAACAAATTTATAAATGTGAATTTATTAATAAAAGGCAAAAAAAAGATTAACCAAAGTTCAGGAATATTCCTTTTATCCCATTGTTTTGCAAATCTATGTACACTACAAATTGTATGATTGAATCGGTTCTGATATCGCTGTTTTAATAACCTCACAGCTTATTATTCTAAATGGGGAAATATTTAAGATTAGAACTACCAGCAACAGTAAGTCCTTACAATTTTAAAGCGCACCTGTCAATTCAGATCCATCATGGCAGTGTCTGTTAGCGGGCATCCACTCACCTGCTGCCGCCACGTCCCTCACCTTGTCACTGCCGCATCACCAGCCGTCCCATTAAAGTGAATGGAACTGTCGATGTGTCAACAGAGGGTCAGAGGAGAAGCCGATTTTGGGACAGAGATGACAGTTGCTCTTTAAAAAAATTATGATTTTTAAATCAAGCCTTTTTACTAGTGATTTTTTTTTTTTTTTTTTTCTCAAATCCACCCTGGAACTGGATATCGTTTCATACAAGTACATAGTACAGCAGGCACATATAAGGAATATGAAATCTTTGGGTAACCCCCCCCCCCCCTCCATGAAAGTGGATTTACCATTTTAAGGTGCAACTTCCTGACTGAGTAAAGTCCTCCATCTGTGTCTCACACGTCCCCCCCCCAGATACTGCAGTTTAGTGGGTGGTTTCAACAATGGAGGCAGTGCTGCCAATCCAAAAAGCGGTGGACAGGGCTAGATGTGGCCAGATGCTAATTGACAACCTTCAGCCTTTTGACTCATGACCTTGCTAATAGCCACACCCCCCCCCTTAGTTTTTTGTTTTTTTTTAATATTCTACTGTACTGGAAGCAGACTCAGGCTAAATGAGTGGCAACTCTGCTCTAAATTCAGGAGCAGTGCAGCATCTTTGCCACCCCCATCACAGGAAGCTGCATTAGGTGGATTTTAATGGCATTCACCAAGAACTTTACAGGGGGACAAAAACTGAGTGCAGATGGTCTTAAGAGCTGCAGTGTGTGTAAATGTATTGTATATTTTGTTTTAATTTATATTATGGGAAAAAAATACCTGTAGGTAGAAGTTTATCTAAAACTGAACAAAAAATCAAATGCTGCTTCCTTGTACTATGACAGTTTGGGAGTTCTGTACATAGACTTTGTACAGAACTCCCCCGTGTGTCCTATTTCATGCTGGCGTCATTGGCTGCCCGCCTATCCCAGAAGTCGGCACAGATGGAGTTCACATTGGAGGCATTCCCCGCAATAGGAGTTAGCTTTACTGAGTCTTCGTATTTCTGTAAAAATTAAGGGTTGCAGATGGAGTTCCTATTTTCTTATTACAACACTGAGATTGCTCAGGTGACCTTTCCACTCCCCATTCATAATGGAGAGTACAAATTGCAGCATAGTTGTCCAATACTTTTAGTGTGTGTGTGTGTGTGTGTGTGTGTGTGGTGTGTTTTTTTTTTTTTGTCTGGTGTGCAACCCAACACACTATGATTCTATAGTAAGGCCGGTGTGTTTTATCATAATACCGCTACCCATCGGAATAGGTAATGTAAGTGACCTTCCGTCACCGCCATCTTGGTACACCCCGCACTTGGCCGCAGTAAGCATGCAGTCAGGGGGCAGCAGCGGACACCTACCAAAGTCTTCAATTTTCCACTTATTTTTACCAGTAAACTGAGCTTATATAGAGAAATAGAGTATTTTGAACTGTCAGACTCCTTTTTGATTTTAAAAGCAGCGGCAAGCCTGCTGATTTCACAGGTATTTGAACAAGAAAGCTGATTTCACAGGTTTGCTAATCTGACAGAACACAGCTGCTTTTAACATTCGACATCAAGAGTCTGACTAATTTCAAAATACTGTATTTCACTATAAAAGCTCAGTTTACTGGTAAAAATAAGTGTGAAGACTTGAGTGGGTGTAAGAAGATGTCCGCTGCCGCCTTCTGACAGCAGGCTTACTGCGGCCGAGTGCTGGGTGTACCAAGATGGTGGTGATGGAATGTCACTTCCGTTAGCTACTCTGATGCGTAGCGGTATTCTGATAGAACACCGGCCATACATTATACAACTTTCTTGTACAATTTTTATTTAGATTTACCAAAACCATCTAATATGAGTTCAAACCTAAACACTTTGAATTTGTATGCAATCGGGTACGCTCAGGTGTGAATGCAGTCTCACTTCCTCTTTGGCACTCTCTCTCCTCTCCCTGCCGGCACTCTCTCTCCTCTCCCTGCTGGCACTCTCTCTCCTCTCCCTGCTTTGGGTCCCCCTCCTCAGCATGATTCTTGTCAAGGGGGGTACCTGTGCAGCCAGGCCAGTGCTGGATCGGAGTCAGCTGAGTGTTTAGGGATGGGGGTGGGTAGAACAGGTAGTGGGCTGTTTTTTTGCCCAAACGCATGGAATGCGTTTTGGGTAAAAAAAAAGTTTTGACTTTAGAATCACTTTTTAAGGTATGCGTCCATTTCTCTGTGTGGACTGAGGCAGTAATTGTTCCACAAGTCTGTCTAGGAGAAGATTGTATTTGTCTTCTCCGAATTTCATGTCGGTGAGTCAGCACGGCAGTGTGCCCTGTGCTGGTTGTGTTCTGCAAGCTTTGGGCAATGACATGCTTTGACATGTATGGTAGATTAAGGGTTTTCTTCTATTCCTTATCCTTTCTCCAAGTGAAGATTCCTGAATGTCCACTCTTGTCTAATCGTTTGTGTAATTACACATATATAATAAAAATACTACACAGGGCAGGGGGCATTTCACACCAGATCCCAGTCCTGGAAAGGCTTTTCGTGGGAAAAAAAAAAGGCAAATAAAGAAAAAATAATATAGCGCATATTGATTTCAATGGGAAGGGGCGCTATAGGACCGGTCAATATACCGCTCCTACAGCGCACCAAAGATGAGGCTTGCAGAACATTTTTCAGTGTCCTGCAAGCGCACCGCTCCAGTGTGAAAGCCCTCGGGCTTTCACACTGGAGAGACAGCAGCAGCTCTTTCGGGTCAGTTTGCAGGCGCTATTTTTAGCGCAATAGCGCCTGCAAACCGCCCCAGTATGAAAGGGGCCTAAGTGAACTTTTTTTTTTTATATTGCCCACACCTGTTACTTACCCCAGGTGAGTTTAAAGGAGCATCACATGCTTGAAACAATCCTATTTATCCTCAATTTTGAAAGGGTGCCAAGAATTTTGACCAGCCCATTTTTGGAATTTTGTGTGACATTGTCTAATTTTAGCTCCCCCCCCCCCTTTTTTTGTTTTTGTTCCAATACACACAAAGGGAATAAACGTGTATAGCAAAACGTGTTACTGCAATAATTTTCTGTGAGAAATACTTGATTTTCTGGAAATATTTCTGGGGTGCCAACAATTTCGGCCATGACTGTATGTATGAATATAATTATAATATATTTTCTCTCATCAGATGTGGTGGCTGCCTTCTCATTTTTTTTTTTGTGTCTGCTTTCTCTCTGTTCACCTGGTGATCTGGCCAAACACACCACCTGTATTAGAGTGCCAACACTCTGGTTGAAGAACACTGGGCACCTTTGGGCAGCAGCATTGTTAATCTGGGGGAGGGAAGGGTTTGATGCGTTAGCAGATTTAGATACACTAACTAACAAATTGAAGCTCAACTCCACGGTTAAAATAACAGTTTAGTTACTTTTGGGATAAAGGTTGTACATAAATAAAAGCTGCCGCTTGTTTTATCTCGACACACTAAGGCTGCATTCACACCTGGGCGTTTTGTAGCTTGAAGCCTGAAGCTACAAAAGCTAGAGGGGAAAAAATACATTATTCTCTATGGAGATGGTTCACATCTCCACTCCAAAACGCCTGAAGCCCTACGCCTGAAGCTCAAACAAGTTCCGGACCCTTTTTTGTCGCGCGAATCGGGCAGATTTGGACGTTTTTATTCTTTTTACATTGGTGACCTTTTGCTCTGCACAAAATTCGCGGCAAAACGCGGTAAAAAACGCCGCGAATCGCGGTAAAAAAACGCCGCAAATCGCGGTAAAAAACGCCGCGAAAAAACGCCGCAATTCGCGCGATTTTCTGCCTGAAAGGTGTGAATGCAGCCTAACTGCTACATCTTTTTCTGTTGAAAAAACAGACCTACTAGCTGGATTATGAAGTGAAAATAGGAGGGTAAGAATAATGCAACTATCACATCTAAGGATTAGTGAGCTGCAATATATTTAGTTTTTGCTTTTTTTTTTTTTTTTTTTTTTTTGGGGTGTTTAGTACGGCTTTAAGATCTGAGGTCAGCGGAATCTGTCGTTTTTTTTCTCTTTTCAGATATTGAGGTAGCTCTGGAGGGAGCTTCAAATGGCAAAACTAGACAAATGAATGGGGTGTAGTAAGCAACAGTCGGAATACATATTTCTGAATATTACATTGGGCATTCTAAGATGACTTATTTTTCTCACTGATTGCCTTGGGTTTCTTCCCAATGCACCTTGTTAAATGGAAGTTTTGTCATTTGGATTGGTGTGGTGCTCTCCACATTCCTTTCACAGCTTTCATTTTGTGGACGTCGGGAGTGAACATGAAATGTCCCTGTGGCAGTGTGAGGTTGGATGTCACAACTGTGATTTAAAAGCATTTGAAGTATGCGAGTCATGCAAGGTTATGGCTAGATGAATGTCTAATTGCACATTCGTAAGGCAAATGGAACCCAGGCATGTTTGCACATGGGGCTTTCATACAGTGTGCATACGTGGGGAATGGGAGACTAGTGTGCATGAGTCTGTGGTTTTTGTTTTATGTGTGCATGGGTATATATAAATGTAATACCAATATATGTAAACAATCTGGACTAGGTTGCAAAAGACGTGTGTAAAGCAGCTAGCTATAAATTGTGATACCAGTTGTAAACTAAAAAAACAGCGCTATACAAATCACATAAGAAGGAAAAATAGCATATTTTCTTCAAAGGAATGCAATGATATTATCAATGCAAGCCAACAGTATAATGTATACAATGCATAAATTGATCAGTGATATCATAAAGTGCATTCATAGGTGACTATTTGGTAAATTTCAAAGAAAACATATCTGCAATGCATTAAATGAGTGGATATAGTCCATGAATAAAAAGTCCTATCTTATAACATAACATCCACAGTGTAAGATGTTCACAGAAAAATTGTCCGTCTTATTTGCACAGAGACCTCCACCACAGTAGTAGTAGTAGATACTATAAGCCTCTTACCAGAACCGTTGGGCCAAACTTATAATGGCCAAAAGCGCATGGTGTACTGCACAGCCTCAGCTTCCACTAGGAGGGAGATGGTCGCCTCTTGGCAAGCAAGATATGTATCCAAAACCTAAACATACAGTGGAGTCCATATAAAATGTCTTTATTAAAAGGATTATCAGGCTCTGACAATACAGCAATTCAATACCAGAAGGAGTGAGAAGCAGCAGGCTGATGGTTAACGAACACCGTTGGTGTCGGCGAGTAGTGCGTTAGAATGCTGTAGCTGGCCATTTCCTACGCGTTTCATCAGCAGTGATGTTTTGGGGGGGGGGGGGGGTGGGCCATACCTATGCTATTGTTCCTTGTGTTGATTATATTTATAGAGCTATGTGTGTGTGCACACCCACACCACACAGTATTCAGACCCCCCTTAAATTTTTCACTCTGTTATATTGCAACCATTTGCTAAAATCATTTTTTAAGTTAAATTTTTTTTTTCCTCATTAATGTACACACAGCACCCCATATTGACAGAAAAACACAATTGTTGAAATCTTTGCAGATTTATTAAAGAAAAACTGAAATATCACATGTGTCAGTATTCAGACCCTTTGCTCGGTATTTAGTAGAAGCCCCTTTTGATCTAATAAAGCCATGAGTCTTTTTGGGAAAGATGTAACAAGTTTTTCACACCTGAATTTGGGGATCCTCTGCCATTCCTCCCTGCAGATCCTCTCCAGTTCTGTCAGGTTGGATGGAAAACGTTGGACAGCCATTTTTTAGGGCTCTCCAGAGATGCTCAATTGGGTTTGAGTCAGGGCTCTGGCTGGGCCATTGAAGAACACTCACGGAGTTGTGAAGCCACTCCTTCCTTATTTTAGCTGTGTACTTGTTGGAAGGTAAACCTTTGGCCCAGTCTAAGGTCCTCAGCACTCTGGAGAAGGTTTTCATCCAGGATATCCCTGTACTACATCTTTCCCTCTATTGCAACCAGTCGTCCTGTCCCTGCAGCTGAAAAACACCCCCACAGCATGATGCTGCCACCACCATGCTTCACTGTTGGGACTGTATTGGACAGGTGATGAGCAGTGCCTGGTTTTCTTCACACATACCGCTTAGAATTGAGGCCAAAAAGTTCTATCTTGGTCTCATCAGACCAGAGAATCTTATTTCTCACCATCTTGGAGTCCTTCAGGTATGTTTTTTTTTTTTTTTTTTTTAGGAAACTCTGTGCAGGCTTTCATGTGCCTTGCACTGAGGAGAGGCTTCCGTCAGGCCACTCTGCCATAAAGCCCCGACTGGTGGAGGGCTGCAGTGATGGTTGACTTTCTACAACTTTCTCCCATCTCCCGACTGCAGCTCTGGAGCTACACCACAGTGATCTTTTGGTTTTTCTTTACCTCTCTTCCCAAGGCTCTTCTCCCCCGATAGCTCAGTTTGGCCGGATGGCCAGCTCTAGGAAGGGTTCTGGTCGTCCCAAACGTCTTCCATTTAAGGATTATGGAGGCCACTGTGCTCTTAGGAAGCTTAAGTGCAGCAGAATTTTTTTTGGTAACCTTGGCCAGATCTGTGCATTGCCACAATTCTGTCCCTGGGCTCTTCAGGCAGTTAATTTTGACCGCCTGATTCTCATTTACTCTGACATGCACTGTGAGCTGTAAGGTCTTATATAGACAGGTGTGTGGCTTTTCTAATCAAGTCCAATCGGTATAATCAAACACAGCTGGACTCAAAGTCGTAGTGTAGAACCATCTCGAGGATGATCAGAAGAAATGGACAGCACCTGAGTTAACTGAGTGTCGCAGCAAAGGGTCTGTATACTTAAAACCATGTGATATTTCAGTTTTTTTTCTTTTTGAATAAATCTGCAAAAATGTCAACAATTCTGTGTTTTCCTGTCAATATGGGGTGCTGTGTGACTGTACAGGGGGTCCCCGACTTGCGAACGCCCGACCTACGAACAACCCCTACTTACGAACGGGGTGCTACGGAGACCCTCCGCCATTTTTCGCCGTGTTCCCACCGTTCTGCGCATGCGCGGCCATACGGAGCCTCGGAAAATGCCGTAAATGTCCGTAATTTGCCGCGCATGCGCAGAACGGCATTAGACAGAACATCGGAAATGTCCGTATTTGTCGGTCTGCGCATGCGCGGCCGACTTACGATTATTTCCGACTTCCGTACAGGCGGGCAGTCCCTAACGAGTTATATATATATATATATATATATATATATATATATATATATATATATATATATATATATATATATATATATATATATATATATATATATATATATATATTGGACATTGCCTACCCCTTTTTTTTTTTTTTTTTTTTTTTTTTTTTTTTTTTATTTATTTTTTAGTCTTCGTGGGTGTGAAATGTAGTCTAAACCAAGGATCTAATTGTTAATGATACTCCTGTACCAACAAACCTGTATGTAAACCCTTTAGCTTATAAGTCAGTGCACCCCGTTTTTAATGACCGACTTTTTTTTTTTTTTTTTTTTTTTTCATTCCTCCTGCAGGCTCCAGACAAGCGGAAAGCATTAGAAGAGACCAAGGCCTACACCACCCAGTCCCTGGCCAGTGTTGCCTACCAGATCAATGCATTGGCCAACAATGTGCTGCAGCTGCTCGACATCCAGGCCTCCCAGTTGCGAAGGATGGAATCCTCCATTAATCATATCTCCCAGGTAAGGAATGACTGAGGGACATGGCATGTAAACCAAAGAGCTGCATCCATGCCACCATCACATGCGGTATGGCAGTTTCCTAAGTTTTGAATCTTGAATGAGGATGGTTACTTTGGGATATCCCCTAAACACCACTTTATTTATGAGAATGTGTCTGTTTGCATATGCTTATGCATGCTTTAAAAAAACCTACTGTGTATAGCACAAGTGAATATTCCATTTTTGAAATGTGTTCACCCCATTTTCTTAATGTCCATACGTAATCGGAATTTAATGAATTTCTTTCATCACTACTAGAGAACTACAGGAATGCCATGACAAACATGCAAGTTTTTAATTTTGAGGTTTGTATTTAATACTCAGGTGTTTTTTGTTATTTGCTTTTCTGGTTTTATTCTTAATGTATGATGCCAAACTGTAATTTTTTATGGATTTCCTGTAAGTGTACATATTCTGAGTTACACATCTAAGAACTAGACTATTAAAGAGTGTGATTGGATAAATCTATAAAAACATGTCAGTGCAAAATCTTAATAAAACGTGCAGTATATGTCTGCAATACATGCACATTTCTCCATGTTTTATCTCTCTCCTATAAAGACCCTGCAAGTACAGAAAAATACCCATCTGTCAATAGGGAGGGATTAAAACTCCTGCATGTTTGTGTACCGTTTGGGAAATTTACCTTCACTTCCTGTCCTAGAGATGTAACGGGAAGTTTGAGGAAATCTCCCAATGGGAATTCTGCTGAAAAAAGCAGGAGCCTAAACTGCCAATGTCTTCCTGTGCCCTGGGTGAGCTGCAGGTGGGCACTTGCTGGTCATTGAATGAATGTACGCCTATAAATTCTGTATATCTGTGTTTAACCAGTGTATGGCATAGGATGCATTTTTCAAATGCACTTCTTCCAGGTTCATGGCTGCATTTTTTATTGTCTCGGTTGCTGCAGACTCCACCCTTTCGACCAAGGTACTTTCTTATAAACCGCATGGTGGAGAAGTGGTTTAATGGAGCTCATAGCTGCTTATGCAACTGCAGAGATTGGTATCGGCTTTAAAGGATCAGTTCACCTGTTGTAACATGTTACACCCTGAATATGGGTGTAACAACATGTTATGAAAGTACTCCCACCCCGAACGATCCTCCGCTCTGCCATTAGCTGTCACAATTTACAGATTTGCCCGGCCACATCACTCATTTACAGTCCTCTGTGAATGGAAAGCTACAAGTCCCAACAGCCTTTTCAGCTGTCGGCTTGTAGTTTTCAATGAACTGAGTCTTCATGTCGGCTTTTATCTGCTTGCCCATACAGGCTCATAAATACACGGATAGGTCTGCATTAGAGACACCAGAAACTGGTTGGTTCACACCACATGCAGTCCAGTGCGTTATTTAAATTTTTTTTTAATTTTTTTTTTTTTTTTCTCCTCTTCTGCATCAAAAACCCATGGACCTAGGTTACATGGATTTCGATGGCAGTTGATTGCGTTCCAGAACAGTCAGTGTTTTTTTTATTTTTTGTCCTGCAAGAAACTGCACTGGAACGTAGCAAAATGCATCACAAATGTCCTGCAAGAAACTGCACTGGAACGTAGCAAAATGCATCACAAATGCACCAGAATTCATTACAGGGTACTTTGGAAAAGTGAACTTTGGGGGAAAAAAACAATAGGGGAATAGACACTTGAAAACACATGAAGGAATGCATCCTGACTGCATTTCTGTGATGTGAGCCGGTGAAGGGCTTTTCAATTCAGTGATCCAGGCGGCTCTAGTGACTTGGAGTTCAGGGTTTAACTACCTGTTCTAGTCTATAGTAGGAGGTAACAAGCATTTTTGTGTTTTTCTTGCAGCTGTCTGAACAGCATATTTGTTTAGGGAAATTTTGGCAAGCTCTTATCTAGAAGACAGTCCATTTCAATCCAGCACCATCCTACCTTTTTTGTAGCAAGTTTGCGGAGCGAGGAGCATTTTACTGGCTAAAAATGGTTAGGTGTGGCCAAGAGAAGAATTTACATTGGAGATCTAAGAGGCAGAAAAGGGAGAATGTGTGTGGTATCGGATGTTTGCAGGTAGAGCTTAAGTGTACAGCAGGCATCACTAAATGGCAGACTGTGGTCCAGACTGAGTCGCTGTCCCATCTGGACCCGCAGTTGCGCCATTTAGCAGCCAGTTTTGTCTCCCTGCCTCCGCCACTGTCACTATCGCAGCAGGACAGATGGAGAATGGGAGGCACAGTAACACTGGATGGAGGGTGGGAGCTGCCCAAGATAATTTTGCAGATTAACCAGCAGTTAATTGGTTGCTAGGACACAGTGCGGTCCTAGCAACCGGTTGCCAGCTTGTTGATATACAAAGTTAACTCCCGCTCCCACCTTCCACCCAGTGCTACTGTGCCTCTCGCTCTCCAGCTGTCCTGCCTCCCACTCTCCGCTCTGTGTAAAGTAGCAGAGTGGGGGGGGGGGGGGGCAGATGACCTGGCTATGCAGGATCAGCATCGAAATATTTTATCAATCCCTTAAATGAATGATGGGGGAGCAGTGGTATTTCTGTGTTAGGCCTATGATCTAAGGACACCATTCCTACTGTGAAACATGGAGGTGGATCGCTGATGTTTTGGGGATGTGTGAGCTACAAAGGCACAGGAGATTTGGTCAAAATTGATGGCAAGATGAATGCAGTATGTTATCAAAAAATACTGGAGGATTTGCATTCATCAGCCAGGAAGCTGCTCATGGGACGTACTTGGACATTCCAACATGACAATGATCCAAAACACAAGGCCAAGTGGACCTGACATTGGCTACAGCAGAATAAAGTGAAGGTTCTGGAGTGGCCATCTCAGTCTCCTAATACAGTATTGCGGCTTGATGTGAATGTACAGCGAACCCTACTGTGGGGGGGGTTGTGTGATGTAAAGGGGTAGAGAACACTACTGGGTGGGTGATTGTGAAGGGGGGCAGTGCTGTTGGAGTGGAGTGGGGGGGGGGGGGTTGTGTGATGCAAAGGCTGAGATTCAGCCCATGTGTATGGGGATTTAAAGTGGATGTAAACCCGACTTTCATGAAATTTGAGCTGGGCACATATATCTAGTGATTTTGTATTTCTGTCCAAAGCACTGAGTCCCGTGGCTTTCTCCTGCTCTTTTATCAGCCTGATAACTTCTGACAAGTTCTCTGACACAAGAGATAAAAGCCGCCTGTAATTTTGTGTCTTCAGAGGTTGCTATAAATAGATTAGCAGACAGCTTGACATGTTGGAGCACAGCTCTGCACATTCCTTTGCTAATGTGGAGGGTGGGCGTGTGCCTTTCCTCCAATTGGCTGTATGCCAATAATCCACTCCCAGTGCTGAACAGGAAGAGCAAAATCTGTAACGCCATGTGCACTTTCTGAAGGATATATACAGCTGAAAATGGCAGATCTACATGTAAAACTTAGATTTGTTTTATTCCTGTGTATCACTTCTGTTCACTTCTCTGTGTATATGAGGGTTTACATCCACTTTAAGGTATCTAAAAGGTGTAAAAGAAAAAGCCAACCATACATTATTTTGTGTGTGTGTGTGTGAGACTATATACTTTTTGTGTGTGAAAAAAAAATTGTCTCTGTCTCTCACACATCAAGTAGTTGAAAATGAGGGGTTCTGTTTGAAACCAAGCCACGGTAAAGTAGACCAACTAAAATTTCATCCACAACTGCCAGGAAAGTTAATTTGGGATGCAAAGAAAAACCCACAAATAACTTCAGGTGAAATACAGGACTCTCTGAAAACATGTGGTGTGGCTGTTTCAAGATTCACAATAAGGAGGCACTTGAAGAAAGATGGGCTGCATGGTCAAGTCGCCAGAAGAAAGCCATTACTACGCAAATGCCACAAAGTATCCCACTTGCAATACGCCAAACAGCTCAGAGACAAGCCTCAAACCTTCTGGCACAAATTCATTTGGCATGATCAAACCAAAAGTGAGCTTTTTGGCCACAACCATTAACGCTTCATTTTAGAGGAGTCAGCAATGCCTTTGATGAAAGGTACACCATTCCTACTGTGAAACACAGAGGTGGATCGCTGATGTTTTGGGGATGTGTGAGCTACAAAAGGCACAAGAAATTTGGTCAAAATTGATGGCAAGATGAATTGAGTATGTGATCAAAAAATACTGGAGGAACATTTGCATTCATCAGCCAGGAAGCTGTGCATGGGACGTACTTGGACATTCCAACATGACAATAAACCAAAACACAAGGCCAAGTCGATCTGTCATTGGCTACAGCAGAATAAATGAAGGTTCTGGAGTAGTGATCTCAGTCTCCTGACCTCAATGTCATTGAGCCACTCTGTGGAGATCCCAAACACGCAATTCATGCAAGACAACCCAAGAATTTACAGGAACTGGAGGCTTTTTGCCAAGAGGAATGGGCAGCTTTAACATCTGTGTAGATAAAGAGCCTCATCCACAAATGCCACAAAAGACTTCAAGCTGTCAGTGATGTTAAAGGGGGCGATGCACGCTATTAAGAACTGGGGTATGTAAACTTTTTTGATCAGGGTCATTTAGGTAGTTTCTGTTGTGATTAATGATTTTAAAAATGGTAAAACCAGTTGATTGATAATATATGGCTTCAGCCAAACACTAACCATTAGTAAAAAATGTTTGCGTTATAATTCTGCCAGGGTATGTTAACTTATGAGCACAACTGTATGTATATGTGTATAATCTCTCTCCACGAAGGGCTGTGCCACATCTGCTGACATTTTAGTTTAATTTCGGTTTTGGAGCATGAACAGAATTTGCATAATCTCCAACTGCAATAAAACATTTTCCATTCTCGCTGCGACCCAAGTGAAGGCAGCTGCTTTGACATTTAGATTGATGCTTTAATTCCTCAAGAAAAAACTTGTGTATCAGAATTAACTTTCTTAGTTGGTGTGAGGGTTGTTGTGTGTGTGTTTTTTTTTTTTTTTTTTTTTTTTTTAAATCTATTTTTACAGTAAAAAAGAGGAGAAAAAAAAAGTGAACCTGTTCCTTCAGTAGCTATGCATGCTCAAACTTTCAGAAGCATTGCTAGAAACCCTATAGTTGAGAGACACGTAATTATCACACCCCCCCCAACCACTAAAGTAGCATCAGGGTTTGCAATAGTGACCCCGCCCCATGTTCCAGGGGCCACGTGCCGCCTCCCTGGCACATTCTCTTTTACACTTAGACAGGAGGGTCCGTGGGAGCGACGTATACAGGAACCGATCTTCTCCATTTTCCTCCTTAAACCGCTGAAAGACCGCGCCTCCTCCTCCTCCTCCTCCTCCTCCTCCTCCTGCAGGAGGAAAATGTTGTTGGTTATGCTATACTAAAAGCATTTTTAAATTTTAGAACCATTTCATTGTGGTGCACGACCGGTTACCATATCACTTAAGTGGTCCTCATTCTTTAACCATTATAGACCCGCGCTATAGCCAATTGACGGCTACAGCGCGGATCTATTGTGCTGGGACTACGTCTATTGACGTCGCCCCGGGCACGAGCTGCCTGGGCATGCGCGCGGCGCGCTCTGTGATCAGCGAGTCAGCCAATGACAGCTGATCATGTGATACTAACAGAGCCGGTAAAAAAAGCCGATCACCGGCGGCAGTGAGAGGGACATCAGTCCCTCTCACTGCAATGTGCCAGCGATGTGCCCCCACCTTTGCCCCATTAAAGTGCCCCCACCTTTGCCCCATTAAAGTGCCATCTCTCAGTGCCCCCACTGCCATCTCTGTGCCCCCACTGCCAGTGCTGCTCATCTGTGTCACCTACCAGTGCTCATCGGTGCCACCCATCAGTGTCCATCGGTGCCACCCATCCTTATCTGTCTCCTCCAGTGCAGCCTATCAGTGCCCACCTGTGCCGCCTCATCAGCGCATATCAATGAAGCAGAAAAATTACCTGTTTGCAAAATTTTATAACAAACTCTTAACCGCTTACCGACCGCCTCATGTAGATATACAACTACAGAATGGCACGGGCAGGCAAAAGCACGTACGGGTACGTCCCCTTTAATTTGCCTGCCCGGGGGGCGTGCGCGCGCCGTCGGGAGCTCCGTGACCACGGCCGCGGGACCAGCGGACCCGATCGCCGCTGGTATCCCGCGATTGGGTTACGGAGCTGAAGAACGGGGAGAGGTCTGTGTAAACAAACCTCTCCCCGCGCTTCCTACACTGACTGTCAGTGATCGGCGGTTCCCTGTCATCGGGAACGCCGATCAATGACGTCAGACGTACAGCCACGCCCCCCCTACTGTAAAAAAAACACAACACGTCACACTGACTCCTCCACGCCCCCTAGTGGTTAACCCCTTCACTACAACTGTCATTTACATAGGAATCAGTGCTATTTAAATGGCACTGATTTCTGTATAAATGACAAATGTCCCAAAAATGTGTCAAAATGTCCGATGTGTCCGCCATAATGTCGCAGTCACAATAAAAATCGCTGATCGCCGCCATTACTAATAAAAAAAAAAATATTAATAAAAATGCTATAAAACTATCCCCTATTTTGTAAACGCTATAACTTTTGCGCAAACTAATCAATAATCGCTAATTGCGATTTTTTTTTTATTTTTTTTTTTTTTTTTTTTACCAAAAATATGTAGAAGAATACGTATCGGCCTAAACTGAGGAAAAAAATGTTTTTTTATATTTTTTGGGGATATTATTATAGCAAAAAGTAAAAAATATTGAATTTTTTCAAAATTGTCGCTCCTATTTTTGTTTATAGCGCAAAAAATAAAAACCGCAGGGGCGATCAAATACCACCAAAAGAAAGCTCTATTTGTGGGAAAAAAAGGACGCCAATTTTGTTTGGGAGCCACGTCGCACGACCGTGCAATTGTCAGTTAAAGCGACGCAGTGCCGAATCGCAAAAAGGGGCCTGGTCCTTTGGCTGCCGATTGGTCCGGGGCTGAAGTGGTTAAACATGATTTTTTTTATTTCTTTTTTTATTTTCCATCTTTTTGTTCATTTAGCAAAAAATAAAAACCCCAGCTGTGATTAAATACCACCAAAAGAAAGCTCTATTTGTGGGAAAAAAATGATAAAAATGTCATTTGGGTACAGTGTTGTATGACCGCGCAATTGTCATTCAAAGTGCGTCAGCGCCAAAAGCTGAAAATTGGTCTGGTCACGAGGGGGGTTTAAGTGCAAAGTAATCAGGTGGTTAAAAGGTTCAGCAGCCCCGCTCTAAAATATCCCCTTACGTGTCCTAAAATTGCTAGAGAAGTCTTTTTGTGGGAAGCACCATAATCGGTCGCTGGTCAAGCGCTCTGTTCATTCAAGCTGACTGGAAAGGGTTCTTCGGTGGGCTCTACAGCAAGTACATCATCATGTGCAACGTGCATGTAGGGAGCCATGTAAAGGTCCACATCCGAAGTGTAATGTGATGGACTCTTGGTAGGGATCTGGGGAGAAGATGACATGTAGCAGCAGCATCCCCAAGCCAGCCAGTGTTCAATCTCTGCTTTTCCATCCAATGTATTTTTGATCTTTGCGCAACTCTTCCCAAGAACCAGCCCAATGTTTGCATCAGGGTTGAGGGCTCTTGAAGAGTATTGAGGCAGGGAATCGATGTACAGCACCCTGTGGCCCCTACTACACCACCATGATCTTCCTGGGTTAGGGAAGCACCGAGATCCAGATTTCAGTGGGTCTAAATACAAAGTATCAGCAAAACACACAAAAAGGTTATATTTAAAAATTCCATTAGCATTTTAAAAGGGGGTAATGGAGGAACCAGAGAGGGTAAAATAAGAAGCAGGTTAACTTTAACTTTCAGCATTTTAAGGTTCTGTTCATACAGACTTTGAACACTGAAGCAAATTCTGCACCAGTGTGACTTCAGGCAGTGCACATGTCTGTACCCATCCAGTCGGCTCAGTGCGTTCGTTTGCCCTAAAAGTCAGGAGGTGCTTGGCAGATGCCACAAACCTTTTAGCTCTGTTGTGGACGAGGCTTGTGGTGTAGCTCTGTCATCAGAGCAATTCCGAGAGCACAATCTATAAATACTCATTGTTCCCCTTTTTTATAAAGCTTTCCCATTTCTCTTGCAGCTTTTCTTCCCCTCACTTCTCTCGTCTTGTGCTGGCATAGCATTATATGTATGTATTATATAATATATCCCCCCCCCCCTCATTAGTCTATTCTTGCGGTTTTTGCATATATAAATGTCACAATGGCATTTTCTGAAGTGGGTTTTCTTATTTATATGAAAGAATTAAGATTCATTAGTTGGTTTGAAGGAAACGTGTGGTTTTTGGTAATAAGGTGGTTGACCTGTATTTCCCTAGGTGGGTGTAGTAGCTGTTTCTGACCAGCAAATTAAAGCCCAGGACTCTTCTCTCCCTCAGTATTTTATGCACGGGAGTGATGTCATCGCGGCTCCGGCCAGTCAGAGCCAAAGTCCACAAAGCCGGAAGCAAGATGGGTGAAGATGCAAGCAGCTCTGAGATCTCGGCATGGGAGGGCTTTGTTTTAAGGCAAACGTAAAGTAATGTGCTAGTATGCAGTGCATACTAGCACATTATGACTTTACCTTACAGGGTGTTAAAAAAAAAAAAAAAAAGTCCAGCCGTTTTACATCCGCTTTAAAGCACTTTTACTGCTTGTTGGGATGAACGTTGGCTGCTGGGTGAGCAAGCTATTAGTCTATTCCTCTACTCCTACACTTCATAGATCAGCTTTAATGCACAAATTAGAAGTACCTGAATTGGACTTGCAATCGTCCTTTTGCTGTCCCTTTTTATAGCAGGACTTAAAGCAGAGTTCCACCCACATTTTTTACTTTTCACAATCCAGCAGTAAAGAGGGCACTCTTGGCAATTTGGCATATCATATTTTTTATTTATTTTTTATTTTTAAACTTACTGCTGCATTTCTTAATATTCCTACTTCCTCCTCAGCCACGCGCGTCATTTCCGGCTTTGCAATGTCTCCTGGCATATGTGTGTCATCAATCCCAGGAGACAACAGGCATCGCTGGTGTTAAGCCGCTACCCATCAGAAAATGCAACCGACGTGACGTCGCGGCCATCTTGGTTCACCTGCACTCATCCTACAGTAAGCCTAGCGTTAGTAGTCAGCAAGTGGACATCTTTATACACCAACCGGAGTCTTGCTGTTCACAAATATTTTTAACAGTAAACTTGGAGTTTACTGTTTAAAATAACTGTGAAAAGTAAGACTCCGGTGGGTGTATAAAGATGTCTGCTTGCTGACTTGTAACTCTAGGCTTACTGTAGGATGAGTGCGGGTGAACCAAGATGGCCGCAACACAACGTCACTTTGGTTGCATAGTCTGATGGGTAGTGGCTTTCTGACAGGACACTGGGTTGAAGCATCGAGAGATAAAGAGGTGCATACAGCATCACCATATCCTGGAAGAGACTGCTAGTGGGCTTCACATGTTCCCACAGTTGAGATGGAAGCGCTCTGCAGAGCAAAAATAAACAGTAATTAAAAAAAACGTGAATTGAGCTGCGACATGTTAAATGACATGGATTTAATGTTTAAATATAGTGTAAAAGAACGGATTATATAAACAAAAAAATAATTCTGGGTGGAACTCCGCTTTCAGTGCAAGATGTTGCCTATGAGCCACAATGTTACCTAATGAGTTAATACGCTAACAAGGAAGATGCTGTTAGGAGGAGGAAGTTGAGTGTAAGATGAGATCATCAATATGCTGCTTCACTATTCAGTCATAGGCAAGGGGCAGGTACAGGACAGCCTGGCACAGGGAGAGTGGGTTGAATGCTGCTGGCTGTCCTGTAACCTGTGAGACTGAGGACATCTGCTGGTAGCAAAGATGTACTGTTGAAGTATTGCATCAAAGGCTGCTTTTTTTTTTTTTTTTTTTTATAAAGGGACTACTTGTATACTGAAATTCTGCTTTTATAAAGGGAATAAA
This sequence comes from Lithobates sylvaticus, assembly GCA_028564925.1. NCBI lineage: Eukaryota > Metazoa > Chordata > Amphibia > Anura > Ranidae > Lithobates > Lithobates sylvaticus. Next base: position 471,434,606 of record CM053030.1, read on the forward strand.
TGGTATTGGGTCTAGTTATTTTTAAGTCTTTTTTTTTTTTTTTTTTTTTCACTGTGTAAATTCTTTTGAGAGATGCATAGATGGATATATAGATGGATAGATAGCTATATATTTTCACTGGTTCGAAGATTTTATAAACCAGTCAAGCCAGCTCTTTTCCCCACTTACCTTGAGGCTCTGAATATTCAAACACAGCGGCTTTCTCCCATTAATAAAATAGAGTACAAATCCAACAGAAGGAATATGGCTGCTTCTAATGGTTGCAGCAGGTGTGCAGATCTCGCTCTCCGCCATTCTTGGTCTTTAACCGGTAATAAGCTTTAGTATAAACTTGCATTTGTCTCACGCCAGCTCCAAGGCTGGCCATAGACTGTTCGAATCTCAGCCGTTTCAGCAGGAACAAACTGTTTTGTGAACCCCGCAAGCTGAATGTACCAAGTTGATTGAACAATTTGGGTACAACCAGCCTGCTGGATTTAGTTGCGATTTATCGCTAGCGGCTGCTATAGCCGCTAGCAATCATCACGGTCTTCTCAGCAGGGATGGCTTCCGCAGCATGCTGAAAGGCAAAGCCAGCGACCTTTTTTGGGTAGCTGGGTGGATCCTGACAACCTTGTCAGGATTCTTTTTTTAAACCAGGTGTGGCTCTGCTCCTAATCTCCATTGCATCCTTTAAACTCTTTGGGGTTATGCAAAGTGGCTTAAAGAGACAATAGTAGTAGCAGAGTAACATAATTAAAGCTTTCAGAAAGTAGTTTGACTCCAGTGTATCTCCTGAAAGCCTAGGTCTGTGGTCTTGTGAGCTCTAAAGCGGAGATAGAAAAATTTCAGCTCTGATCCTCCCATTTTAAGGGTGGTCGCATGACTGAATTCCTTTTCTCTTTACAACATGACTGGTAATGAATACACAAAATTGTCAAAAAATTTGGGACACCTGCCTTCACATGCACATGAACTTAGATGGCGTCCCAGTCTGCTGTATTCAATATTGAGTTAAGGCCCACCCTTTGCAGCTATAACAGCTTCAACTCCTCTGGGAAGACTGTCCACAAAGTTTAGGAGTGTGTCTGTTTGACTATTCCAGAAGTGCAATTGTGAGGTCAGGCACTGATGTTGGACGAGAAGGCCTGGCTTGCAGTCCCTGCTCTAATTTATCCCAAAGGTGTTCTATTGGGTTGAGGTAAGGACTCTGTGCAGGTCAGTCAAGTGTCATCACCCCAAACTCACTTATCCATTTCTTTATGGACCTTGCTTTGGTCACTGGTCCAAATCATTTGAAGGGGGATTATGGTGTGGAGTTGTTTTTCAGGGTTTGGGCTTGGCCCCTTTAGTTCTAGTGAAGGGAAATCTTAAGGCGTCAGCATTCCAAGACATTTTGGACCATTTCATGCCCCCAACTTTGTAGCAACAGTTGGGGGATGGCCCCTTCCTTTTCCAACATGACTGCGCACCTGTGCACAAAGCAAGGTCCATAAAGACATGGCTAAGAGTTTGTGCAGGCCAGTCAAGTTCCTCCACCCCAAAGTTCTGTCCTCAACCTGATTGAACACCTTTGGGGTGAATTTGAGTCCGCCATCAGTGCCTGACCTCACACATGCGCTTCTGGAAGAATGGTCACACATTCCCATAGACACTCCTAAACCTTGTGGACAGCCTTCGCAGAAGAGTAGAAGATTTTATAGCTGCAAAGGGTGAGCCATCTCCATACTTAATAAACCCTATGGACTAAGACTGGGGTGCCATTAAAGTTCATGTGCGTATAAAGGCGCGTGTCCCAATACTTTTGACAATGTAGTGTAGCTTTATGGTAAGTTTTTCTAGTATAGGTTCACTTCCATTGGAATGCTGAATTGAAGACCTTTTACGATGGCTGACCCATGAGACCATATTTTGGTTTGTGGCCCAGCATTCCTTTATTTCCTCACTGTCAGATTAACTGAAATAATCAGGCTGACCATGTAGTGGGAAACCTCCGTGTTCCAAAAATAAAAGCTGAGCAGGAAGTCTGGCTAAGAGCTTGCTGTGGAGGAGATCAATTACATGGCTTGAAATGTGATTATTATGTCGACGTCCATTGAAGTGGAACTGACAGAGGCGTGGGAATGAAACCGTGCTGCTGATGTCAGGCTCTGCAAATGAGCGGCTTGCATCCAGCCGAAGGATAAATGAAGCCTATTATGGATGTACACCACTCAATTCATAATGTGAAGTTAGGCCCTGACATGCATACAGGGATCACACCATATCCACACCGGGCTTCTGTTTTTTCATTGAGGTATTTTCTGTATAACCCCTGGCCACCTCGATTTAATTCCTTTAGTTTGGTATTTGGCACCGCCATCTGAATTGGAATTCTAAGATACAGTTGTGCTTTGTAAATACTTGACATGCATTGCCTCTCTTATCCAGAATGTGTTACTGAGTATTGTGACCTGGTCGGCTGCCGCCCTCCTCAGGCGGCAAGGTTGCTGTGCGCCCCTCCTCAGGCGGCAAGGTTGCTGTGCGCCCCTCCTCAGGCGGCAAGGTTTCTGTACGCCCTCCTCAGGCGGCAAGGTTTCTGTACGCCCTCCTCAGGCGGCAAGGTTTCTGTACGCCCTCCTCAGGCGGCAAGGTTTCTGTACGCCCTCCTCAGGCGGCAAGGTTTCTGTACGCCCTCCTCAGGCGGCAAGGTTTCTGTACGCCCTCCTCAGACGGCAAGGTTTCTGTACGCCCTCCTCAGGCGGCAAGGTTTCTGTACGCCCTCCTCAGGCGGCTTATTTTTTTTCTTTCTTTGCTTCACCGACAATTTTTGTGAACCCTTCAGGTTTAGACCAGTTGTCCAGTTGTCTAAAACCCTTATGCCTTACACCTGTAGCATTTTGTTAATTCGATGATGCTTTCATTACAAATTTCAAATGACTTATTGGCCCCTTTTTTATGTGGTGCAGTTTGCCTGCATCACAGGTGCAGCGCAGTGTACCTGCATGTTTGGTGTGGATTAGCTGCGTTTTCCCATTGACCTTTTTTGTGTCACTAAACCCACATCTTAAAAAAAATAAAACTATCATTAAATGGTGCATTACATGATGAACTGCACGATTACTCTTTAAAAAAAATTGTGATTGCCATTCAGCCCCCCTCACGATCTTAATACAGCATTTCCCCGATTTCATGTTAAAGGGCAGAGCCGTTCTCTGCTCTGAGCTGTCAAAAGAGTAAAACTCAGTCGGTGTTCTGTCAAAATACCCTATTCATCAAGATCTCTAATCACGTCACTTTTAGGTTACTGTAAAGCATCAGTAATTGGACATTTAGAGGAGTTGCTGTTTTTTGGACACCACAATGACAAGCATGTGTGCTCCGGTACATATTATGAGCAGATGTTGTTGGTCTGCCCGATACTAACCAACAACATGGCCGCCTCTAAGGCGGCGACAACTTTTTTCCTCCTTTAGTCGATGTTCTGGCAAAACGGCAAACTCGTCATGTACTGGAGTGTACACGCTTGGCGGTGTAGTCTTAAGGCCCATACACACGATCTGACTTTTTAACAAACATGCAAATTAGCTGTTTTTTAAGGCAACATCCGACCGTGTGTGCGCTCCATCGGACAAACGTGTGTGCGCTCCATCGGACAGAAAACCATCGGACTTTAGTCCAATGTAAAAGATCAGACAACAATACAGAAGTTGACCAAAGGATGGCGGTCAAGAGCAGAAAAACCACGTGACTTGGTGAAAGTTGGCTGAAATAGTCAGACCGTGTGTATGCAATACAAGTTCACGGCCAATGCCCTTTGTACAGAAATCCACTGGAAAGTTTGTTTAACATCTGATCGTGTGTAATAAAGCTTTATTCTAAGACATGGTGGAGGGGTGTGACAGAAATCCGCCCACACCATGTTGCAAAAAATGTAAGTTGTGTTTTTTTTTTTTTTTTGTATGACAATTTAAAAGTTTATTGGGTGTTTTATTTTTATTTTATGTGACCAGCAGCAGAGGACTAGAAGCTCCTCCTGCTTGTTTCCCTGCAGACAGGCTGGGAAAGATCTGGGTCATGTGACAGCTGTATGTTGCTTAGAAAAAAGGTACTTAAATGGGTTGTTTTATTTAAATAAAAATCTGACAATCTCCAATGTTCCCCCGCTCAGCCAAAATGAATTTGGGTTTGTAGGAGTTTGATGATTTTTGTTCTGTTGCAAAAGGCTGCTTTGTGTTCTTACTTGTTCTGTTCTTGTTTCTATTTTTCTTTGAAGACTTCTCAATAAAAGTCAATTGAAAACGAAGGGACCTATCTTCTGAAAACTGTTCTTGACAATGATGGTTGGAGTCGCTCACTAGAGGCTTGTATCTCCTAAGGGACTCGCAGGGAGATATTGTCTTTGAAGTTCAGTACTTTATTTCTGCTTGGTACACATTGCAGCACCAAGAACTATCTCCTTCCTCTTCATTCTTAATTATTGTAAATAGGAAGGTGTAGACTCCAGACTCGGTGGGTGGTGTCTTGGGCGCCGTGACCGACGCGGTGTGGGGAGGCATCATAAAGTACTGAGGGGATTTCTTGCAGAGGCAAACTTGACATGTAGTAGTGACTGCTCCTAGTGTTAGCAGTAATATGCAGATTGACCGGCTTTGCACCTATGAAGACACAAACTTGTTCTTTCATATGCTGTTTTGAAAGCTGCAATGAATATTTATAATTGTCTTAAAATAATTGACAAAGGTAATTAAATAATTCAAAGTCTAACAAGTTTCTTTCATGCCTGTCCATGCTTGTCTTCAGCATTTAGTATCCGGCATTGTGCAGATTACCAGCCATCTCCCTCATAATTGGATTCTGAGCCGTTCTCAATGTAGTGGGTAGGAACATGTTACTGAGAATATCAAGAGGCTCTGCCCAGTTCTGTACTATGAACTACAAAACACCCCTTTCTATGTTTTGGAGATGAGGAAAGGGGGAGGTGATCTGTAGTGCCCCCTCCCTGTCCTAGGGTGATGACGCTGCTTCATCATAGATGCAGTACAGTGAGTGTTTGTTCCTGGCAGGATCACCAAGTCAATCTACTTTGAGGAAAAAGCCTGAAAAAAGGAAACCAATGCAGCCACCACATTGAACTACTAATAAGCTGTATTATATTACATTTTGTATTGGGTTTAGTTACGCTTTAAGTGTGTGGGGTTTTTTTTTTTTTTTTTTTTTTTTTTAAATTAAACTTTTGCCATTTAAGAGAAATGTGGGATCTGTAAAAAAAAAAAACAAACATACAGGGGGTCTCCGGGTTACAAACAAGATAGGGACTGTAGGTTTGTTCTTAAGTTGAATCTGTAAGTCGGAACAGGTACATTTTTTAAGAGTAGCTCCAGACAAAAAATCTATTAAGTTTTTTAGATAACATAGAGAAGGGTTATCACCCCTGTAACATTTGTTTTGCTGTCTGTGCCCCTGTTCAGAAGATTTCACCTCACCTTCTGTCCCAATGACAATTGGATTTTGAAAATTTTGGGTTGTTAGGGAAACATGGACTGGTGATAAAGCTTCAGTGGAGACACCTTTTTCCCATATTAACTCTTACAGGAGTGAATTTCCCTTCCTAGGGGTGAATCTCCTCTCACTTCCTGTTGTCTCCCTCCGTTTGTAAGTAGGAGTCGTTTGTAAGTCGGGGACCCCCTGTACCTATTTACCTGGGTGGCTGCAGCATCAGTCTGAGCTGCAGCTATCTCCCGCTGGCTCTACACTGAGAACTGAGCGATCAAAGACCACTGATGACTCGGTTCTTGGGTTTCCTCGGAGCGCAGAGTGGTGACTGTCTGTCCTTACTTTGTGATTTGCCCCTCCAGAACTCAGTGGAGTGTTGGACCTGGGAGGAGCGGGAGACAATGTGTGTCTAGTTTTGCGTTTTTGTAAAAAAAAAAAAATCTCCAGATGAAATTTTTCCTTCTGACAATGCATTAGCATACCATATATGTGTATATTTGTTGTTTGTACACGTAGTAGGGCCCAGAAACAATCATGCACATTTTTTATTTTTTTTTTCCTTTTAATCCTACCCAAAATATTTAGACACTAAATATAAAACTGCCCCGCCCCCAAAGTTAATGTGGTATATGGTAGGGACAGGTAGGTAGAAATTTTTAACCACTTACGGACCGCCCGCCATCGAGTATCGTTGTAAGCAGTTAGCTGCCATAACCCCTGGTATCCTCTTCAGCGGGTGGTCCGCTTTCAGATAAGTGGTCTCCGTCGGTGTATTCACCGCACAATCACTTTTATCGTCAGCGGCCGCGCTTCGGTGCCCTCCCCCCGCTTACCGGAGCCGTCGGTAGGTGCAAAAGGCGATCGGATCCTTCTTCCTGCTAGGCATGGAGACTAGTGAGGGGAAGATGGCCCCCACTCGTCCCATACCATTGCAGGGCGGAAGCAACGTCAAAACGTCACCTCCACCCATAGCTCTTAAAGGGCCATTTTTTTTAATTTATATTGCATTTTAGTCTAAATATAAGGTCTGAGATCTCTTTGACCACAGATCTCATATTGAAGAGGTCCTGTTATGCTTTTTTTTTTTTCTTTCTATTACAGGGGATGTTTACATTCCTTTATTATAATAATATAATAATAATAAAAGTGACACAATTTTTTTTTTTTTTTTTTTTTTTCAAACCATGTAAAAATAAAAGGTAACATAAATAAGCATGAGTATGGGGTATATCTTACCCCTACCCATTCACCTGAGGGAAAGAGTGTCCCTCAAAAAACACACTAGACTCATTTTTTTAGGCAGCTCCGGGGGTCGTCTTCCGACTTTGGAGGTTTGCTAAAGCTTTTGGAAAAATCTATATAATCTAATAAATAATATTGGGTCTTCTACATGTGTGGATGTTAGTGCATTATGTACAACTATTAAAATATTTTTTTTCATTTTAGAATGGGGTGTCCACAATTCTTTAAAGCGTACCCTGACTGAAAAGTTGAGAAACACTGGTTTAAATGACAGATTTTGATTTGTCTTGGGCATTGTTAGTGTTTTGATTATTCTTAAGATATTTGACTTATTTGCAAGATGATTATTATTGTAAATACATTTTTACTCCTTCCTATAGGGTAATGAGTCTTATTTTGGTATTAAAGCTTCTTCTTATAATGGGGTCGTACCACCCTAGCCTCCAATTCTGAGACCAAATATTTTGTCCTTTTGCAGACCGTGGACATCCACAAAGAGAAGGTGGCTCGCCGAGAGATTGGTATCCTAACAACCAACAAGAACACTGCAAGGAGTCATAAAATTATAGCTCCAGCCAACATAGAGCGTCCCGTCAGGTACATAAGAAAACCCATAGACTACACGGTGCTGGATGATGTAGGCCATGGAGTGAAGGTAAGAGGACCAATTTTGCTATGACGTTATTTAGCACAGTTTGCTTCCTTTACACGTGCAGAGGTAGTGAACTGAAACGCATTCACTTCCTACAGTTCTTGTTCAAGAAATATCAACTTTCTTTTGCATCAGAATTATGAGTTTCTTCAGAAGCTATTATGTAAAACACAATGGGGCTCATTTTATAGAAATTTTTTTAATTTATTGGCTTGAGCACCATTATGTAGCCTCCCTCCCTTGTCAATCCTGTTTTGGCAAACTAAAACTGACCCCAAAAATTGAACTGTTCTTGTAAAGAATTATATAATTTTGGTCATGTTGCTGTAAAGATTTTTGCCTGCAGGTGCAGTTTTTCAGTACTGTGCTGCGTCATTCAGGACATGTAGGAGTCGGGACACCTCCAGCTTTACGAAGGATGCTCAACAAAAAACATGTTTTTCCGTTACCTCTGTTTTAAGTTCATATTAAAGAGGTTGTAAACTGCAAAAAAAAAAAAAAAAAAAAATCTAAAACCTGCAAGTCAGTGGCATAATGTGCTAGTATGCATGGCATATTATGAAATGCTAACTTTAGAACGAAGCCCTCTCAGCAGCACCCGGTCACTACTGAGAGGGCTGACATCTCCCGTCCTTTTCTTCCCGGATCGCGGGCTCCGGCGCTGAGTGGCATGCGTGCGGGAGCCCTCAGTTCCGGCTAGAAGCTCTGAAGGTCCAGAACAGACCTTCATTTAGGAGATATTCATTTTACCTGTAGGTAAAAATAACAAACCAGGGTTTACATCCTCTTTAATGCCCATGGTTTTGGATTGCGATTAAGCCAATAGAAGTGTAATGTAAGGCGTCAAACTTTTTTCCTTTTCATAGTGTATGTCCTATACTTTAATAAAGCTAGAAAAGTAAAAACAATTATCTAAACATGCCTGGGTGACGCACTGTCTAGGGGGATTTCATCTCATTGGTGATATTTTTTGCTTCTCTTAAGCTGCCCATATGATAGGCCACCTGTTCATTTACAGTAGCTTTAGCCTTTCTTGGAATTTGCTTTTTCTGATTGGAGGAGGTTCAGATTGTGCCTTCACCCCCCTGCAACTCCACCTTGTCCAATCAGAACAATTCTCTAAATCATTCTGATTGGACAAAGTGGGGTGTGACGACACAATCTCTACCTCTTTCAATCAGAGAATGCTTTGTATTCATTGAGAAAAATGCAAAGCGTTTTCTGAATGGTGCCCATGTTGAGTGAGCTATATTTTTATTTTTTTATTTTTTCCCCCTGTGGTTATGCAGCAGGGTAGCCGATCGGAACAGGAGACAGCAAGGATCACTGTAGTAGCAGTGTTTTTTAACCTACCTAATTTTAGCCTTTACCACTAATCGGGGCTATAACAAATGAATCAAGGTGAGATATTTGGCTTAAAAGAAAGAAGCCCAGCCTGAGCTTTTTAGGCTGGGCTTCTCCTATGGGTCACAGGAGTGCAATTAGTTTTGCATTCCTGGTGAGAGTGGTCTGAAGTCGGCTCTCCGCTGACGTCACTGCTATCAGTCAAGGCAGTGTGTCATCCCGACTTCCGAAGTCTGGATCTGCCAGCTTCCTTGACTGATGGCAGTCTCAGCGAGACGCTGAGAAGGCTGCTCCCCGGCCCTCCAGTGAGCATGGAGGATCAGAGCAGGAGGGACACTGACTGACGGGCAGCAGCTCTCCGCTCGGGGAGGAGTGAGAACCGAGCCATCGGCAGTGTTTGGTGGCTGGGTTCTCACTGCAGATGCCTGTTGATAGCTGCAGCATCAGTTGATGCCGCATCCACCAAGGTAAAAAAAAAAAAAACCATACTCTTAAATTGTATCCTCACCTTTAAAGTGGTCTTGGCTTTTTTAAAGAAAAAGGTTTTGTCCAGTGTCCTTTTTTTTTTTTTTTTTTTTTTTGCAGGGTAGACAATTTATTTGACTGTCTTTTTACTAAATTTTGTAACTGAGTGCCATTGTCCTGTAAGACGAGAATAGCCAAGTACCCGCAGCTTGGGTTTAATGGAAAGCGAGGATCTGGGATTCAGGCGCACAATCCAGACCTCACCGTACTAATGAGATTTGGCTTCTTAGACTTGATTAGCTCCATGGCTGATAATCTCTTTCTAGACTTCCATTAATCTCTATATTGATTGACTGAACATCTCTTAATGTGCTATATTGGTGATCTGTGTATATGAAATATCTTGTGGATTTAATTTGGTTATGAAATGTCTAAACAATCAAACCCTCTATGCAGCCGCCTTTATTTGTAATCTAATAGAAATTGAATTTTTCCTCACCAAAAGCATGAAGTAATTTTGTTCCCATGTGCTCCTTGCCTCTGAGGGGTGGGGGAGACACCGAAGCTGTCTTGTGTTTAATTCTCTTGGAAACAAAAAGCAGTTTTGTTTTATTCATAGAGGCTTGAATGCAATCTGCTGAAAACAAGTTACTTGCATGGACTGTAGAGCATTGATCGTCAACCCTGAACTCAGGGGCCACTAACAGGTCAGGTTTTATGTATTACCTTGGGGAGATGCAGACTAGAATACTGCAGTCACTGAGCAGCAAATGATATCGCCCGTTGATGTATTTCAGTTATCTTGCAAACCTGGCCTGTTGGTGGGCCCTGCGGACAGGATTGATGACCACTGCTGTAGAGTGACCTGCAGATCAGTGCATGGCATGGATAGCTGCATGGCCAAGCAAGACAGCTGCTGGAACCCATGTGTGTTTTTAGATGTATATCCATGGCAAATTGTCAGCTTTTTAGCTGGATTCCAGGTATTCAGCTCCTTTTTTATAAAAAGCAAAGGTACACCGATTAAGTCCAAGGAGGTGTAAGACATCTCCTGGTCTTATCTCCTATATTTACATTTGACAGTTTATTGCACTCCCTGACCGCTATCACCGATGCTAATGCTTCAGTATTTGAATCTGTGCTGCTGCTATACCTGCCCCTCCTGCCCCTCCTGCCCAATTGCTGAAGCCTTTGTATTATGTGAACTCTGTTACCAAATACAAGGGCCTCTCTGAATGGTCAGGGGAGGGGGTGGGCATAGCTACTCGATGTGCTTCTCTCTCCCTTCTCACAACCCCTAGTATCAGTATATGCCCCAGCAGAGCCATAAACCGCTCCGATATAAATAAAGTTCATGGGATGTCAGACACCTCCTTGGACTTAATTCACTTGTGTGCTTGAATTCCTGGAATTCTGCTTCAAATCCAAAAATGGTCAAACATTTGTATTAAAAACAGGCAAAATATTTAGATGGCCAAGAAAGGGGTATTACAGAAATGTGAATTTGAATGTCGGCCATTTAAGTGTTCGATATCCTATGGCGGGGCTTAGGAACATGTTGCACCCTAAATACAGGTTCCTAAAGGAGAACTTTTTTTTATTTTTTATTTTTTTTGCCTGTTTATGCATCAAGAGACCATTAAAAATCGTGTGACTTTTCGCATGTTGCATTGCCCATAAATTTTTAAAGGGTTTTGTGATTATTTGCAAACAGTAGTAACCCCTGACAACCAGAACTTGCATTTATTGAAGGTAGAATACAGGCGATCCCCTAGTTACAAACATCCGACTTACAAACTGAGGGAGACGACAGGAAGTGAGAAGAAATCTCCCCCTAGGAAGGGAAATTCTCTCCTGTAAGTTATTATGGGGAAAAAGGTGTCTCCACTGAGCCTTTATCACCAAATCCTTGTTTCCACAACAACACAAAATTTTCAAAATCAAATTGTCATTGGGACAAAGTGAGGTGAAATCTTCTGAACAGGGGCACAGACAGCAAAACAAACATTACAGGGGTGATAACCCTTCCCTATGCTATCCAAAAAGCTTATAGTTATTTTGGCTGGAGCTACACTTAAAAAAAGTACCTGTTCTGACTTGCAAACAGATTCAACTTGAGAACAAACCTACAGACCCGATCTTGTTTGTAGCCCGGGGGCCGCCTGTAGTGCACATTGCATTTGATTGGTTGCTGTGGGTCCCACACTTTGTAGCAGTCTATTGAATGAATAAGCCTGATATTTGGCACCCACTGAAAATAATTGCTGTTTAATTGTACAAGCACTTTGTCCTTTCTATAATGAGGAAAATCTTTTTGCTTTTTACATCCACCTACACTGTAAGTAAAATAAAGGTTTTAACCGCAGGGATATCTCCTAGCAACGCTGAGTGCTCTGTTCTGTCCTAGGTGTCAGAGCTACAGCGCGTGATTGTTTGCAAAGTGTACGTGCCGCAAATAGACTGTGCGCAGTTCAGAACAAGTGATGGAAGCTTGACGATTTTCTTCTCTCCCACGCTGTAGTGTTTTTTTTTTTTTTTTTCTTTTGCTTAGGCGCTGCGGTGGGCACAGGGAACCTCGTAACCCATAGCTGAAGAGCAGCGGGTTCAAGTTCTTCCTCTTCTGTTACAGACATAACATGCAGAGACTTGCAGTTCTAGAACATTTGTGGGGAAAGTTGATTGTGACTGGACCCAGTCAGTGAACGGTCTTGTCAGGAACAGAACACCAATTTTGTGACTTAGTTTGGGAAAACCACAAAATATGCGGCGCAATCCCAGGTGTAAATTGGCAAATCACTCATGTGATTTAAAGTGGTGTCCCGTCCCCCCGAAAAAAAAAAAAAAATTGCTTAAAATTCCTAAATAAATAAATATATATATATATATATATATATATATATATATATATAATATATATATATATATATAATATTATATAAATGTAACTCTCCTCTAAATGCCTGTTGCTAGGGGGTCCCTCGTAGTCTGCCTCCTTCAGTGCCCGGGCACTGACATCACTTCCCCTTGACGCAGTCAGTCATCTGGGACACATGACGGTTCCCAGATGACTGTGCGGCATATCGCGGCGCCGCTCGCGCATGCGCAGTGGGTGCCCGACTGTGAAGCCACAACCGGGTGCCCACAGTAAGAATGCTGGCGCGGTGAGCGGAGCAGGGAACGAGCAATATTTGTAGCTGCTGACTTTAAAAAAAAAAAAAAAAGGGGGCACCCCACTTTAAGAAGGGCTAAATCGCTCCAGAAGTCTATGCTGATTAATGCAGTCCATAATGGAACTAATCACAGCTCTACCGAGAAATGGGAATGGATCTCTGAAATGACTGTAGAGAAACACAATGGGGTGCCACTAAGTGCAGTAGTAAAACAACTTCAATAAAGTAGCATCTACAGGGGGGTCGTCCTTCTACAGAAGATCTGTGGGCCAAAACTATGAAATGGACAAAAATACAAAGGTTCAGAAATGATCAGATTTTTAGCTCACAAGTAATGTCATTGGTGTTGATTTACTAAAACTGGAGAGTGCAAAATCTGGTGCAGCCTATCAGCTTCTAACTTCAGCTTGTTCAATTAACCTATTCACGCTGACAGCTCCAGAGTCTTTAAGACGTTTAGCCTGGGTTCACACTGTACTGATGTGTGATTCCAGTGTCTGTTCCCACATCGCATTTTCCCTACAGGCAGTTCACACTGCACTCTGCAAACTGCTGTGGGTGTCAATACAATGTTAATGACACCCCCAGATCGGTTATCAGATCGCAGTGCGAACTGTGGGTTTGGACAGGAATGGGACAGCATGGGTGAGAACAACCATGCCATCCAATTCCAGTGTAAGGGAAAAAAAGTCCCTGCATCTTTTTTGTGCGAGTTTGCAACTGTATAACTGAACTCGCATTGCACAGACATCGCATGTGATCGGCACCGCAGGTCGGGTGCGAATCGCATGCGATGTCTGTTTGCTGGGGTGTGGCTTAAAGGGGAGTTCCAGGCCTCTTATGTTAAAAGTCAGCAGCTACAAAAAGTGTAGTTGCTGACTTGTTTAATAAACAGACACTTGCCTGTTCCTCGGTCCAGCGATGCGGCTTAACGGAGCGTCGCTCCTCTCCCCCCCTCCACTCCGGCGCCTCCATTGCCACTCTGGGCACCCGGCCATGACAGCTTTCGGCTTCACGGCCGGGCATGCACAGCGCATGCGTGAGTCGCGCTGCGCTCCCAGAGTGGAGAGGCGATCTCCTGGGACCTGTCACGTGTCCCAGGAGATCGCCTAGAGGGAGGGGCCGCCTAAGACGAAAGGAGGAGTTGCCTAGGCGGTCCCTGGGCGGAAGGAGGAAGTGGGACAGGTAGTCCCCCTCCTAACGAAGCCGCCCCCCCCCCCAAAAAAAAACCATTACGTGCCAAATGTGTCATGTAAGGGGGCTAGGAGTGCTTAAAGCGGAAGTTCCATTTTTGGGTGGAACTCCGTTTTAAGATCATTTGGCTGTCATGGCGGTTACTGCATGTGATCGGGAGCTTTTGGTTAGACGCTGGTCACTGCCGGGAGCGCACAACGCTATTGACCTCCAATTCATGCAGGCCTCTCGGCACTAAGGCCCAGGTGCCAAGAGGCCGAATATTTGCATGAACTGAGATCTATAGCGCTGAGCCAAGGCGTTGAGCTTTGACAAAAAAAAATAAAAAAACTGAAAGCGGATTGGTTTGTATGCACAGCTGCACCAGATTCTGCACTTTTCAGCTTTAATAAAGTAGCCCCATTATGGAGATGTGCTGGATCACTAAGAATCTGGTGCAGCTGTGCATGATAGCCAATCAGCTTCTATCTTCAGTTTGTTAAACTTTAAACTTTGCAAAGAAACCAATCCAGCTTCCAGGTTTTATTGGCAGAGGTGCACCAGATTTTGCACTCTTCGGTTTTAGTAAATCTGCCCCTCAGTCTTCCAGTATTTGATTTTTCTCCAACTCAACTCTGCAAACATGAAAGGGAAGGTTTTGTTGCTATAGGTAATGAGATCTGTTTGGCCTTCAGATGGCATGGATTTTGAGGCATTGTCTGCTTTGTTTTTCTTTTCTGTGACCCAACGCCCTGGTCGCCTATCTCACGCCACCGTCTCCGCTTCTTCCTCGCACACGGTCGCATTCCATATCCCCTTTCCTCCCCCAGACCATCTTCTTATAACGCTCTGTTCACTTTTCACACAGCACTCCATGTTTAAATGGACTGAATAAAAGCAAACCCGTGTTACTCTGTTTAAATGGTTTTAATGAAGGCGGATGCCTTATTTACAAAGGGCAGCGTGGGGCTCATTTTCCTCCTGTCTTCTATAGGTTGTCACGCTGGGTTTATCCGCTCTGTAATGTAGTATTGCTACTTCTTCTGCCATGTGGTTGTAGTACGACAGCTGTCCAGATGGCACAGAAACAGATTGCAGAAAATAAATCGCAGATTAAACAAAGTGAGGGGTATTCCCTGTTGCACCCATTTACAGAGATCTGTTCCCTAGATTAGAGGCTGATTTATTTTGTTAAATCCTGGAAACAAAAATCTGGAATCCTTTAAAGCATTTAGGGAGAAAATGGCTCATTGTCTAATGAGAGAAAAATGTAGCCTTGTAATACAATGATGCAGAATGTTCTCACTCCAGATATTCCGTACTCTGCCAGGCAGTTTAATTGTTTCCATGCCTCTTGTTCATACTGAGGCCTGATGGATCAATGTGACTCACATTCAAAGATGCTTCCTGGGAGGACGGACTCCAGTTCTTGAAAATACTCCAGGGTTCCTGTCAATTTTAGATGGGACGGTACTTACAATCGGTGAAAAGTGTCCCTTGTGCTGATGGCTGCTGACCTGGTTGGTATCTCTCTCCCTATTTAACCACTTACGGACCGCCGCATGCCGATATACGTCCTAACTTTGAAGAGGAATATCGTTGTTATCTGCCATAACCCCCGTTTCTTTGGCTTCGGTCGGCGGTCTCCTTTCCGATTAATAGTGGTCTCTGCGGCGGATTCGCGTTTATCGGCGGTGGGAGAGGGGCCCTCCCGCTGTGCTCCGGAGCCGTCGGCAGTGGCGGAGGCGATCGGATCCTCTCACGTCAGTGACATGGAGACGAGTGAGTGGCAGATGGGCCCCCCCACCTGTCTCCATACCACTGCAGGGCTGAAGCAACGTCCAAAATGTCACTTCCGCCCATAGCTCTTAAAGGGCCATCTTCTTCTTTTTTTTTTTTTTTTGTGTTTTTGAGACTTGAGGTCTTTTTGATCTTTGATCTCATATTTAAGAGGTCCTGTCATGCTTTTTTTTTTTTTTTTTTTCTATTACAAGGGATGTTTACTTTCCTTGAAATTAAAGCGGAAGTAAACCCATCGATTTAACAGTTTAAAAAAAAAAGGCAAGCAGGGAATGCTAACTGCGCATTGGCTGTGCTCCCAACCAAACAGTCAAACCATCCAATGGCTGGTGTCCTAACGGATCACATGTGCAGCACCGTGGCAGTTGAAGTTTAAACAGAGGCAAAGATGGCAGCTTCCTTGGCTGAAAACGATAGGGGGGTTTACTTCCACTTTAAAATAAAAGTGACGCTTTTTTATTTTTTTTAAACAGTGTAAAAATAAAAGGTAAAATTCGTTTTTTTTTTTTATTTTTTTTTTTTTTTTTAACTGAGCCCCGTCCCACCACGCTCGCGTGTAGAAGCAAACGCATAAATGAGTAGCGCCTGCATATGAAAATAATGTTCAAACCACATATGTGAGGTATTCCCGCGATCTCCTCTAACTCAAAACATGCATCCTGTAGAATTTTTTTTATTTTTATTTTTTTTATGCGTCGCCTATGGAGATTTTAAAGGGTAAAAGTTTTTCTGTTAAAAAAAAAAAAAGGGTAAAAGTTTGTTGCCATTTCACGAGCGGGCGCAATTTTGAATTGTGACATGTTGGGTATCAATTTTCTTGGCGTATCATCTTTCACAATATTAAAAAAAATTGGGCTAACTATACTGTTGTCTTATATTTTTTTTAATTAAAAAAGTGTATTTTTTTTCCAAAAGTGCGCTTGTAAGACCGCTGCGCAAATACGGTGTGACAGAGTATTGCAACGACCGCCATTTATTCTCTAGGATGTTGGGGAAAAAAAATGTATGTTTGGAGGGTCCTAAGTAATTTTCTAGCAAAAAAAAGTTTTTAACTTGTAAACAAATCTGAGTCTCGGTCCTTAAGTGGTTAAAGCGGAGCTCCACCCGCACCAAAAATATTAAAAGTCAGCAGCTACAAATACTGCAGCTGCTGACTTTTAATAAATGGACACTTACCCTTTTCCAGGTTCCAGCGGTGTCAGCAGAATGTGACTAGCGATGCTCGTCTCTCGGCTGCCCCGCCACCATCCTCTGTCAGGGAATCAGGAAGTGAAGACGCAACGTCTTCACTGCCCGGTTCCCTACTGCACATGCGCGTCTTTATTGGTCCCTGTTGTGTCCTGGAAACTGTGTTTCCCAAGACACAACGGGAACCCTCGGATAGGGGCGGGGCAGCTAGTCCCGGAAGTGGGTGCAGATACCTATATTATACAGGTATCTGCACCCCCCTCCCCCCTGAAAGGTGCCAACTGTGGCACCGGAGGGGGGAGGAATCCCATAAGCGGAAGTTCCACTTTAGGGTGGAACTCCGCTTTAATGTATTAAATAGGTTGATGGTCAGTTATGTCATCTCTTGATGGACACGAGGACAAGAACTGAGGGGTGTGAGTGTCACAAGCAAAACGTATGGGGAAAAAAATCTGGCAGCTGTTCCAACCACACCTACTAAATAAATGTTTTTTGTTTGTGTCTGGCCCCACCTTAGAGAGATCCCATCACTTGTGTCCTAGTGACACCCATTGACACAGGAAGTGGCAGTAAATATCCCCAGTGAAAGTGCAGTCCGCAGTATATATAAGTTGCTGAAAGGGTTAATATTGCCCGTGTTGCAGCGCATAGAATGCGTTAAGATAAAGGAGTTGTAAAGGCAGATTTTTTTTTTTTTTAACTATTTTTATTTATTTATTTATTTATTTATTTATTTATTATTATTTTTTTTTTTTTAAGATGGCTCTCATAGGGAACCATTAATTTGTGCACGTCAGTCTACATGTGCTCCCAATGTTGGAGCTTGTGTCACACAGGTGTGAACCAGGCCTTTGGGTTTAATACCGCTTTAAAAAACAAGTTTATGCCCACAACTACCCAACCTTAAAGTGGAGTTCCGCCAAAAAAAAAGTCGGCAGTAGGGGTGCAACGGATCAAAAAACTCACGGATCGGAAGGATCCTTGGATTGGAGTCATGGATCGGATCATTTTTCGGATCAGCAAATAATAATTGAATTTGCAAAAACCTGTGAAAATTCCACCACCATATAGTCCCCACTGTAATATCCACGTCATCTCCCCCACTGTAATATTGGCTGGGTATGGCGGGATGGCTGAGCATGGATGGCTATAATTGTCACAGCAGCACTGTGGGCACTACAGATCCAGCCCACAGTGCTGCTGCCATCTGATCTCTCCCCTCCACTGTACACAGAGGGGAGAGAGGAACCGGCGTCATCTTGATGCCGGTTTGTTTACAAGATATCGCTCCGTCATTTGACGGAGCGATCACATTGTAAACGGCCGACGGGTGCACTAAGATGGCTGCCGATCCGGAGCTAGGCCAAAGCCGCGCGCCTTTCCTAAGGCAGAGGCTGCGGATCGCGGCGTGTGCCGATCCGGACAGGGTGACCCGTTCGGATCGGTGACGATCCGTTGCACCCCTAGTCAGCAGCAACAAAAAGTGTAGCTTCTGACTTTTAATAATCGGACACTCGCCTGTCCTACGGTCCAGCGATGCGGGCGTACAAAGCCCCCCCCCCTCCTTTAGTAAAAGTCAGCAGCTACAAATACTGCTTGTTCCCTGCTCCGCCGGCATTCTTACTGTGGGCACCTGGCTGTGGCTTCACAGCCGGGTACGCACTGTGCATGCACGTGCTGTGAATGGCCGGGCAACCTTCTGGGACCTGTGATGTGTCCCAGAAGATGGGAGGGGGAGAGGTGAAGTTCCTTCCGGTGCCCCGGGACTAAGTGAGAGCTGGATGACTCCCCCCCCCTCAAAAAAAAGGGGGTCACCTGCACTTAAAAGGGAAGTTCATTTTTGGGTGGAACTCCTCTTAAAGACCCCTTTCAGGCGTTTGAGCGCTAAAAATAGCAGCTGTAAAGCGTCTCTCATGCCACCCCAGTGTAAAAGCTTGAGTGCTTTCACACTGGGGGGTGCGCTTGCAGGATGGGGAAAAAAAAAATCCTGCATGCAGAATCTTTGGGGCGGTGTAGGAGCAGTGTGTACACCACTTGCGCACCGCCCTGCCTATTGAAATTAATGGGCAGCGCTGCCGAAGCGCCTGCAAAGCGCTGCAACACAGGCAATATTAACCCCATCTTCGGCCACTAGCAGGGGTTAAAAGCGCCCTGCTACGGGCGCTTTACCGCTAAAGCCCGCACTGCCCCAGTGTGAAAGGGGTCTTGAGGTTCCTTTGTTATCTTTTCTAAATGTGAATTTTGGGGTGTAGCTCTGTGCAGGTCAGATATGCCCTCTCGTTGATGTCCTTTAGAAACATACAGGGAAAGGTGAGGAGCATGTGGAGTGGAAATGATTTGGGAACCTGATACATGGCAGTTTTTAGTTTTAGTAGATCATAAAGGTGTTTGTGTGGTGTGGGTTTTTTTTTGTGGTCTTGTCACAGTGGTTTTCATTCCCCTCTTTTCAGAATTCTGCTGCCCACAAACCCTTTCACCTGTTTAGTCGCTGGTATTCTCGCCTGCCTCCCACACAGGAGATGGAGTGTTCCCACCTTTTGTGCAGCCTTAAACCTTCAATAGAAATGAGAAATAATGAAGGCTTGGAGGTCATACTGGAATATAACGCGTGCTTCTTACCTTCTCACTGTAACAAATAACTTGTAATTTGGCCTGAGCAAATTATAAAACACGCAGCTTATAGCTCTTCATTCTAGTATGGCACGTTTTAACATGACTACTTGCTGCATATCTGAGGTTGGATTTGCAGCAAGTTTATGTCCATAAAAGATGGCATCGCATGTAAAATGTTGTATTTGTTTATTGTGCTGCATTAGCATTGCTTGATTTTAAAGTGTGTATAGAAAGGCAATTTTGGATAGTGTGACTAGATGGGGTTTGAAATGGTTAGACCCCCCCCCCCCCCCACTGTCGGGTTTGTCTTGGGGGAGGTTGAGCCCTCTACTTGTCCTGGTGAGAAGTTTAATTTTCAATGAAAATATTGTCATCATAGTTTTCATCAGCTGCATGTTTTCAGTGACGGAAATAAAATTTGAATTTGGGTCAATTAACAAAAAACCATGAGGAAATGCATTCCAATTTTTATCAGCAAACGAAAATGGAATGAAAATGGGAGAGAAGTTTACCCACCCGAACGTCTGCTTTCCTCAGAGCTCTGCCTGTCTGTTAAAGCCCAAGCCCCCTCACTCTATCGTCGAGCTGTATTGGCTCTGAGACTCCATCAATCCTTTCCCTTTCCTATGCAGTTCCACACATTACACTATCTCTTTGGAGCCCTCTGCTGGCCTTTTCTAAATCTGCCACACATTTCCTTCCCCAGGCTATAATATAGCACATTAAAGTTTAAGGCTGCATTCACACCTAAGTGTTTTCAGCTCATAAAATGCCTGGAAAACGTGAAACAAGAAGCAAAATCCCATTCATTTCAATGGCACCTGTTCACATCTGAGCGTTTTGTCACCTGAAACAAAACTCCTGAAAAACGCCCTAAGCTCAAAAAAACATGAGCTTCTTTGGGGCAGATTACAGGCATTTTTCTGCCTTTTTACATTGGTGACCTGAACAAAATCGTGGTAAAACGCTCGGGTGTAAATGAAGCCTAAAGCTTTTGTTACCCAAAAATAAAAATATCATGTATCTTTTTAAAGCATGAATAACATCGCAGTGCTTGTGCTGTGTAATTTAACCCCTTCTATCACCTAAAATACCTGGCTGGTTTTGCCCTCTGCTCTGTAAACCGATTACGGTTTATCATGGCTGCTGAGCCCTGAAACGGTGGTCAGTTTACGTGCCTCTGTCATTGGCAGCTCTCCTCTCTGCTCCCCCCCCCCCCCCTCCCCCTCCCCTCCCTGCCTGTTGGCTCTGTGTGTCTGTACCTCCCCCTCTTCAAGCACCGTTCTGAGCAGTATAAAAATTACTGCTCACAATCCCTGCCAGCCCCTCTGCTAGGATAACATGTAGGATACCGTGTATGCCGTTTTTCTTTAGAATTCCTCTTCTAAATACCTTTTTATTGCTCCTCGCCTATCAGCGATCACATGACCACCCGCCACACTCTTCCACCGATTTTGTATTCACTACAGAGGGAGGTCATATGACTGCCTGGCAGACGTCAGGAAGATTTCAGCCCCTCCCTCTGTAATACATACATCGGAGGAAGCGAGACCGGCGGTCACGGGACCGCTGATCGGCGAGGAGTAATAAGGTATTTAGAAGAGGAATTCTAAAAAACTGCATACAATGTATGCTACATGTTATCCTAGCAGATGGGCTGGCAGTGATTGGGAGCACTGCTTTGACAACACCTTTTTAGTTTTCAATAATTTTTATCAAAATTTTCATAGAACAATAACAGATCTCGACTTTTTTCATTGAGCATTACACAGTAGCCACTGTACTTCATATATACAAAATGTACTAGGAGTCCAACTCTCATGTTTTCAAAGCCAATAAACCTGTGCTGATATGGACTGTACCTCCATTTGTTCTAGTGCTTGTGGTGTATAGACCATTTTCCTACTGTGATTATTCCACTGTAGTCTTCCTACCAAAGCCTATGGCCATGTGTATGCTCTATATCATGGGCCTCGGAGTACAGCCCATCCCCTTGGAAACGCCAGCTCCCCTTCCAAGTCTTGGGGGAGGGCCCTCCAGACCTCATTAGGTTAGTGTCTTGTCGAGAGAAGGAAAAAAGGAAAGGGGGAGGGCTCCGAATTAGTGGGGGTTTGAGTTGGGAGCAATACAAACAAGATTCAAGCCTCTGGGGTGTGCAGTACCCCATTTAGCCAGAGGTGCGGGGGCACTGGAGATGCTCAAACACTCCATTCCAGAGTGTCTCAGAGCATCACTGAGCATCTCCAGTGCCCCCGCACCTCTGGCCACATGTGATACTGCATAGGAGAGCAGTGGCTATGGAACGGATTATCTGAATTTCCATTATTTCCTATGGGGAAACTTGCTTTGATATACGAGTGCTTTGGATTACAAGCATTCTTCTGGAACGAAATCCAAGGTATTACTGTGTTTATTTCCCCTTAAGATTTAATTTTGGAAATGTATTCAGGTAATATGTGCAATGGCATTTAAAAAAAAAACAACTAAAATGGCATTTTAGTCAAGTCTATGACTAAATCGAAATTTGACGTCTAAATTTTCCCTGGCGACCATTATCACGAAGACAGAAATTCTAAATTTGTCGTCACCAAACTGGAAGTGAGGGAAAATATTCCAATGGGACACCTGTTCTTATGAGCCATCCAAGGACTTGTTTGCATCCGCATCAGCCCTTGCTGCCCCTCTGAAAAGTGTTCCACTGTAGATTAGTTTTCATAGGGTGACTGGCAGGCGATGGGGAGGTGATATATTGCCTCCTTAAACTGGCCAGCCATTATACAATTTCCTTTAGATTTACCTTCAGCTATGTAGTACAAGGGCCTGCCTGATTGCATGCAGATTGAAAGTGTTTAGGTTTGACCTCTGTTTATGGTTTTGGTAAATCTAAAGGAAAATTGTATCATGTATGGCCAGCCTCTTCTGTTTTCCATTTTGAATCGTGTAAGCTAGTTATAAAACACCTGTCAGCTTTTTTTTTTTTTTCCTCCACTTCTGTGCCCCATTGGGGAGATTTCCCTTCCCTTCACTTCTTCTTCACCCATAGCCAAAGCAGGAAGTGAGCAAAAATCCCTTCACAGTGATGGAATCTCCAGGGTGTCGCCAGAGCTAGTGTCCTCATTGGAAGATTTCTTCTATTACAGTACTGTTCCGGTGTTGGCCCCAAATTTTTTTTTTTTTTTTTTTTTTTACTTTCAATTTTGATGATGGTAAACAGGGTCAATCTCTCCAAGGGGGAGAACTGCAATTTTATGCCACCCCCCCCCCCCCCGCACCCACACCCACACCCAACATAAAACAAGGATTGTAGAGGGTTGACCTCATGCAGCGATGTTTTGCTTCACAGCTGTGCCAAAAATGATACCCCCCTTTCCTGTTGCCAAATGTGACCCATTTCAAGTGGTGGACAGAGTGGAGGGGGATTAGAGCACCTGTCAGGTTTTTGTTGCCATCTCTGTAACCATTAGGCTCCATGCACACTAAAGCTCATAAATGGACGTTTTTGGGTTTTATTTATTTTTATCTTTTTTTAACAACTCATAAACTCCCCTCTGTTATCCTGTGCCCATGCACACATGGACATTTTTGGACGTTTCTCAGCAGTGGAGTTTATGGGCTGTTTGAAGGCCTTAAAATCGTGTTCAGGAGCTGTTTTTCTGACTACAAAAAACGCTTAAACATCGATAATTGCTCAAAACGTGGCTTACCAGCGTTTATTTTTTATTTTATTTATTTTTTACGTTTTTTGATCTTCCCTTACTCTATCCAAAATGAAACCATTTGGCCCTTTAGTAGTTCTTTAGGGTTCTTTGTGGTGCCTAGTGAGAAGAGTAGATATAGCAATTATTTGAGGTGAAGGATAGAAGAATTCATGAGGTAAAATACCAATATATGGGAAATATTTAATGTGAGCACGTTCCACTTCCACACCTGTGCAGCATTTAAGTGAACTTTTTTGACAAAGTCTCCTGAGGTAAAGCAACAGATGCAGTTGAAATAACAGGAGCAGCTTGGTGAATGGATCCTACAGCCTGGTACACAGAGGTCTTGGTCAGAATGCTTTGTGTCCTTCCCCCACTGTGCCTCGGCAGTCCTCACACGCCGCTTCCTATTGGCTTTGCATGAGCTGACATTTCCTGGTCTGTTTGAGGAAGCTACGGCCTTAATCATGTCAGGGGTTACTGCTGCAGAGAGCAATGGGTTATGTGCTTCAGTCCTCCCACACAGCTGTGCATGCCTCACAGATGGCCGGAGTCGGGCCTTGTGCTGCTTTCCAGGCCTCATCTTCTGTTCCCTCCTAGAAAAGAATTCAGCTTGTATGCTGTCTGGAGTCTGATAGCGATGGGCATAGAATGCGGCAGATCTTTAGCTGGTTCAGTTTTAATCCATTATATAACTTTAAGAAATTCATTTTAAAGAAAAGGCAGAGTACAATGTGTGCCTGTCATGCTGTTGTGTTTACAATATGTCCAGTGAGATATAATATCTATCTAATTTTTACTCACAAAAGGAAGTACACCCTCCATTTTTGTAAATATTTCATTATATCTGGGGACATGCTTCACAAAATGTGAGGTATGTATTCCCCCATCTTTTTGTCTATGCTTGTTACCCAAGTTTCAGTATTCAGATCTACGGTTATTTCTTAATAAAAATGTGTGTGTGTGTGTGTGTGTGTGTGTGTGTGTGGTTTTTGTGAAGAGACACAAGCTTTTAAAAGCACACTTGCATGGCTGCAGAGACCCATACATAGGGGTTTGTGCACTTGGGAGTTTCCTGTTTTAAAATCAATGAGTGGCTGTAGGGATCTTCCAACATATCCGAGTGTTTACAATCATATAGGGTTGGATGCCCGGTCCTGGATGCAGTCTTTGTCCAGGGCCATGCATCCGTTGCTGCATCAATATAAACACTCTAAAATGCAGGAAAATCCATACAGCTGCTGCTTCTGCCAGCTTGCCATTGATTTTTAACCCCATTGACGCCAACATAACACAAATATGCGGTCACACTGCAGTAAGTTTTTTATTTTTTATTTTTTTTTGCCACAGGGCAGCATATTTGCGGATCTTCCTTTGTGCTGGGAGTGTGCCGCTCAGCGCACTCTAAGCACAGAGACTCCACAAGAGCCCCGTACGAATGATCGGGACTCGGACTCCCAAGTTCACGGTCACTGGATGTGTATGGAGAGGAAAGATTCAGTGTGTGTGTGTGTGTGTGTGTGTGTGTCTGTCTGTCTGTCTCGCTCTCCTTGCAGAGAAATACCTAACTCAAGGTTTAATTTAGGTCAGTGGCAGGGTTAGTATTTGGGTGAAGTCAGGGGCCAGTATTCTGGCAGGATTTTTAAACTCTGTGGGCATAGTGAAATGTGTTGGTGGCATGGCCTGGTTGAAGCCTGGGTTGAGGCTGTCATACACCACCTTATGGGGTTTTGCAGAAATGTGCGGCTTTCAGGACTTTTTTACCCTTTTTCAATTACTTGTCTAGAGCTGGGACAAGTTCTGTCCTTGTCTGCACCCCAAGTGGTTGCTCCATAAGAGGACCCGGTGGAGCCTTGAGTGGCACCTGTAAATTTAGTTTGGGTCCAAGCCAATTTCTCCTCTTCCAATGTGGCCCAGGAAGGCCACTGATCTATATGATAAATATGCGGTTTGTGTGTACAGCAGCCCAGAGAATGGCTGACTAGTTTCCGTTACCTGTAGCAATCAAATTCCCATTCTTGCTTGCTTAAGACTTGTTCAAATCAGCTCAAAAAATATGGTTGGAACTCTGCCCATGTTTAGAAATTAAGTCATTACACATTGGCCTTTGTACTGAAGTGCTTTGGGAGAAAGGCTTCCAAACTCGTACAGCAGGATTCCTACAGGGATGATTCCAGCGAGGAATCCATATTCCTTCAGCAATTGATTTTTCAACCACAATGACTACTATGCAAAGGGATGATTTCTACTGACCTTTTAAGGGGTAATGTCTACATTGCCAGCCGATGCAAGGGGGCATTTCTGAAAGATCACAGATGTAAGGAAGCATTTCTCCACTTGCCACTAATGTGTGAGGACCCTTGACTGACTGCTAGAATATGAGGACAAGTTTTACAGTCTGTTTCTTTTCTGGCCATTATTCTTTTATTTGAACGCTTATTTGTGTGCAGAGCAGGGAATGTTGTGCAGTAGGTTTTGGGTGACACATAATTTCTAAGTATGCCAATTTTGTCCTTGTATTTATAACTTTGATGCTATTTTACCATAAAATGTAACTAGAATAACTTTTATCAGGTGATCGCTGATTTCCCAATTTGATTGATTTATTTTTTGAAAGGTTTTCTCCAGGGTAAATGTTGAAAAATGATGTCCTAGATGTAGCAGCCAGGTTACTCTTTGTTTAGGGTGCAGTGATGGGGGGGGGGGGGGGGGGGGGGGGGGGGGGGGGGGGGGGTTCTCAAAGGTCATCTTAATTCATCCAAACTGCACTTGAAAGGCCATTTTGACCCTCAAGGAAACGGTCTGAATGAGGTCCCTAGGTAGCCACATGACTGCTCTGTCAAGGTAAAATGGGAATTGTTGCCCATCTTATTAATGTATTCTGGTTGCTGCACTTGTTTGTTCCTTCAGATGAAGACTCATGAAGCAGCCAGTTTGAGGCCTGAATTGTACCAGTGCCTCATTAGTCATATGTTGAATTAGACTTGAGTAGATTTATACCTAAACTAGTAGGTTTGACAAAAAAAACCTACATGGATATCGTAAGCAAGAAGGCAATAGTAGCAGTTTTTATGCCAAGTGTGTCTTTTCCTCACATCTAATGTGATTATTCTGTTTCCATAAAGGCATTATTAATTTTTTTTTTTTTGTTCACATGGAGCGTACATGGGCATACCCCTGTGGAGGGCTGTTTACCCACATGGGGATGCACAGGTGTTTAGTGTATCCCCATGCTGGCAGTGCCATTTCTGTAAATTGGGACACAGCGACTGTACGGACACGCACTTCTCCCAGTATGACCTCTATGTGGGCGCTCAGTCCTGAATGCACGCCGTGTCCATGCAGCTGCTGCGCCCCAAGTGACAGCGGTGGGACTGCCTATACTGGCATTGTACGAAATACCTGTGCATCCCTGTGTGGGTTAACTGGGCCCTCCATGGGAAAACGCTTATGTATGTCTCATATGAAAGAGGCCTTAGGACAAATGATTGAGGCTTGGTCTACTATACGGTACTGTGAGTGTGAGGCCAACCTTTCTAAATGGTCGCTGTGTCAATGGAAGCAATTGATATATTTTTGACTTCTTCTACGTTGGTAGGCAGCATACTGGTAGCACTGTAACAGGAGAATAAATCTGCAGATAGAAATTCTTTCTGTGTATGTCTGATATGTGACTTCTCATTGCAACAATCCATTAATCTTTACTTTTCTGTTTCTCCCTTTGCCATCATTAAGTGGCTAAAAGCCAAGGTAAGAGGTGCTCTTTCTCATTTAAACCCAAACACTCAGTAACCGAGGCTGTATCGCTATCAGTCCATTACATCCTTTCCTCCTTCCTCTCCTTTTGGCTGTTGCTCAGGATAGATAGTTCATTTGTCTGTGCAGAGTGATGTGGCAATATATCATCGATGTATTGACACCATAGTAGTAACGCCATCATCTAATCCTAGCGCTTTCCTCATTTTTATAGATCTCTGCTTTCTTGACTTGCAATTTATGGAAGGCTTCCCAGACAACTGGTTTCATCTCTGTATATGACATAAGGCTCTTTAGACAGATGCTTAAGGGTGTGTGCTATGTTTTTCTCAAATGGTTGATTCATAAAATGTAAAAAATAAAATCTAGATCATGATGTTCTAAAAAGTTATTTTTTTTTATTTGCAAGCAGCCTTGCAATGTTATAGCAGTATATGGCCTTTTTATGTTTTTTATTATAAAAAAAATTATGTAGTACCTAAAGTTATAGGTTGAGAGGTGATACTACATCCAAGGTGTTGCAATTTCGGTAAAGATGTCTGGCAAAAAAAGAAATACATTTATTATACAGGATTTCTATAGCGTTTTTTGTATAGCGTTTTACAACTCCCCATAAGAAATCCCCATGAGTGGTAGCTGGCCTACAGAATATTTTTTTGTTGTTCACGTTGGACTGTAGAACCCACTCCAAACCCCCCCCCCCCCCCCCCCCAAAATTTATGTTGTAGATAAAGATTGGGTGAGTGCTCTATAGTCCAGAAGGGAGAACTAGGCAGGGCTGACAATGGTTGGGATTTTGATAGGCCACTTCCTGTTTTAGCTGAAATAAGACATTAGGAGCTCACTGGATTTCTGACGGATAAACATGCAACTTTCTTTACTTGCAGTGCTGAAAAGATGCACACTGCATGTTTGTTTGTTTGTTTGTTTTTTTCTTTTTTTTTTTTGCTCAGACATTCATTTCAACTTGCCTCCACAAATCCTTTTGCTTCACAGGACAGGAAATAAAAGTTTTTATCTTACCATAACTCGCATTAAAAAGTATAAATACCCTTAATATAATTTATTTTTAATTTATATGGAACTCTGTTAAAGGCAAAATCTTAATTATGCTAAAACCTAAAAATGAGTAGATGCCTATGTGATCCACTTGTTGAGCTGTGTCTGGGAATCCTAACATTTTATTTGTTTATTTTTAATGAGATTTAGTTATAGATCTTAGTTTTTGTATTGACAGATGTTTGGTGGAATATTCACTTTATTTTTTTATTTTTTGTTCAGCATGGAGGAAACCAGGCAGCAAGGACTGGCACTTTGACTCGAACAACTCCACCTACCCAGAAGCCACCCAGTCCACCGATGCCAGGGCGAGGTACCTTGGGGTAAGTAATTTAACATTTTAGAGTGTGGGTGTGAGAGATGTAAGTTTACACTCCTAGGAAAACTAAAAATCAAACAATACGTTTTAAACGGGGCATTAGATTTTTGTCAATGTGTTGTAATACACCACTATGCTTCGATGCTGCTAAAACTTGGCTGTACCCCGTGTTCTGTGCATGTCCATGCACTGTTTATGGCCTTTTGTCAGTTGCATTTCGTGAGTACCCACTTTTATATAAATATGGCTTATTTAAATTCTCTCTGGTAATGCACTAGGTGTGCGTGCCTTCCATTTCTGTTTTTACTTGTACAAATTTTTACCAATTTAATTGCAATTTGCATAGACGTCTGTTAAAGTAAGTCTCAATGAAATAAGCAATGCAAATCGCACTGAAGTGTGGCTTTGAAATCGCGCTGAAGTAGCACAATGTCAAAGCTGCACCAGTGTGAACGAAGATTGAGATGAAGATTAAAAAGGGGGAAAAATGCACCAGAACGCATCAAAAACACACATGGAGAAATGCATCTGGAATGCAGAAATTGTGGCGTGGAGCGGCCCTAAAAGCGATTTTTCTTTTGACACAAATAATCAGTTGTAATGCATGAATGTCGATTTTCCCTGAGCTTAAGAAAAACACTTTGTGTTTTTTCGTTGAAAAATAGGATGTAGGCCAAAGTGATCTGACCTCAGTTGGAGAGAGATCGGTCAGGCGATCATCCCCTAGTCCCGTTTATGCAGTTCAATGATTATAGAATGTCTTTGGGTACTTTTATTCCAATGGGATTTGCCAGCTAAAGATGTGTGCATTTATTTTTACAGGAGAAATACCCCATACAAAACTCTGGAGCCTGTCAAACCTCCAACAGTTCCAAACGATTACATGACCAGTCCAGCCAGGCTCGGAAGTCAGCACAGTCCCGGGAGAACTGCTTCTTTGACCCAGAGGCCAAGAACGCACAGGTAATGGCTTGTAGCCCAGTGTACAGAGGCACTGATGGAGTTTTTTTGTCTACAGTGTCGGAGGTTTTGCCAAATTGTCTACCATTTTATTTTTTTATTTTTTGGACCGTATTTCAGGTGTAGCATGAGACCTGGTCGCAAACTTCATTTCCAGAACCCATGCGGCCCCTTACCTGAAACCCAGGGTGCTTATAGCGTGCAGTATTGGTTTTCTTTTTAATTTAGCGCGTTTGTGCACAGAGTTGTGTTATCCATGTTGAGGAATGTTTACCAACTTTATATATACAAATCACAGATGGGTAATGTAGAGGGTGATCCCTTCTAGCTCGCTGTAGTTCGGTGGTACTTTCTTCAGTCAGATGCATACCGCTATAGGTTCAAATGCTTTGCAGGTCTGATTGCAAACATGGAATAAATGCAAATTTTTTTATGTATGTGTGTATGTATGTGTGTGTGTGTGTGTATGTATGTGTGTATGTGTATATATATATATATATGTATATGTATGTGTTTAAAAAAAGCAAGCAATACATACGGTAACTCTAATGTGAAAGAACAGGTTTCACGAGCCTCAATAATAAAAATAGTCGAAGGAAAAAAAATATATGCAGCCATTACAAAGCTCTTCTGAAAATGCTAGTTGCTTGGCTGTGTCTTCAGAATTTTGTTTCCCTGACCTGGAACAAGTATGCAGCTAGTGGAGTCGGAGGACACATTTTTATATTCATATTTCAGGTTATTCACTCAAAATGACCATAAAGCAGCTAGCATTTTTAAGAAACAGAAAATTTCTCCCAGTACAGGTTTCCCTTAGGGCTTGTGTACATTAGTATTGTAAAGCACTGTTTTTTTTCTCCCCATACAAATCAATACAATGCAAAATCGACTTGTAGGTTGGAGGAACTCAAAGGAATCTCCAAAGACTCTGACTGATGCACGCTTTAGAATGGAACTCGACACTCTTTATGTATGTAAAGCTGGTCAGCTTATTGTGAGCTACATGTCAGCTGCTCTGTGGATGTTTCTTGGGGCTTTAAGGAGGTTGGTCTTTAATGATAGCAATCCAAGCTGTTGATGCACATACTGTTTCAGAAGGGCATGTGCTAGGGTGATGGCATTGCTTCTGCAGAGACTCACGAGTGATTGGGTGTGGTCACTCTAGGAGTGGAAGCTTAAAGTGTTACTAAACCCACAACAGTAAAATCTGTCTGTATATGCAGTAAAGCATGCTTGTTATACTTGCCGTAGAACCTAAGGGGTTAATCCTCTGCATTGTGTAAAAAGGCTGATCTTGTATGCACAGATACTCCTCTACATGCATTGTCTCCAAAACGGGTCCGGACAAGACAGTTACTGGACTCAGGCTGCACATGCCCAGTTTGGTGTGTATTGCTAGATAGTGTGTTTTTATTTTTTTGGGAGAGTGCATGGGATCAGCACAGGGCCAATCAACACTGTCCAGACCGAGGGTCAGGGGTTCGGCATCCTGATCGGACAATCGTGGGAAAAAGAAAACTCCTCCTACAAGCTTTAACCATGCATTGATAGAAGTCACTAGACTGCTATATACAGCTGATGAGAAAAGGTATCTTGCAGTTTATATTTGTAAAACTAATGTATTGCCATGTTCTGTGTACTGTGGGAGACCAGATATATTCACTGTCAAGGTCACCAGGTACAAAATGAAAATACTTGTGTGTCTTTAAAACCGACAGCTAGTAGTGCAAATGGACAATTAAGCCACCATTTCTTTTTCTTTGGATTTAGATACTTTAAATTCTCTGGAAATCATGTTTCTTTTTCTCATTTACACATGTCCTAAATCTGATCATTTTCTTCAGTGTATAATAATCGGTTCTACATTGTAACATGCAGCAGTCTTGAGCTATGTCAAGTTATCTTATTTTCTTGCTAAATCTTTAATGTTGTGTTAACAGTGGCAGCAGTGGAGGAAGTGGCAGTCGAGAAAACAGTGGCAGTAGCAGTATTGGCATTCCGATTGCTGTTCCTACACCTTCCCCACCAACTGTTGGACCAGGTAAGACTCCTTTTTTTTTTTTCTGAGCCATTTGTGAGCGATGTATATGCACAGGCTGGGTACATACAGTATAGCATTCATCTGTGTTAGTAGGCGGTGTAACGTTTTATAGAAATGTGACTTTTTAGAAAAGTGATTTTTAGTAATTGGGAACAAAGTAACCCTGACTTGGTTTTTTGGGGCCTTCAAAGCACCTTGTGTTGGTCTGTGCAGGATGGTGAAGCTTGCATGGTAGTAACGCTGTACAAGGACACTAAACATTTATCTTTAGTAAATGTATTGGGTGTGCAGGCACAATTGTTTGCCCAGTCCTAATTATTATTTTTTACCGTTTTTAGTTTGTTCCAGGCACTGTCAAACTTAATATACGATATGCTTTAGCAGGCTTTTAAAAATGCATGTGTTTAGAAAACTGAGCAGTTAAGTAGGGCTGTTGCCCATTGCAACAAATTGTAATCTCTGAACTGTTCAATCTAAATGAATGGCCAAATAAAGCTTATGAAGCCCTGGTATTGCAGAGCTTCTCAAACCAGTCCTCACTTTTTTCAGCTATTCCTGAGCTCCTCCTCCATTGGAGAGGTTGATGGTGGGTTTTGTTTGGGATCTTGTAATAAATAAATATGTTCTGAGTCTTCAAAGAGTCACTTGAAAAGTGTTTTTTTGTGTTCTGACAATGCACATTATTTCACTACCCAAACTCCCCCAGGTATCTCTGGTGGTCCTACACCTTCACCACCACCACCTCCTCCTCCTCCTCCGCCACCTCCCCCTCCTCCAGGTGAGACTTCCACAACATGGAGTATGGATGACTTCTTACATTAATCAATTCATGGTGGTTTCAAGGTGTACCAATACTTGTAGATTCATTTCCTGGTGTTTAATGATCCATAGGTGATTCTCACACTACTTATCATGTATCTCTAATCCATGTAATGTCATCTGGTGTAAACAATAAATAAAAAAAGCCTCTGAAGTGAAATAGAATAATTTTGCTAATTTCTTCCAGTTGCAGGTACAATTATATTTTTCTCCCCAACTTATGTACTTTTAGCTTATTGCACATACATAATAATTTGTGTCGACCACACCTATCATATGTCTTTGGCCCACCTTGCAGCCTTATACTTGGTGATTGTAAAAATTTGTGGTTTTGTTTAAAAAAAATGTTTTGTTTTTTATTTTGTTTTTTAACTTCTCTGCTCTTTGCAATTACTTTGCACAGGGCAGCCCCGATCCTCTTCTGGGGGTCCCCTACTGGCGCCATGGGCTCTCCCTGTTCTGTGTGTGCCATCATAAGAAGCCGCTTCCTATGGTGGCACACATGTGGGCTTGATCCTCAGCCGTGGTCTGTGTGTCCATTGACACCCACAGTGTAGCTTGGCCCTGCTTCCTCCTAACTGGATTTGATTGACAGCCAAAGGCTCCCGCTGCTTTGAGTCCATTGAGGAGGGAGAGATCAAGTTCATGTAGGTATTTTTTTTCTCTTTTTTACTTTGCAGACAATGCATTCAGGTAAAAAAACCTTTTGCATTCACTTTCATTACTTTTTCCTCCATTTGTCACTGACAAAATTGAGTGATAGCCAGGCTTCTTCTTTTTTTTTTTTTAAAGATCCTATTGGCTAGAGCAGACTAGAAAGCATTCACAAGCCCCACAATGAATGTTATATGCTGCAAGAAATTGCCAACAAAGTGATTGATTTTTTTTTTTTTTTTTTTTTTTAAAGCATGCTTTTTTAGTTGGTCTTTTAGTCACCAAGGACTGTAGAAATACAGTAAGTGTAGTTAATAGAAGAGCTAATGCAGCTCATTAATTATTTATCTTGCCGATATGGGTGTAGGATGTTTTATCTGACCTTTTGGGCTGGCCATATAAATGGAAAAGTTTGTTAAAGACATTAGCAGCTTAATCACTTAAGTCAGATTTCCCTGTGCAGCCATTCGTTATTTACAGATAACGTCTTTGCAGCCTGTAGAGTACACTGCCTAGCATACTGTAATTAGAAAAGTGCCTGTAGAATCCAACTGAAATGAACCCCCTGTGACACAGTCCTTGGATATGTGTTGATGTGTGCTGTAGTGTATCTCTGTAGAGGAACTTGCATGAACGAGCCACTTAATATCTGAGTGTTGGACTTGACATTATCATCCACGAGTGTCTTTGTCTTCTGTAGCGAGTGAACCTTTGCCAGTAAATTAGAGTTTCACACTAGCTAGTGTAAAGCAGGCCTTAGATTATGCAATTTTCTTTCCTGCTTGATCCCCCCCCCCCTAATATCCACACAATCCGTGTTAATGGGGGAGCTATTTGTGTTCTCCCAGCGAGGAGAGCTGTCCCTGCTGGGAGAACACCGTGATATCGGCTATAATTGCATGCTAAAAATCTGACATGTCACAATTCTATGTAAACAGTGCAGAGACATTCTCTGCTCGCTCACGGCTGTCACAAAAATAAAAAAATAAAAGCCTCCAGCAAATGTATAAACATTTCTTAGTGCTGCGATACTTGTAAACATTGTATCATTTAGTTCTTTAGATCAAAGGGATGAACTTTGGTCTGCAAACGAGGTCAGTTTAACCACTTAGACCAGGCCTTTTTCTGACACTTGTTGCAAGTTAAAATCTGTATTTTTTGCTAGAAAATTACTTGGAACCCCCAAACATTATATATTTTTTTTTTTTTTTTAGCAGAGACTTCCTAGAGAATAAAATGGCGGTTGTTGCAATATTTTATGTCGCACTGTATTTGCACAGCCATCTTTTTTAAATGCAACTTTTTGGGGGGAAAAAATACATTTCAACAAATAAAAAAAATAAAAAACTAAACAGTAAAGTTGGCCCATTTTTATTTTTTTTGTATAAAGTGAAAGATGTTACGGCCTGAGAATCATGATCTTTATTCTAAGCAAAAAAAGTCACGATTCTAATTTTTCCAGAATCGTGCAGCTCTAATCCAAGTTCTTCGATGGATCCATTTGGGTAAAAACAGCCTGCCAGTAGATGGATCGAATCTCAGCCGGTCCCTGATGAAATCTATGGCCAGCATAAATGCCCATATGTAAAGAGATTTGTTAAGTCTGAACCAAACAAAACCGCCTAAAAATTAACAAAAAATAAAAAAAATCCTCTGCTCACCCAGTGGTCACATTCCTTCTTCCATCCATGGCAGTTGTCCTCTCTATTAATCTTTGAACTTGACCTGTACCCATTTGCTTCGCTTTTAGTATGAACAATATTGTAAGTATGGCAGCATTAGTCTCATTGATATTAGCAGTTGGTGGAGCTCTGCTAGTACTGGGTTACCTTGCATAATCCTACCAGTAGTCGTCTTTCCTATACGTCTACTAGATGCATACAGCATTCCCAGGAAGGTGTAACCTCAAAAATCTAGCATGCCAAGATCCGTAAAGGTGTAAATAACTACTGTATGTTCGGAGTGTAATTTACACACTGTTTTCCAAATTAATTTCCATGAAGCCCTTTTTAAGTATTTCACTAGGCAATTTCTTTGAAACCTTGTTGACTGCATAACCCCTAATGGATTTACAGGAGTCTCCATATCTTGAAGAGGCGCATTTGTGTCTGTGACTACTTCCCCACCCAGTCATAGGGGAGCATACACAGAATCACAATTCTTCTGCTCCCATGATGGAATGTGAGCGTCCCTCCTAGTGCTTTGTGTCATTCCTCTTAAAGTAGTGGTGGGAGCAGATACAGAATGTCTCTTCCACTATTTCCCAACCATCTTCATTAAGAACACTGCACCTTTAATCCTGTAGAGCTGCCAAATATATATTTCTTTTCCTCCCTAAATTACAAACTAAAATAAGAATTTTCGAACTACCTTTCGTACCATTCACACACATTGTAATTAGAGAAGGGATAGTTATCAGATGAGTGCATTGCTGCTTTATGAACTATAAACCATCACTTTATATTTTTTTTTTTTTTTCTAGCCAAGCTTTGTTTCATTATTATAATCTAAGGGCTTCCTTAAGTTACATTTCACTTTAGAGGCTTTGCTAAACATCCTGCAGACTTTCCTTGCCATCAGCTATTAAGTTTCAATCGAACATGGTTAATAAATAATGACACATTACAATATTACCGCTTCCGAGATGTATTATCCTGCAGTGCATCTCACAGACAAATTAGATTGTGTTGAGCCATATAATTGCAGTAACGGTTGCCTCTGCCATATGGTTATTTTACTGAAGCAGTCCGCATTTTAAAGAGATTCTCCAGGAAAGAACATGGAATTCTTGAGGGATGTCTTTATCCCCACAGGTGATGAGGAAGGTAAACGCTATAGATCAGTGGTCTCTAAACAGCAGCCCAGGGGCCCCCGAATGCTGCCCTTTTACTTGCCTTTATCAGGCCCTCGGGCGCTATTCATCCCAATGATTCAAGTAACTATTCTGCCAACAATGGGTCATCATTTCTCCTACTGACGCCATCATTGGGAGGAATAGTGCCCCCTTATTGGTAACACTGGGGCACTATTCCTCCCCATAATATCAAATGTCGTGTAGTTTACTCCCATTGATGCCAGGAAAATGTCCATTCCCACTGGCCACATTTTGGCCCCCTAAATTCTGAAGGATAGTAAACTGGCCTTTTGATTATAAAGTTTGAAGACCCCTGCTATAGATGCTTGTTCAGTTCTATTTGTATCTAGGACAAGGAGGTTGTATACTTGCCAATCCTGAAACCATGTTAGGCCCATTATATAGGTATAGATTCCTCCCCACATCATGGATTGAGGATTCTCTGCTGCCAGCTATTGTATTCAAACAGCTGCGACACCTGTGGCTGCCTGAAAACCTCAACAGAGACTGTATCTGATTGGATGTATTCAGTTTGGCCAACAGGTTTTTCACCTGGCTGCTTCATTTTTCAGAGAAGTTTGTTGCACCAGGTAGTGCTAATGTTGAACTGTTTAAGGTCAACTTTATGCTGTGATTCTCTAGAAGGGTAGGAAGCACACTGCTACAGTTAGAGGAAAGCTACTGAACCTGAAAAAGCAAGTCTCGATTGTATATTATATTTAGGGATCTAGTGTGTTTTAATCTGCTTGCCTTTCATCAGGCCTCTAGATCTACAGATTTCTCTTCCATTCCTTGAAGGACATAGCTTTGCCTCATTACAGATGGGGACCTGAATCTTGTCTTGTCCATTATGGATGGGGACCTGAATCTTGTCTTGTCGGTCTTACAAATGCCTCTCCATTTGAAAATATCTGAGATCTTCTCCTCTGCTTTATCACAGAAGGTGACTTTTCATGTGGCCGTCACTTCTGCATGTCCGGTGTCCAACTTGTGGCTCTTTCCTGTAAGTGGCCTTTTTGTAGGACCTACACGACAAAATTCAAGTTTCCATCCATCATGAAGAAAACCTTCAATGAAGTTGGATGGATTTTACGGGGACAAATATCCCTTTTACAAGCCTTTTTGTTAGACGAAAAGGTTTTACTCCCCTGATTTACCAAAAGAAGTGTTCAGGCAAAGCTACAAACTTGCCAACTCTAAGGCCCCTTTCACATAGGTGTTCCGATCAGGTCCGCTTGTTCGTAAGGTCCATGCATCCCTTTGGACAGGTGGCTTTAAACGGACTTGTGCCCATTTACACCCACCTACTTCTGGACTGCATCTTTTTTTTTTTTTTTTTTTTTTTTTGTGGCGCTGATCCGAGGCAGCTGGATGTAAACAAAGGAGTCTGTTTACACTTGGCCACCCATATAGATCGGTGGCGTCTCGTGTGTCCACTCCATATCAGTTGAGCAGTTATAGATGTGACATCCACCCGCTCTGCTCAGCTCACAAATCCCTTGCCAATAGGAGCGTATTCTGCACCGTGTGAAAGGGGCCTCAACGTCTGTACCCTAAGACACCTTGGGCTGAGATGAGAAGACTTTTTTGCCTAGTCACTAGATATGATTATACTGGTGAGAGAGTCCAGATAGGAAGGTGTTACTGGTGTCTGCTTCATACTTCTATCAGATACACAACATTTGCAGTCAGACTGAGAGAGAGGAGATACAGCATATCTGTTCAATGGCACGCCTATTCCTCATGGTGATCATCCTGTGCAACTTGCTTGCTTCCTTCCTAAACTCCTATACTAGCTTGTGGTCGTGTGTTCTAAATGACCCTGAATCCGGACCTGTGAAAGTGCGGACGAAACATTTCCTGCTTCCACAGCTCCATTTCCTGGCAAGATTTAGACGGTTACAAAGCTAAACAATCTCCATTAACAAGTGCAAAGAGTTCAGTTTTTCCTGGATAGTCTTTTGAAAATGAGGAGATATCCTGTTGTAGTGACTTTTATGTAGGTCATCTGTTATATAAACTGCTACATTGTTCACTTGGCAAGAAAGTGTACAGGAAGTTTTTACTCATCAAATGGGAAAATGATGTATTTTGCATGAAGCTAAACCTGCTAATTCCAGATTTATTAATTAATTGGTGATGGATTAGAATTTGTGACCCATTCTGTATTTTTATCTGCAATGATAATGATGTGCAAATAAAATGATTACTGAAGAACAAAAAACCAGAACTGAGTTGCAATAAAAGTTATCTTTTTTTATTTTTTTTTCCCTAATATAGATTTTATATTTGCTTGTCTGTGACCTGGTGTAATCGGCATCCTCGCTGAATAATTGCTTTTGAGGTGGTGTTCAGACAAGCAGCCCAAAGTATATTGGTGATCCATTAAGATATTTAACATGTTCAGTGATAGTTGCGTTGTTTTTTTAATGCATCTTCATTGACTAACTCCCCAAATAACTTTCCTTTTTTAGCAAGTAGCTGCATTGTATGAGCAAACATGGCAAACCCCCACTGTCACATATAATTGGAAACTATCTATAGAACCAATATTTTTTTTTTGTTTTATTTGCCCTAAAGATATATCTTGTATTTGAATGTGATGAACTTATTAAACATAATCCTATTAGTGAATTAAAAAGTCGAGCTCCAGGAAGATGAGAAATACTACTTTATCCAGTTATGTATTGCTAAAAATAATTGTGTAACTTTCTTTGGGACTCCTGCATAGCAGACTGGGAGGTTCAGAGGCAGCTAAATGAGCCCCATCAGTGAACTTGCCTACAAGAGGAGGAAGCCCAGCTATTCAGTGGTTAAGGGTGCCCGCTCCTTAACTAGCATAGTAACCCCCAAACCCACCTAAAAAGGAGCCCTGTTTTTGCTGTGTCCTATTGACTTCAATGGAAGGTGAATCTTTGGTGCACCAAAGATGCAACATGCAGGACTTTTCCAAGTGCAGCGATGTGAAAAGTCTCTCCTTGGCTTTAAAGGCATATCATTTTACATGTGCTTTTGCCCCGCTGGATGCGTTCCTTTATGGCAAATGCGCATCAGTGTTAAAGGGCCCCTAAAACCTTGATCCTATATATAGCTTTTGGCTCTATATGTGCCATGGGGAAGTCATGTTTGCCAGTTACATACAGTATGCAGGCTGTACTTTGTATATCTGTGCCGCACAGTCCTTGTGCTTTACTACTAGGCTAATTCAGCATGTATCTGTGGGACACCTTTGACCTCAATGGAATCAAAACATCCTCAATACGTTTGAGCCCATCTCAGCAGATCGTAAGCAGGGATGCAGATTGCTTGTGGTGTTACAGACATTTCAGAAATATAACCATTGAATCTTGGAACAGGGGGTGAGTAAATATGTGAAACTTGCACCAAAAATTAGATTCCGGTAAAAGAGCCAATTGGGACTCTTATTTTTCTTTTTTTCCAGATTTTCTTAGTTTGACACAGAATCTGAATATTCTAAATAACAATGTGTCATTTTAAACCTTGCCTGGCTTCCATTCTGTCTGAGCAGTTTTTAGACTGACCTTTTTAAAATCTAGAGCCTGGTTATATCTTCAGTGATCATTTTGGATGTGTGTTATATGTACCTGGCATTTTGAGCAACTGTTGCAGATTTTGCATGCTAGAGCAACCTTACGAGATGGTGACCCAGGTACAAAGCTCAAGCCTATTTTACACTGTATTATAAGTGGTGCATGCTACCTCTTGCAAAGTCAGTATACTTGTGACCATTGTGCCATTGTTGCTCAGCCTGACCTGCAAGTTTGGACAGCAGTTCATTTGCATATGATGCCCGGAAGGTGACATCATACAGAGCGCAGCTGCCAAATCATCCGAGTTCCTTGTCTGCAATATAGAGGGGCCCCCGTTGACTGTAAAGGCTGTGCTTGGTGTCACTGCAATGCATAATGAAGTAACCCATTGCTTTGTGCGGCTTTTTTCGGTAAGCAGTTGGTGGTGGCTCGGCTCCAGGCTCCCAGTTTGGCTCAATGGCAAGGCAGATCTCTCGGCACAACTCCAACACATCCTCTACTTCTTCCGGAGGATACAGGCGGACCCCCTCTGTGACTTCCCAGTTTTCTGGACAACCTCATATCAATGGCGGGCCTTTGTATTCACAAAACTCAAGTAAGCCTATGCTTTTTCCAACAAAGTCTATTGCATTCATGTTTTAGTGTGTCTATCACCTAATATATTTACAGCACATCTGACACCTTCAGCATATCCATTGACTGACTGTTTTATTTTTTTGTGTGTAAAGCCGAACTCTTGGCAGAGTTAAGAAAAAGTGCTGGAAGGGAACCTCTCCAAAGGAGAAAACATTGGAGTAAACTATTTATGTACCTCCTTTACTTTCCAATCAGCAGAGTATAGGTGTGTTTGTGAACTAGCTGTGCTGCTGCAGTGGAAGACAAAAGTCTGGCTGTGCGGTCATACAGGGGTACCTAGAACGGGGATCTCCAAACTGTGGCCCTCCCAGCTATTGCGGAATTACTCGTCCCATGAGGCATTTTAAAAAAAACTTGCATTCACAGGCATGACTAGACATGATGGGATTTGTAGTGCCTGAGCAACTAGCAGTGCCATAGTTTGGCGAACCCTGACCTAGAGCATAAAACTGGCTGCAAATAACTATAACCCCATACCATATACCAGTATGTATTTTATTTGTTTTTTACCTTGTCTCGGTTTCAGCTTTTGAGGTATTCATGTCCCCTCTTTAGGGCTTGTTCACACTGGATGCATTGGCACTGTGGGCAGCCTTTCCCAAAGTCTACGTAAATTTACACCACCACACTGAATATAGTACTGCGTTCAATACAGCAAGCAGATGCAGTACATCACATCGCAACATTCTGCAGTGAATAGAAATTAATGAAATGTCATTCTGAAATTTCAATAAAGTTTTTAAAGCACATCTATGGTCAAAATGTGAAAACATGTTAATTTCCACATTGTATTTCAATTATTTCTAGCCTACTCCTATTAATGTGAACAATCTTGAAGTTTGTTAACTTTGTGAAGATCCCCACACATTTACTTCCTTGAATTCTGTGACGCGTATTCGCTATAACCTGTGAGTAGGCACTGCTGTGTCACACATTTCAGAGCCTGCCTTCTGAACTACAGAGGTTCTGAGGAGATTCAGGAGGCGGAGTCAGCACAGGAATCACTGCTTGCAGGCAGCAATGTACCATGGGATATGTAGTCCTTAGAAGTGGAGAGTAACCAGCAGAGGAAAAGCATGCAGGGCATCCGGAAAGTTGTGTAAAGAGATGGCCAGCAGCCAGGCAGCACTCACAACAGGAAAGGAGATTTTTCAAGTAGGCTTGTATTGAATTGTCAAAAGTAACTATTGTTTGTATTGCTATTTCAATGCTGATATTGTAAAAATGAAAGTGTCTACTGTGAATATAGAAGTCCTTGAAGGGGGAAAAAAGGTAGGCAGAGTGATTCAATTATCAGAGGGCGTCGTACTGCCCGTTGTGCAATGCGCGCCAGTGGCCTCATGTTGCAGTTCTGTAAACAAGCCCGCCAGTTGCACATGGGAATAAAAAATGCAGTGTTTGAGTGTTTTTTATTTATTTTTTAATGGGACATTATATGCATTGATTATAGAACAGATGAGTATAGATTAGTAATACTGCGTTAAGTACTGAGCAGTGAAACAAAAATAGAAAATATTTCATTTGAGTGCAGTAATTTACTCGCACGTTCGTCTATAAATGTTTACCCGAGTATAAATGAGTATATTACAATATATACAATATATTACAATACTGGCAATGAAGAATTTTACTCGTCTATGCGCTTGGGCACCTTTTACTTGCCTCCACTCCACATTACTCTGCTCTTTACACACAGTTTTTGACCCCTTGCATACAGACGTCACACGTTCTTGAATAAACTTTCATAAATGATGATGCCTGTGTGCAAGGGGCCTAAGGCGGAGCCCGCCAGCTCATCGGGAGTTCGCTCTGTTGATCTCCGCTGAGCCGGCGGATGACAGGTCCGTCTCTGCTCACTGAGCGGGGAGGGACCTGTCAGAGCCCTGCTAATCTCTATGGGAAGATCGGACGAAAACGGACAGCGTGTTTGACTTTCATCAGATCTCACCCGATCCGCCAAGACGGATGGCAGATATATCGCCATACGTCTGTCTTAAGCAGACGGCTGTCATCGGACTCCTCTCCGCTGACATATGCCTGCCCATAGGAGTCGATGGATGGCCCGCTCGGATCCGTCGGACAGGCGGATCCGAGCAGGCTTATCATGTGAAAGGGGCCTTAAGGATTCATGGTCTAACTTCCATTTATGCTATACTCTCCCAGTGAATGTTAAAGCATGTTATCCATGGACTAATTTTTGCCCAAAACCTGCCTATTTCCAGTGGTAATGACTACAGGCAGCAGCAGATGCTCCCAAAAATGTTTTAAATACCATCTCATTTTTCACTTAAAGCGACACCTGTTCTAAGAGGAGTATGAGCATTTTTTGTAATTAGTTTTTCTTTAAAAAAACAATGTTACTTTTTTAAGGCTCTGAGGTTTATCTCCTAGCTTTACTATTTAGCATATCAATGATCTGGACCAGGTATTTCAGCTGGGACTTCAAACTTCACCTGCTGATTTTCTTAAGCTGAATTCACACTGCTGCATTGCAGTAATGCACGTCATGCTCATTGGTGTGATGTGCCATTGTGGCACACCTTACCAACTCAACATGTTGGGCAACCCAGCTTAACGCCGGCACCTCCTGGCCCTTTAAGAGGTTTCTGATTATGTGACAGCTTGGCTGTCACAGCAGTCACATGATCCAAAAGCTCGCAAGTAGAGATCGGGAGCTTTCTGTTAGTGACTGCATCGGGGGCACGCACTCTCGGCACTGCTCCATTTACATTCAGGTACACAGACTACAGAGGACACTAAAAAACCCGACAGAGGTTCTAAACCCTCCTATTATATATACAAAACTAAAGAAATTCTGTCTGGAGTTCTGCCTAAACTAGGATGCTGAAGCGAATAAAGCACAGCAGGTTTTTAGGTGCTTTAGGGGAATCGTTGCTTGCATTTGAAATCTGTCTGAAATCACTGAGATATGTTTATCATGCATTAACACTGACTTCCATAGAGGGATGAAAGCAAAGCGACAGGAGGCATGGCAATGGCCACAGAACACAATTCTGCACTTCTGGTTATACAGATTCCCTGTTCAAGAGTTTCATACCCTTCAAAAATGCTTCACAAAGGCCAGACACACAATACAAAACCCTTTTGTACACTAGCCTCATAAATTGTAACAATACATGAATATACACCAAGAGCCTGTTAAGATATGGGTTGTGGTACATTAAGGCAGCCCATTGCTTTGTGCCATGTGCCCTTATTTTTATTTTTTTTCCTGTCACACGGTGCAGTGGGGGTGTTGTTTTAGTTCACTTAGGTGCCAGTGACCCCAACAGCAGCTGATATATCAATTAGATAAATTGTGTAATATAAATCAAAAATGCTGCGCTAATACGAAAGGACATGCATATAATAATGAAATATCAAAATGTGTCCTAGTGCTAACATAAAAAAATGAGGATAATGGTCCCAGACATGTGAAAACCATCCCAAATAATGAGTGAAGCCATGAAGAATCTTGATTTAGGCCCCTTTCACACTTGTGCGACCTTTAAAGTCGTGTGTTTTTTGTTTTTTTTTTGCCGCGACTTTAACCACTTCAGCCCCGGACCATTTGGCAGCCAAAGGACCAGAGGTCTTTTTTCAATTTCGCACTGCACTACTTTAACTGGTAATTGCGCGGTCATGCAATTTTGTAACCAAACGAAATTTGCGTCCTTTTCTTCCCACAAATAGAGCTTTCTTTTGATGGTATTTGATTGCCTCTGTGATTTTTATTTTTTGCGATATAAACGGAAAAAGAGCGAAAATTTTGAAAAAAAAAGAGATTTTCTACTTTTTGTTATAAAAAAAATCTAATAAACTCAATTTTAGTCAAACATTTGGGCCAAAATGTATTCAGCCACATGTCTTTAGTAAAAAAAATGCCAATAAGCGTATATTTATTGGTTTGCGCAAAAGTTATAGCGTCTACAAACTAGAGTACATTTTCTGGAATTTACACCGCTTTTAATTTATGACTGCCTATTTCATTTCTTGAGGTGCTAAAATGGCAGAGAAGTACAAAACCCCCCCAAATGACCCCATTTTGGAAAGTAGACACCCCAAGCTATTTGCTGAGAGGCATGTTGAGCCCATTGAATATTTTTTTTTTTAGTCCCAAGTGATTGAATAAAGACAAAAATAAAAAAGATTTTTTTTTTTTTTTTTTTTTTTCAAAAAGTTGTCACTAAATGATATATTGCTCACACATGCCATAGTTATATGTGGAATTGCACCCCAAAATACATTTTGCTGCTTCTCCTGAGTATGGGGATACCACATGTGTGGGACTTTTTGGGAGCCTAGCCGCGTACGGGGCCCCGAAACCCA
Organism: Lithobates sylvaticus; assembly: GCA_028564925.1. NCBI lineage: Eukaryota > Metazoa > Chordata > Amphibia > Anura > Ranidae > Lithobates > Lithobates sylvaticus. Next base: position 471,478,383 of record CM053030.1, read on the forward strand.
AGCACCGCCTTCAGGATTTCTAAGGGTGCAAATTTTTGATTTCACTCCTCACTACCTATCACCGTTTCGAAGGCCATAAAATGCCAAAATAGCACAAAACCCCCCCAAATGACCCCATTTTGGAAAGTAGACACCCCAAGCTATTTGTTGAGAGGCATGGTGAGTATTTTACAGCTCTCATTTGTTTTTGAAAATGAAGAAAGTAAAGAAAAAAACATTTTTTTTTTCTTTTTTCAATTTTCAAAACTTTGTGACAAAAAGCGAGATCTGCAAAATACTCACAATACCTCTCAGCAAATAGCTTGGGGTGTCTACTTTCCAAAATGGGGTCATTTTGGGGGGTTTTATGCCATCTGGGCATTCCATGGCCTCCGAAACTGTGATTGGCAGTGAGAAGTGAAATAAAAAAATTACACCCTTAGAAAGCCTGAAGGCGGTGATTGGTTTTTGGGGTTCCGTACGCAGCTAGGCTCCCAAAAAGTCCCACACATGTGGTATCCCCGTACTCAGGAGAAGCAACAGAATGTATTTTGGGGTGTATTTCCACATATGCCCATGACATGTTTGAGCAATATATCATTTAGTGACAACTTTTTGTAAAAAAAATATATATATATTTTTTTTTTTTCATTCAATCTCTTGGGACAAAAAAAAAAAATATTTAATGGGCTCAACATTGCTCTCATCAAATAGCTTGGGGTGTCTACTTTCCAAAATGGGGTCATTTGGGGGGGGGTTTGAACTGTCCTGGCATTTTATGCACAACATTTAGAAGCCTATGTCACACGTCACCCACTCTTCTAACCACTTGTAGACAAAGCCCTTTCTGACACTTTTTGTTTACATGAAAACATATTTTTTTTTTTGCAAGAAAATTACGTTGAACCCCCAAACACTATATATAATGTTAAAGCAAAGGCCCTACAGATTAAAATGGTGGGTGTTGCATTTTTTTTTTCCACACAGTATTTGCGCAGCGATTTTTCAAACGCATTTTTTGTGGAAAAAATACACTTTTTTTTATTTTAATGCACTAAAACACACTATATTGCTCAAATTTTTGATGAAATAAAAAATATGATCTTAGGCCGAGTACATGGATACCAAACACGACATGCTTTAAAATTGCGCACAAACACGCAGTGGCGACAAACTACATACATTTTTAAAAGCCTTTAAAAGCCTTTACATGATACCACATTAGATTCACGGAGGAGGTCTACTGCTAAAATTACTGCCCTCGATCTGACCTTCGCGGTGATACCTCACATGCATGGTGCAATTGCTGTTTACATATGACGCCAGACCAACGCTTGTGTACGCCTTTGCGCAAGAGAAGGGGGGGCAGGGGTGCTTTTTTTTTTTTTTTTTTGTTTTTTTTTTTTTATTTATTTAGCTTTTTATTTTATTTTTAAACTGTTCCTTCCATTTTTTTTCTTTGTTATGATTTTTATTGTTATCTCAGGGAATGTAAATATCCCCTATGATAGCAATAGGCAGTGACAGGTACTCTTTTTTTGAAAAAATTGGGGTCTATTAGACCCTAGATCTTTCCTCTGCCCTCAAAGCATCTGACCACACCAAGATTGGTGTGATAAAATGCTTTCCCAATTTCCCAATGGCGCGGTTTATATCCGGGAGGGGGGACATTCCCTCCCACTGCTTGTAAAAGCAGTCTAGAGGCTAATTACCCGCTAGAATTGCTTTTACATGAAAGCCGATCACTGGCTGAAAAGAATGATACCAAGATGATACCTAAACCTGCAGGCATCATTCTGGTATAACCATTCAAAGTCCAGCAACATACTGGACATATATTGTAATCTTTTTTTTTTTTTCATGCAGCCTCTTGGCTGAACGAAAAAAAGAGATTGATTGGTGGGTATGCCCACCATTAGAATACCTCCCTTCATCCACCCACTTCTAATGATGGGCATACATGCACCATTTATATATGCCGATGCATGGGGGCATCCTCCCGCAAAAGTTATGCCGTGTACACACGGTCGGAATTTCGACCGTATGTACGTGGCATTAGGAGCCAATCGCTCCTCCCCCCCCCCCCCCTGCTGCCCCCATGCTTCGGCATATATGCTATTTTTTTTAACTGTGGTGGTGAAATCACCTCCTACAGCGTTGGAGTCGCGGATTTATGTATCGTGGGAGCAAACGCTGTTGCTGTCAAGATAAATAAATCCGCGTTGCAACTGAATGGCGCACCTGAAAACAAAAAAATGCTTAACACTAAAACACAGTAAACAAAATTACATACCTGAAAAGCAAGCATGATAAAACATGATAAAACATAATAAAACATTGCAGAATAGAATGGAGTAAAAAAAGAGCAACAATAGAGAGAGAATAGAGTGAGAGAGAGAACAATAAAACGACAACTATTTTTTTTTTTTTTATTTTTTTGAGATTCACAGGTAAAAAAGCTCCTGACTGAAGCGACTGAATCAAAACGCTACCACAAAAAAAACTGTTAGCGATCGCAGGGATCAGGCCTGACTCTGCGAACGCTGCAGTTATGTGTGCTTAGTGTTTTGTAAGTGACAGTGATCGATCGATACTGCACTTGGGTGGGCTGGGCTGGGCGGAGGGGGAAAACGCAGGTGCTAGCAGGTATCTGGGCTGATCCCGCTAACAATGCGTTTTTTTTTTGGAACCCTAAACTGCTGGGACGCTAGTATAGATCTGATCAGATCAGATATTGATCTGTTCAGATACTGTGCCACTAAGGGAGGTGTATGCTTTGCGCGTGGGTGTTTGCGGTACTGGCACTAACCTGGGGCGACGCAGACCTTATTTGACCCTTAAGCCTAATTGATATCACCCGCCGGGCGATCAGGGGGTTAAACCGTTATTGGGTAATAAATGGCGGGTGCCCTGACAGTATAAAAAACAAGCTAACTAACCAGCGTCACCCGTAACAGTAATACAAAAAATAACTGGTTACCTAGCGACACTAATGCAGGATCAGAAAAACGATCGCTTAGTGACACTGGCAAAAGGGGGTGAAAGGGTTAACTAGGGGCAATCAGGGGGTTAAAACCTTTATTAGGTAATATATGGGGGTACCTGACGCTATATAAAAACCTGACGGGGAACCTAAATAACGAAATAACTAACTGGCTAACCAGCGTCACCAGTGACAGTTATACAGTGATCACTGGTGAAAGGGTTAACTCTAGGGGCAATCGGGGGGTTAAAACCTTTATTTAGGTTGTAATATGGGGGTACCTGACCTATAAACCTATTTATGAACCTATATAAACATGGCGGTTACCTAAAAAAAAAAAAAATGGTTACCTAGCGACACTAATGCAGCGATCAGAAAAACGATCGCTTAGTGACACTGGCAAAAGGGGGTGAAAGGGTTAACTAGGGGCAATCAGGGGGTTAAAACCTTTATTAGGTAATATATGGGGGTACCTGACGCTATATAAAAACCTGACGGGGAACCTAAATAACGAAATAACTAACTGGCTAACCAGCGTCACCAGTGACAGTTATACTGTGATCACTGGTGAAAGGGTTAACTCTAGGGGCAATCAAGGGGTTAAAACCTTTATTTAGGTTGTAATATGGGGGTACCTGACCTATAAACCTATTTATGAACCTATATAAACATGGCGGTTACCTAAAAAAAAAAAATGGTTACCTAGCGACAGCAGTGACACTAATGCAGCGATCAGAAAAACGATCGCTTAGTGACACTGGCAAAAGGGGGTGAAAGGGTTACCTGGGGGGCAATCAAGGGGTTAAACCTTTATTAGGGGGGGGTAGGGGGCTACCTTGGACCTAAAACTAACTGCACTGACAGTTATTACAGTCACACTGACACTAAATGCAGTGATCAGTAAAAAAATGATCACTGCAATTAGTGACACTGTGACTGGGGGGGGAGGGGGTGATCTGGGGGTGACAGGGGGGTGTTTTGTGTGCCTATGTGTACTGGTGTCAGTGTACTGTTGGTGCACTAACCTGTACATGTTGACAGCTCAGCGTTCCGGTCACATAGACCGGCGCACCGAGCGTGACATCACTTCCTCTGCCTGTGTTTTGATTGACACAGACAGAGGAAGCATCTGATTCGCCAGGAGCGATCGCGAGGGGGTGGCCAGAAACCACTGGCCGTCCCCTCATCCCGGATCGCTCCTGAAGCGATCCCGACCGTCCCCGCCGGCCGGGGGGGGTCCGATCGGACCCCCCAACCGCCTGAAGAATGGCACGTACAGGTACGTGCTTCTGCCTGTACGTGCCATTCTGCCGACGTATATCTACATGGGGCGGTCGGGAAGTGGTTAAGCAATGCCTGGGTAATCTTGAGGTCTATGGACCACAAATCGCATCAGTGTCAGACCAAAGTAGTGCAGGGACTACTTTGAAGTCGCACAAATATATGAATGGTACTCATTGGAAATCATGGGGTACGACTTGTCATACGACTTTGAAGTCCCAAGTCGCACTAGTGTGAAAAAGGACTTTATATAAATCACCAGATGCTCCAAACACCAGAACATCTTGGAGGAAGTAAACTTCCTCTTCAGACATTTAACTATAGGTAAGCTTGTGAGGCTTGCCTATAGGTAGTGTAAATATCTCCTAAATGTATATCGTTCAGGAGATCTTTACATTACATGCAACCAGTGACATCACTGGAGCATGTGCTATAAAGGAACAGCCATGGGTGCCATTCCTTCCGAGCCCTGTGCTGTGAACAGTGGCTCCCGCGCATGCACGGGAGTGACGTCATCACGACTCTGGCCAATCAGTGCCGGAGCATGCGAACCTGGAAGAAACTCTGGGGAAGATATCGGCCGTCTCCAGCCGTGTGCGGGCGCCGCTGTGGAGGCTTCGTTCCAAGGTAAGTATTTCAGAATGGATAGCTCATTATGCCTTTTACAGGTGTTTTTTTTTTGTTTACAACCTCTAACACCAGGTTCACACTGATGTGACAATCGCTCCGACTTGTTGCATCAGAAGTCTGACCCCATTCTGTGCAATAAAGCTGTGCGACTTTAGCCACTCCGACTTGGAAAAAGGTTCCTGCACTACTTTGGGTCTGACTCTGGTACGGCTTCTGTTAAAGATGTTGCATGCAAGTCATGCCGAAGTTGAGCTGGGGTCGGAGTTGTCGGGTCTGGAAGTCACGGACAGTGTGAACCTTGGCCAAGTGTACAGTTTTGCCACAACGCATAGGTGTGAATGGGACCTCATTGATTAAGGGGACTAAATGTTTCATCAGATTACTTATTTTCCCTTGTGTTGTGATGGAGTCTGCAGTGTGTGTCTGATTCTGTGTTAGCACAGTTGTCGTGTTCATTTGTGGTGCTGACATGTGTCTGTGAAATTACTGTTGATGAGCTGCTTGCATCAAGGCCAGGCAGGTGTTCTGTGGGCTGAATCATTCACAAGAATCCAACCTTCACATTCCGTAGGCAGAGCTCCAGAGTCTAAAACATAATTATCAGTGCTGTATAGAAGGTCATTGCCAGATCCTCTTCTGTACTGCAAGATCTACGGATACCATTCCAAGTACTCGGGTTCATTCCAATGTTCTCTACGCACATTCGCTTTATCACAATTCACTCCAGCATTCAGGCTCGTACAAACACTGTAGGTATAGAACAAGAAAGAAAAGGAGGCAGCACATGCCTTGTGCATTATTTCAAGCAAATTTATTAATAAAAACAGAATAAAATGCTACTCCCAAACCTATGGAGATGAGGCGCTTGGTTTAGCTACCTGATCGTGGTGATCAGTCCAGGACCAATAGTCTCCAGATAGATATGGAAAAGACATCAGGGCTGCTGCTGCCTGATGCACGACCAAGATGTCTTTTCTGCCTACAGAATTCATAACTGCTCTACATGCACACTGGACGTCTTTTCAGCTGCTCCGAGGGCGTCTAGGGTAATTTTTTTTTATTTTTTTGCCTTTTAAGGCTCCATTCACACTTGTACTTTGGAGGGCATCTTTGACACATTGGATCCACTGTTGCGTGTAAAAACGTGCAACTTTTGGGGGCTAACATTGATTCAACTTTCTTGTAAACTTGAGGGCCGGAGACTTCAAAGTAGTGAATGAATTACTTTGAAGTCCCACTGACTTTAACCACTTCAGCTCGGGAAGGTTTTACCCACTTCCTGACAGCCATTTTTTTGCTATAAGGCACTGCGTTAATTTAACTGACAATTGCGCGGTCATGTGACGCTGTAACCAAACAATTTATGCCCCCCCCCCCCCCCCCCCCCCCCCCCCACAAATAGAGCTTTCTTTTGGTGGTATTTGATCACCTCCTGTGTTTTTTTTTTTTTTTTTTTTGCACTATAAACAAAAAGACCGACAAATTTGAATAAACAATATTTTTTACTTTCTGCTATAAAACATTCCCAATAAAAAAATGTTAAATCAAATATCTTCAGTTTAGGCCAATATATATTCTGCTACATCATTTTTGGTAGAAAAAATCCCAATAAGCATATATTGGTTTGCGCAAAAGTTATCGCGTCTACAAAATATGGGATAATTTAATTTTTTTGGGGACTGCGCCATTGCGGTGGACAAATTGTTGGCTGAAACACAAAATCCCTTTTGCTCCCTGACAGATGAGCGGTTTGCCTTGTTTACATAGGCACACCACTGCTCCATCTCTCCACGGAATGATCGACGAGTCACGGCAGCCGCCGGACCCACTGATTTGGCTCCTGCTGTGTCAAATCACAGTGGGACCTGTTGGCGATCCGGAAGCAATTTAAGTAGCACATAAATAATAGCAAATTATTTTTCTAGCCAAATGCTTGACGCTGTTAAATGCATTAAACACCTTTACAAGCGTAAAGTGTTGTTGTTTTTTTTCTGCCAAATTGCCCCATTCAGGACGTGCATGAGGCCTAAGGCTACATGCACATGAGCTCATTTTTTCATGCAGCTTAAGCAGGCTTCTGTTTTTTTTTGCCCTAGATATCCTGGTGTTGCATACAGCTGCCTATAGACATGCATGGGTGAAAGGGGTTGTACTCTATGTGCCAATAGAACTACAAAGTAGCGTAAGCGCACAGACGCACTGTCCCAAACGCAGGTAGGATGCGCTTGAAACACATCTAGAATTGTGATGATAGTGGGGCACCGCTGTCTTCATCCATTCATGTCATGGGCAGCTAAAAGGAGCTCCATTACATCCTTGACACCAGAAATATGCAGTGTATTTACACTGATTGGGCAAAGGTGCCCATGTGTGTGAAGCCTAATGGCATGTCTCTGGGTGATTTCTCAGTTGCTTGCTTTTCCTGCTACATGTAATTTTCAACTGCTAGTCAGAAATGGAGGGCTAGATCTCGATAGGTTGCTTTTTGTGCTACAGCAGACCTTTTGTTTGCAAGACGTCATTAAAAAGCCATTTTCATAGAGAAGCCATCCAGTGTACAGAGGTCTGATTTTATTGCAATAATTTGTGCATCGGTACAATAGCGACACCTGCAGGTGTGAAGTGGGCATTGTATCTATATCATAGGCCACATTTACTGTTTAACTTTTTGTTCTTACTAGCAAAGGATGTTCTTTTCTTATACTACTAAAGCAACTGAACTTTGTTTTCAGTGAAAATGGAAGTGAAATACACGTGTTTATTTTTCCTTTTAAGGACTGAGCATGTTTTAACACCCAGACATTGATTTAGCGGTTACTAAAGTCGCATGGTGTCTAGCCACGCACAAGGAGAGGCCACACTGTCCTGCACGTTCCACATGGTAACCTTAAAGTCGAAGAGTGCTTAGGAAAATTGCTTATTTCATCACACTGCATTACCTTGTATTTCACTACAGTTTTCCTGGAAAACAATGCATGATTTCACAGAATTAAATTGATATCACAGATTGGTAACTTTGATTTCACGTTGTTCCTTAATTTCTGTAATTGGTGTTTATTTGTTTTTTTTTATTTTGTTGCTGCTTTTGGTCCTCGTTACTGACTTCTGCCTGTTGTCTCTTCTTTCCTCACTTGTACGTGTCCACTGTCGGTGTCGCTGCTTCCAGTTTCTATCGCTTCTCCCCCTCCCCCAATGCCTCAAATGACTCCACAGATACCTCTCACAGGCTTCGTGGCCAGGGTGCAGGAAAACAGTAAGTCCTTTCCTCTCACTGCTAAGGAGCACCAAGCCTTTGCTCTCACTTGCATGGCCTAGCCAAGATGGCTGCAGAAGTGCTTCTGCCCTTTGCTGGTTAAAGTTTTACAGGGCTGTTCTTCATACAAGGACCATACAACTGCATGATATGTGGTTTTTGTATGTAATTCAGGGTTGCTAAATTTTAACACACAAGTTGATTTGTATAAATAACCGTTAAAGCGATTAACAAACATTCAGACATCTAGGTAGACGTTTTACTGCCACATATTGATATAGTTTAAAAGTGGCTCTGTGGTAATTTTAAAAGTACTTAATAGGTAGTGGCTATGAAAACCGGGGGGGCGCTATGGGTAATTACAGCTGCACGTGTGCCGACAAAACTTGGTGTCCTGGGAGACCCGACAACTGTTTTTATTCATTATCTAGGAGGGATACAAAAGGTAATAACTGAGGGGGGGGGGGGTAGCTGATGGAGAAAATAAAAGAATAGTTGTTAGGTGAAGGTGGGATAGGCCTCTCTGAAGAATTTTTTCAGGGGTCGCCTAAAAGTGGACAGATTGGGGTAGGACATTCCAGAGGATGGTAGAGGCTCTGGGGAAGTCCTGGAGGAAGTGACAAGGGAACTAGAGTAGGATTTTGGGTTGCTATTTTGAGACTAGGTTAGTGATGTAGCTGGGGCAGAGTTGTTTTTAATTTAGTTGGTTGGCTGAGTGGAAGCCAGTGGGTGGATTGGCAGAGAGGAGTAGCAGACCCTGAACGGTTGATAAAATGGAGTCCGACAGCATTCATGATGGACTGAAGGGGGGATAGCCTATGTAAAGGTTAACAATGAGGAGGGAGTTGCAGTAGTCCAGGCGAGAGATAACTAAGGAGCTTAGCGGTGTCGTTGGTTAGGAAGGGTCATATTTTGGAGATGTTGAGGCAGCACGCTTTGGAAAGTGTCCAGGATTACACCTATGATGGATATAAACCAGCTCTTGTGTTTTTAGAGCTTGGCTTGGTCTGTGATGCAGACCATAAGGCCTTGTTCACACAGGGCGTACTAAAGTATACACCCGTGGATGGCCATGTTTACCCACATGGGCCTGTACAGCTCTGTGCATTCCTGTGCAGGTTGTCCCATTGGTATCAGTTTTGTTGGAGACTGCACTGGACTCACTGGATTGGACACTGGTCCTGGGTGGGTATTTGTATGGGCAAAAGGGAAGGAATGGCTTCTGGTGGTGGCTAGTGGCCAGTAATGGATGGTGGGGAAGGGGCCCTCTTGGGGATTGGGCTACTGCCTTTTTGTGTGTGTGTCCTTATGGTCCTTTCAGCATGTATACTTCAATAAAAAGACAGAAGCGCCTGGTGTTCAGCGAAATCCGACTTCATAAGTATGGTTTTATGGATGTTTGTTAAAAGGTAGCAACATATACATCAAGCCAAAGCATTTTGGGGGGGGGGGGGGGGGGGATGCGTTGGCCTATGCAACTAAATCTGGCATCCTACCATCCTGGTTTATGAAACCTTGATCCAACATAACCATTCATGAGAATTGTTCCCATCAAATAGTACACAACGGCCCTGAAGAAGGGGGGAGTCTATTCCCTTGAAATGCGTTGGCGTGATGTATATGTTCCCACTTTTTAATGTCTATAAACCATACTTTTAGAAGTTGCATTTCTCTGGACACTGGGTAATCCTTTCTTTTGATCGAAGTCTACATTGGTGTCAGTTGGGATGCAGCGGCTGCATGAACACAGATGCTGTTCCCAATCGGACATAGGCACACACACTGTGTGCATTCAGGGCCATGCACCCGCATGCATGTCAAATTTGGAGCAGTGTCTGTCCATGCAGCTGCTGCATCCTAATTGACATCAATGTGACTTGCCTGGACAAGAATGCATAAAACACATTTGCATCCGTGGGTGGGTAAACACATGGGCCTCCCTGGGCGTATGCTTTTGTACACTGTGTCCGAAGACATGGGGTTCATTGTGGACACTTTTTTTTTTTTTTTTTATTTTTTTTTTTTTTTTATATCAGCCTTTCTCAACCTTTTTTAAAATGGAGGAACCCTTGAAATAATATCTTTTCAAGAAACCCCTTCCAATATTATTCCATAGAGGGCCATTAGAAAAATGCCCTTTACATTGGTGGTCTGTGGGAGGAATGCCACCATTGCAGACAGCTAAAATGCTTATTGACATTATGTCGCTGGCCATGCCAAATGGCCATAGACCTGGCACTATGAAGGCACTATTAGATGGGAGGTCAGTCAGCCACAGCTAGCTCAAGGACCACCGGCAACCTCTGGAGGAACCCCCAGGGTTTTATGGAACCCTGGTTGGGAACGGAGGCTCTAGACTATGGGAACTGGTCAAGATTCGCATAACCAAACGTGCTTTTTCAGAGCTCCCAGGGCATTGTGCAAGTTTTTTTGTTGGTGCTCATGCCAATTCTTGTTGCAGTTTATCATTTTTACCGCACATCTAGGTTTTTTATTTATTTATTTTATTTATTTATTTATTTATTAACCATGGACCACAGGGCCAGCGTTTCCACTTTTAGCCAGGTACAATTTTTTTTTTGTAGCATGTTCTTTACAAGCTGCAGAGAGGCTGACTGCAATATACTAGATCTTTCCTACAAAACTGTCATATTTTGAAAAAAAATAAGTTTACATAGATGTCTGTGGGTGTTAACAGCTCTTCTATATACTCCAACTTATGTTTCAGGTACATTAGTTGTATTGCTCTTTTTAGGTGATCATTTTAAAAAGTTCGTTTTTTTTTTTTTTTTTAAAGATTTTTTTCTGTGTTTTTAACAGTGCTGACATTTTGTGTGAACTTTTTTACAGCAGGTTTTATTTAAAGTGGTTGTATACCCTAAATTGCAACTTGCACCTACAGGTAAGCCTAGATTAAGGCTTACCTGTAGGTACAAGAAATATCTCCTAAACCTGCACGGTTTAGGAGATATTTGGAAAGAACGATTTACAACGTTGTCTACGGCGCATGCGCGCCGTAGACAACGGTGCATAGAACGGGTTAATCCCCATTCACATCTGCGGCTCACCGCAGTTGAAGTGCCCCGCGCGCATGCGCGGAGCGACGTCTTCGCTGCTCTGGCCAATCACAGCACTGCAGCGGCGCTGTGATTGGCCGGAGCGCCGATACCCGGAAGAGCGATGGCTGCGGCTGGAGGGGGAGAAGAAGACGGCGTCGGGGGCCCCGATCTAAGGTAAGTGATGCATAATGAGCTAGTATGCTAGTCATACTAGCTCATTATGACTTTCTCTTGCAGGTAGTTTAAAAAAAAAAAAAAGTTTACCTGGGTATACAACCGCTTTAATAAGCCTGAGGAATTTTTTTTTCTGTATAGTCAGGAGCAAATCCATATGTATTGATAGGATTTCTAGTTTTCCCCCCAATCTTCAAGTCACTTGTATTTAATCAGAGAGATCTATAATTCGTTTTTACCTGTAGTAAGAGTTCCTTTCACATGCAAAAGAACTTACTTTTGGTGCAATAACTGGATTGTAGTCTTCTAAGCAATGGCATGAGCTGGCCACAGATGGTTTGAATCTTGGCTGGTTCAGCAGGGACCAGCAGAGATTCAATCCATATATGGACAGGCTGAATGTAACCAAGTCGACCCATCCATCGATTGACTTGCATGTCGGATTTTCGGCATGCAATTTTTGCCAGCACCTATAGCTGCTAGAGATAATCATTGTGTTCCCCCAGCAGGAATCGCATCTATGGCCTGCCGTGCTTGAAATTCAGAGATCCTTCTAAGTCTCTGTGTAGAGAAACCCCAGACAGCCTTTTCCATTACTCTTGGAAATCTAAAGTACAGTGGAGACAGCCACAGAGTGTAGCTACTCCTACTTTGAAGAAAAAAGCAGAGCATGTTAGTGGACCCCCCGCCTGGTTTCACAAGGAATTGGATTTTCAGACACTCTGCAGGTGGAACCTAATATATGTGATTTGATCATTCATGTATGAGAAGGGTTTAACAAGCGTCAGTTGTCTGAGTCCATCAGGTAGGAAATGTTCTATGGGAAGAATCAACTGGGATTTAATTATATTTTCTCCTGCAATATGCAGTGAATCTTCAGAAATGGATTTATTCTAAGCGTACACTAAAATAAAAATAAAACGGGAAATTTGATGCTGTCTGCTGTGGCTGCATGTCCTCAAATGCATGTTTTTATTCTGCTGCAGTAAGTTATTTAACCCTTTTAACTTATGATTTGTAGATAAGCATTGATCCAGATCTGTGTAGATCTCCCAGAATATGCTATAGGAAACCTCTACTTAATACTGCCATGTTTTGGGCAGAAAGTGAGGACGTTTTGTCTGTCATACCTTTGCAGCCTTGCTGTTTACAGCCAGCACTGTGAGGTTCCTCTGACAATCTTATTGTACACATTTCTGCTGCTTGTCTCTTACAGGATTCCTCATTACTGCCTAAGGTAACAAATCAACTGACATTAAAAAACTATGGGGGGAAAAATCAAAGGAGGAACATCACTGTGTTGTATTTTCAGACTGCAAAGGTAGTGAGTAGTTTTACCTACAGACATGCCCTGGAATCAGAGCAGAAATTACTGTGGAAGTGTTGGCAGTGATTTTTGCTTATGAATTGATTACGGGTCCTAACCGAAGCAAAAGAGTTAAACTGCAGGTTTTTACTCATTTTTAAAATGGTGTTTTATCTTTTTTCCTCTCCTCCCTTAAGTTGCAGATAGCCCTACTCCTCCACCCCCACCTCCACCTGACGAGATCCCGATGTTTGATGATTCTCCTCCCCCTCCACCACCACCTCCAGTGGACTATGAGGATGAAGAGGCTGCTGTGGTTCAGTACAACGATCCATATGCTGACGGAGACCCTGCATGGGCCCCCAAGATCTATACTGAGAAAGGTGAGGGAATATACAACCTTGCTAGTAACTCTTTGAAGTCGTATTACTTTTAGTGTCTTTTGGCTGGTGAGTTTGTCCCGAGGAGTCTCAGTCTACTGCTATTAACAATTGAAGGTGACCGTTTCAGCTCTTGTTTACGCAGCATGCACCACTGTGAAACTAAAGGATCAGCCTGTTGCTTCTATTAGATCCTCCTTTTTCACCAACTTTTCCAATGGTTTCTCTATAGATTAGAAACACTCTGACATGCAGGCGCTCCCACTAAATGCTTTTTAGCCTTCTATATGTTTGTTGAGGATTTTTTGTAGAAGTGGTCTCTTTTCTGGCATGTCTCATGCCTATTCATATACATAGCGCTTTAGTTAAAGTGCTGGATTGCAGAGCCCCCGTGGAAAAAGCTCTGCAAGGCCTTCAAGGGGCAACATCTCTCCAGACCACCTCTTGACAACATGATTAAGGATGCAAATGGTGACTAGATCCATCCTTCCCAGCAGAAGAAATGTAACAGATTACAGTCTTCTCTTTATGAAACATTCTTTTGTTTCTCTGCTCTCAGCCTTTGTGTGGAGACCCTCCAAGCTTGGCTTCCTTCCTAGCCTGACCCTGTCCTGGGCAGAACTTCACATTCTAGCCTTGTCAGCTATGTATATTTCAGGCATAGACCATGAACAGACAGATTTTCTGGACCAGAAATGTCTAGTGTGGATTTCCTGGCTTCCAGGTTAAATAAACTGGACAGGTTTGCCTCCAGGTATAGGGATCTATACCACTATACCATGATCTATGCATTTACTCTGCCAAAGCTTCTTCCTAGTTTGCTTTGCTAGATCTAGATGGAAGGTAATCTGGTGATCCTCCTTTCTATGGACTTGCCCAGGCAGATGTGGTACACCAGCCTGGTAGGACTCCTGGCAGACACTCCATTAGCTCCTCCAGATTGTTGGGGTCTTCTGTGCCTTGGACATATATGCCATTCTGCTATATGGTTGCTGGCTTTAATGGCATGACTGTTGAAACACCGGTTCTGAAGGACAGAGGTATTTCTGAGTAGTCTTCCGGTGCAAAAAGCTAGGAAGTCTGTTTCTTGCAAGCTCTATTATTGGGCATTAAATATATACTTCACTTGGTGGGACAAATTCTCTCCAAAAAGTTCTACCAAGTGGATGTTGTGGCCCTTTCTGATGCCAGCTTTGGGTGTAGGGTCCTTCAGATGGCTCTTTCAGCTGCATGTAGTACCCAGTTTTCTTGGGCCTGTTAGTCACTGGTGTGTTTTTCACCCCTCTGACTGCTTTTGGACATCCCGAAGGTTTAAAGTGATAGTAAAGGATGAGGTTGTGTTTTTAAAAATTAAAAAAATTATAAGATGTTATACTTATCTGCTCTGTGCAATGATAATGCACAGCATGGTCATTTACCACCTTTTTCTGGAGTCTCCCATCTGCACTGTTTGCTCCTCCTTCCTGTGGGTGCCCCTTAGCAAAGCCTGGTGCTAAGGGGGCACCTGTGCAGGTGCACTTCCCAATCTGGGCTGTGTGCATCCATGAACACATTTGCACGGTCCTGGTAAGCCCTGCCCCCACTCCCTCCAAGATTGAAATGTAAATAGAAAAATGGGTTTATATCGCGCTTACATGCAAACTTATGTCAAATGGCAGCCAGCACAACTCTAAAAAGTGTAAATCAAGAGATGTGTGAGAGGTAACATTTATGTGCAGCGCTCAAAGATTCATGATGATAAAAATTCATATATATATATATATATATATATATATATATATATATATATATATATATATATATATATATATATATATATCTCCATCCAATCTAATATATACTGTGCAATAACCACAAAAAAAACACGTGAAAAGTGATGTGAAATTCACATGTGCCATCATGTAAAGATTTTGAAACCATATATATGACAGTCGTTGGATAAACGGTGAAAACAGATTGTATAGCCAGAAGTGGATTTCCACGTGACATCAATGTGGAAGTGAAGACACAGACAATAGAACCACCAACAGTTAGTGAGGAGGCTTACCGGAGTAAGGAGACTCAAATGGGCATATGCTCAGTGAGTCAAGAAGGCATATGGTGTAAACCAGTGCTCGACAAACCCTGGGCGCCAGGTCGCATTTGCGACTAGAATTAGTGACCTGGCGCAGCACAGCTGGGGGTATCCTGTCTCCATAGTGCACCCCCCCGCGCACGATTGCGATGGACCGCGCCGGCCGGTAATTGAGGCCACGGCTTTGCGGCCTTGTGCAGTTCTATGGTACATTCTAGAATCTGGCGCCCTCTTGTGGTGGCCGTTGGTATGACACCCAGCAATGCTAATGGAGCTGTTTCTTTTCTCTGCCTGCCCATCTCCTTCCCTTTACTTGGAACCCCCACACATATATATATATATATATATATATATATATATATATATTTATTTATTTTTTTTTTTACGTCGTTGCAATACTTTGTCAGACCGTATTTGCGCAGCAGGCTTACAAGCGCACTTTTTTGGGAAAAAATTATTTTTTTAATTTTAAAAAATAAGACAACAGTAAAGTTAGTTCAATTTTTTTTTTAATATTGTGAAAGATGTTACGGCGAGTAAATTGATACCAAACATGTCACGCTTCAAAATTGTGCCCGCTCGTGGAATGGTGACAAACTTTTACCCTTTAAAATCTCCATAGGCGACGTTTAAAAAATTCTACAGGTTGCATGTTTTGAGTTACAGAGGAGATCTAGAATTATTGCTCGCTCTACCGATCATGGCAATACCTAACATGTGTGGTTTGAACACCGCTTTCCTATGCGGGCGCTACTCACGTATGCGTTTGCTTCTGCAAACAAGCTCGGCGGGATGGGGCGCGTTTAAAAAAAAAATTCATTTTTTCTTATTTTAACTTTTTTATTTTTAATTTTTTTCACTGTCCTTTTGAAAAAAAATTGTGTCATATTTTTATTCCTATTACAAGGAATGTAAACACCCCTTGCATGACAGGACCTCTTACATATGAGATCTGGGGTCAAAAAGACCGGGGATCTCATATTTACACTAAAATGCAATACTGTAATAATAAAAAAAAATTGTCATTTGAAAAAAAATAATAAAATGTCCCTTTTAAGACCTATGGGCGGAAGTGACGATTTGAAGTCGCTTCTGCCCTGCAATGACTTGGAGACAGGCGTCTCCATGTCGTTAAAAAAAAAAAAAAAAAAAAAAAAAAACTGGCGCCTAACTTTTTTAGCTGGATCCTAGATTCCAAGCAAATTTGTCAAGCCCTGGTGTAAACACCAAAGTATGGGACCTCCACGTCTGGGCTCCAGATCAAGATTGAATATAGTCAGTGGTCAAGTCCTGGGGAAAAAAGTGTGGGAACTCCCACCCAAGATCCACTCGCCCACCAAAAAAAAAAAAATGATATGCTCATATGCACGTACGCTTCAAAAATTTTATTTTTCATCCAATTTTCGTATTGTGTGTATGAAGCTTAACTGTTTAGTACATAAAAAAAAAACAATCCTCAATAAACATAAATACAGTAATTCTCTGAATAATCAGCATTCATTCAATTGTGCTTCCATGCAAATGTGAACATCATGTTCTGATCTTCAATGGGGAGGAGGTCTGACTAAATACAATCTCTTAGCAGCAGGGACCTGATCTACCTGTCAGCTAGCTGTGATTGACAGGTAGATTGAAGCAGAAGCTGTCATGGACAATGCCTGAATGGTCAGGTGTGCGGCACTTACTATTGCGAGCTGTGTCGGCAGCTGCTGGTGTAGCACCTGCCACACAGCTCACATACTTCAAAGTCTTGCAGGACACGGCTGCTAACGTGAACTGAGTTCCTGTTGTGAAAAAAGTACAGGAACTCCGTTCCCATGCGTTCCCGCAGGACTTGAGCCCTGAATATAGTCCAATTGGTCAAGAGATGTCACAGAGAAGCAGTCCCCAGAAGCAGCCAACTTGTCAGACCAAATCCTCATCTTGATTTTCCTCCTGCTGCTGCTATCAATCTGCCTAATGAAGAGGGAGACGGCGGAGAAAGCCATTGCTCTTGTTCACATTGCTGTATCTGATTTTCCAAATGAGCCAGCAGCTTGCATAGCCTTGAACACAACCAAAGAATGGTTGACAGAAAATCAAGATGAGGATTTGGTCTGACAAGTTGGCTACTTCTGAAGACTGCTTCTCTGTGACATCTCTTGACCAATTGGACTATATTCCACCTTGATCTGGAGTCCAGACGTGGAGGCCCCATACTTTGGTGTTTACACCATATGCCTTTTTGACTCACTGAACATATGCCCATTTGTGTCTCCTTACTCCGGTAAGCCTCCTCACTAACCGGTGGTGGTTCTATTGTCTGTGTCTTCACTTCAACACTGATGTCATGTGGAAATCCACTTCTGGCTATATAAT